>OX104024.1:22096866-22698742 GCA_944470205.2 Schistosoma margrebowiei
CTAATCAGATCTATTCAGGAAGTAATATTTAATTAGCTGATAACGACACTTTTAGAGATTCACTAATGAGACTATACGTGAGGACAATTTAGCCCAAATAGACTATTCATTGATTTCAGAGTTATACTTATGGGGATAGCTAAAGCTAATAAATAAAATAATCTGTTATAACTAACATTCATACACGACTCTAACTGTTACATGATGTTTCGATGTTCATTTGCATTAAGTTTGTACAGCATTACCATTATGTTTCGGTGATCTATAGAGTTGTGTTTCGACAGTATGATCATCTGAGTTTTAATTGTTTTCATTATTATTAATCACATCTTTCCACATTCAATCGTCTTATTGTCTTTATTTCAAGTGTTGCAAGATGGAATGAAGTGTTTCAGTCCATAGACAAGGATGGTTCGGGAAAAGTTTCCATCAAGGAATTGGACGAATTTCTAAAATCCTCCGGTATGGATATAGACCAAAAAAGTTTACATAATTGGATGACACAAAATGACAAAAACAAAGATGGTGAACTAGACTATGATGAGTTCTTAGCCTACGTACGTCAAACATATAAGTAATTTTTTGATGACTGGTTTAATAATAGTCAGATGACTTTTTATCTGTCTATTTAAATAACTTCTGAAGTGAATAATTTATGTTGTTTCTTTAGAATTAGAAGGTTCAATCAACATGTTTTTCAAATGATGATTTCTATAATTAAATAAAAATATTTTCTAAAAATAATTAAATTCTCTGCTTACTCTTTTATTGATACATGATGTCCCATGAACATTGTAATTGGTATGGCTAGGATAAAACAAGAAAACATTACTGATCATCATAAACTGTAAACGATGTAAATAATACACAAAGCGCTGACTGCTAGTGAACAGTCTGAGATTCAGACATTTTTGACTATCAGGACAATTGTTTATTTGGTTAGTTTTCATTAAGATATGTGCGAGCAGTAGACTCTAAAAAATTGTAGTAGATATTATTACATAAGCGAAAAGCAAGGAAATTGAATTCTCGACTATACTAATTTCTTGTCAGTTAGATGGCTCTGTATCTGTTTTTGACACACAAAAACAACAACTGTGATGTATTTTATTCTTCTTTTATCGAAGATTGTTTTGTGTTTATTGTTTATAAAATTAAATTCACAGATCATTGTGATTTATAACGATGAATTTTAATTCAAGCTGAAAAACTTGAATTCTTCTCAGAACATAAGTAGACATTGTTGGTTTTTGCTGACAATTTTACTATAAGATTCTCAGTGTCACGATTAGTCAAGTACATTAATTAAAGAGCTGTTTTTGAAGCTCATGAAACATACTTACAATAAGTTTTATAAATCTTGAGCTTCTTTCCTGAAACAGTGTAATTTGAGTGACTGTTCGATTACGTACAGAGGATATACGTTACTGCTGGCTTTATGGGTACTCTTTTACTCAGTAATGATCAGTCAGCTAGTAGCCACACAGCTAAGTGTTCTTAGTAAGAAGATTGACGAAGAATGATACATCTCTCCCATGACATTTGAATAAACTTACTTTACATTTGATAATATTGGATATAATTTTATTAAAATATGACCACTTATTGATATAATTCAACTTAAAGGTTTGTGATTATCTATTTAACAAAATTATTAATTTAACAGTTAAACTCATTAGTCAATCTAATCTAGACAACTGTTGAAAACCTGGAAACACTGAACGGCCATTTAGTCTCAGTATGGGACTCCACGATCAATTGAAGTTAGAAATTAACACCGTTGAATTCCGGATCAGTGGTCTAGAGGTAAAGCGTTAGTGCGCTAGACCGAAGGTCTTGGGTTCGACTACCGTGTGCGGACTCGTGGATGAGCACTGTTGAGGAGTCCCATACTAGGTCGAAACAGCTGTGTAGTGATTCCAGATTTTCAATAGTGGTCTAGATTACATTGACTAACGAATTCGACTATTAAAATACAACGATTTCCACGAACCTCCATACTGGTAATTATTATTATTGTTACATCTTAAAGAGGGATATCGTAGTAATCCAACTACGATCATTTGAATAAACCACTACATCAAATTTCAACAAAAAACCACGGGTTAGCTTCAGTTGGTGGAAACACAGAGGAATTGAAAAGCTAAAGAATTGGTGATATTTTGTAAAAACATGAATTCGTAAAATCGAATGTAACTTATACTCAGGCGATAAATAGTGAATGAATATCTTTGATAATTTCACTAACAAAGGCCTGGATGAAAACAGCAGTTTAAATACAACCCTAAACTTTTAAATACATAAGTTGAAAAGCCGAAAAATTTAGAAACAGATACTGTGATAACGAGGATCAATGGGAAACTCTTTTGAACTGTATGAATAAGAATCTATATTTACAACAATTGGGAAATCTGACTGCAAATCTCGCTTATTTTATAAAGCTATAAATTTATTCAGTATATTTAGATGCACCATGATCACGAATAATTCTTTTTTATTATTGTAATGTATTTTACTTATCCCTGATGCTGAACTCCAATTATTGCATTTAGACAATTCTTTCTTGGGATAAAACATTTAATCTGCTTCAGAATGTCACCAAGCAGGACGCATATTTATCAAAGACAAACCGACTAAAGGGAAACTAAGATTATGATTTGAATGACTTTCATCAAGCTTATTTATCGAAATACGCGGGCGTTATTTATGCTAGGACATTCTTCTTTGTACGCTTCTTTTTGCCTAATAGCTTATGGGGATTTATTAGCATATTATTTATTAAAATCAATCAACCAATCGTAGAGTTTTCAGTCATGGAGGTCAACTATTGTGTAATCAGCTTGATGATTGGTTGACAATTACTTTTGTGCATGCGATTTACATTTGAAGAAATAATGTCCACTCCATAAGCTTTAACAGACTACTAGTTTTTCTGGAAAGAAACATAGACAGTGACTCGATGTGACGTGAGGCTAAACAAGAGATTATTTTCGTATCGGTTGTTTGATGTAGCAATTTGTTTGGTTTTTTCACGGTAAAAAAAAACAAAAAAGATGAATTAAAGGTTTTATTGGAAACTAGTTTTTTTCTTAAGAATACTTCCTAACAGAATATGAACTGGTCGTCAGGCGTGAATGTTAATCTTTGAGTATAATATCTAGTTTATCCATATTTCGGCACCATGACGAGACTATTAAGAAACGAATATCCACATATCATTAGCTAAATGTTATTCAACACTTTTTGACAAAGTAAACGACCGTACACCTCTTCTTCATGTTTTATTTCTGCTCTACTTTCTTTCAAACAGGGAACCTCTTACTATACTATTGTTTACAGATTGTTACAAAAATGATAGCTGATATTCCAAATGGATTATCTTCTAGAAATCTCATTCCCGTGGTTTCTGCACTTATCTTATTATCAATTTAGCAAACGTCTGTGAATAAGTAAAATTCTCCCTTGAATTCTCTCGGAACTTTCCATTGTTTACTAGCTAATTATTGACTTTTACGGTACTTTCGATCTTATTATTTTTCTTTGAAAACATTCAGAGTACTATTGACCCACAGGAAAGTACAACCAGAAGTTTTCCCACAAAGTCGAAAGAAGATGGGTTTCGACCTTACTTGTAATTAAAAATTGGAAAAAGTGAGGTAAGATATTTCAAACTTACAATGTTTTACTCCAAACTAGGAGAAACAAACATAGCTTCATTCTCTATGTAAAATATATCGGATCATGTTAACCCACTGAAGTACTATATCTAGATCTCACTATTTCAAATCAATAATCCTAACTTAGGGGTAAGCCGATATACAACCAATTAAAGAGTAACGAATAAGGAGAAATATGCGTTCGAGATCCCACCATATGCCACCATCCACCTTTGCTTATGTACGCTTGTGATATAATGGCAGTATCGAGATAAACCGAACCGTATGAAAATGTTAATTGCAGTCTTAAACATCAATGGAAAATTCCAAACAAACAGTAAAAATTAATTAGAGCAGTATCCTGTTACAAAGCATTTATACACTAAAATAACTAAAATTTGGGGTTAAGTTCTAAAAAATCACCGACTAAAAGGATATGGCTAAGTAACATAAGACATTCGTATTTTGCCTATTTATTGGAGTCATATATTCAATAAGTGGTACAGTTTTTCGTATGAAACATTAGAAGATTAATAAAAAAATCCTCGCTAGGCATCGGAGAAATATTGTATGGTTTCACAATCTGTAATAGGTTCACTTAATCGACCAGGGATACCATTACACGAGATTTTGATCTGGTAGAAAATACCAGTAGTAAAAGATGCTTTAACACAAACGCGGCACGATGAAACCATTTTCAACATAGAATTAGTTAAATATGAATGATGTTTGAGGTGTATGTCTTTCCTCACTGGTTAATCACATCTTAGATTATTTGGATATATTACAATCCATAGTATTGACCCACGGATTGACAATAACAGACTGCGATAGTATCATTATAAGACCGCTTGTAGTGGCTGGTCGTATGTCGAGCCCACATAGCGGACAAGCCAATTCACTCATTCTCCTTCAATCATATTTTGACCTTGTTAATTATTCGTCTATCAGTCTTGCTGTTGTGGTGTATGAGCGTATGTGTGTGAGTTTCTTATCTTACTTATCACATGTCTGTAGCTTATTTTATCTGACTATAAATATTGATTAACGCTCGGTTAAATAGAGTTGCACGTCATTTCGTTCCACTTTTTTCTCTTCGTTCTGTTCCTCTGACTGTCTGCCCATATCAATGAGTGTACAAAATATATGTATTCAAAAATCTATTCCCGTTTTTGACTTATTTAGTTCCGTTATTCGATGATTATACACAAAATTTGACGATATGTATATTTCAATAACTCCGTAGCAATCATCATGCGATCCAAGTGGAATCAGATCTTGGGCCACTAAATGCTACTCATCACATCAATAATTTCTTGACTCACTCCCATTGGCTACATCACATAGCGTATCAAATGCTATCAGTCGTTTCCATTTTTACTTATTTTCATGATGGATAAACTTCTTCAAGTAACTTGCACAACACTAAATTTGAAAAATTAGATTTAAAATGATCTCAGTAATTAGAATTCAAATAAATTCAACGTTGCATTGGAATGTGGTCGGGCTGCTTCAGGAAAATAATCAGTGTAAGTTATCAAAGATAAATAGGGTTTATAAGAAGTACTGAGTGCTTGTTTAGTCATGTTCAGATTTTCATTTGAGCATAGCATGAATATGAATAACTTGTTCTAAGATGTAGTCACAACGTGACATGTGTATCTGTGCTATTGACATAAAAAACTTAATAAATAAAGCTTGTGGCTATGGTCCGTGACATATTATACGTTTCTCTATAAAACAGAGATAGATTCGAATAAATTAAGCTTATCGATGTAAATACCGATAGAGGATAAACGGATGATGTGTTGTGATGTTAATTAAAAGTATCTGGAGGTAAATACAAAGAAAGTAATTGATTAAGTTATTAAACATCTGTTGTTGTTGCTGTTATCGGAATAATGTTTCGAAAGGTATAGATAAGGTGGGTGTTTAGGGAGATGTTTTTATTTATTGATTAACAAGTTCCATGATATGATTTGTTGTACTCTATTTCTCCTACTCCGGTTGTATGGATTTACCCATATATACAGAGCGTTGGCTATCGTCCTTTCCTTGTAATCACCTAAACCTTTCTGAAGCAATATAGTCCCGTCAAAATTGATCTCCACCGTTTGCAAAGCGTGTGGTGCTAATTATTGATCTCTTCTTGAGCTTTTTGGGGTTTTTTGAGAAATTAGAAATGTGCTTCCTTCACCCCTATATTCAGCTGTCTGAATGTCTCTCACACATACAGGGTGGGATTCTTCATGTCTAATTTCATAGACACTAATTCACTGTTCCTCTTTTGGAATCATGTCTGATTTCTTTTAATGCCGACCTAATAGCATAACCAGAGCGGAAATAAACTTTATGTAACGTTTAATTAGAAGTCTTCTTACGTCCTCCGACGTTACTATACGGCACGGAGTGACTAAAGTGTTATTCGTCTCTTAATAAACACTTGGACTTTATTTGTCTTTTTAATAATAATTTCTAAAACTCTTTAAGGTAATTATTTACTCTAAGTGTCGGTCTTATTAAATTTAACTTAAGCCGTTTTTCTTCTACATTCGTTATAAGATGATTACTCTTGTTTATTAAAGTTCTAACAACTGTTATCTTCATCAAAAGAGAACACGTGTTATATAATCTAGTTGTACTTCAGAATGTAAAGATTCTCAGAAGATACTAATTTCCACATCATTTCCATATAGCATTCCAATCAGACAGTAGTGAAACGCTATTTTGTGGCCAGCAGATTTCATTTTGGCAAACTTACCACAATATGTGCCACGGTTATTCTAATCTTAAATTCTGGTGTATTTTTGATTCCATGATTACTATGTTGTTATTTGGTTTAAAAATCCTAGCTAGGTACTTCGCTAGATTATATCTCAGTGCGTTTATAAAATCAACCACTAGTCTTAATGGAATATTAATTTTGTGAATCTTTAGTAGCCCATGAATAGAAATAAATGACTTAGTTTGTTTGGATGAAATAGATGATAAAATGTGGAGTCTAATGGTCGCTATGAGGAACAGCTCAAGAATGTTTAGAATGCGTTTTTATTCTTCTAACTGTAAATTATTTCTTTAATTTCTTTAATCTCATCTCATTTAAATTAATAAATAAGAAAAATTATATGAAGTTAATCATATTGTTCACATAGTTGGAAAGATTTCAATACCGAAAAACGCTTTTGCCAGATTATTGTAGTACGCCACACAGTTAATTCTGTTTTGTTTTGTAACTGTAAGACATGGCGTTTAGAAATGAAAAGTACAGGCAGACTGGTGATAAAAGATCACAGGGTTTTTTGAAAGATACTTGTCAATATCTACATCCCTAAATGTTTATGAAACTGGCGTTAGACTCAGAGTACTGAATAAAGTTGGTTAAGTTTTGGGCACCTTCTAAGTAAATTGGTTGTGACAGACTAAGCATAGCCACAGCTTGAATCAGTCCATAATTTTTGCTAGCATAAAGTTAGATAAAATAGGCAAACTGAACAAAATCGAAGCACGACATCCGTCCACAAAGCCATTCGCTTTAGGTAAAGCAGTGTTGGGAAATAAAATCTAATTTAGAGTTAAAGATAAACTTATTCTGTTGCTCTGAATCGATTGAAGAAGGAGGAAGTTGAACTTTCTAAATCTTTTTTTAGTCTCAAGTTTAGCATAATTCCCCACTTTCATTCGTTTTTTGAGTGGTGTTCCCTGTGTTTGATGTACCACAAGTATTTACATCAACATTTTAATTCCGTTGCTTTTCAAAATGCAGCTTCACTTTCTGTGGGTTTATCTAAACTAATGTAACTCGAATCGACAATATACTTTTAACAGTTCCTTCATTATGTATGACTGTCTGATTTAAAACCTATTGGTCCTTGTCATTTTATTTTACTCACTACACCAACAAATACTAGCTGAGTAGGATGACCACAATAGTGATCATAACGTGACTTGATTGTCCTTTTCTCTTTAACACAAAATTTGAAATTGTAGAGAAAATAATGTGTTTATTATTAAGTGTCGTTACGCGCATTTTCACACATTCGCGTATATAGACTTCGTATTTTTATTCTATAGTTCTTTATAAACCAGTGTCAAGTTACTAAACCTAACATTTTATAACCCAAAACATGACTAACACTAATGGGTTTTCAAAAATTATACCTTTTAACAGAACAAGCAGTTGAATTAATGAGAATGACTATGAGCGTATGGTCCCTCTCAGTTAATGTGAAGGCAAATCAAAATAAATTACAAAAATCCTTCAGTCTGTTCATGAATTGGATCCTGTCATACATTTATTTATCGTGTCGAGATACATTCAAGCATGAAGCCTTTTTACTTCTAGGAATATTTAGTTCTAACTTCAGCTTATATTAGCCCTAGAAATAACATTCAATAGAATATCTAATAGTCATGATTATCTTTGTAACTATAGAATAGGTTAGCATAAACTTCATTATTCACATAAACTGACTGTATCAAGCTCACCAATACTCTACCGTTTGGCCAAAATCCGAAATTTGAATCCTCCTCTCCAACCAGTTTTAATTACTTGCAATTCTCCGTATTTTATTATTACAAAATGGCTAGTTCGAATCGTAGAACCTCTAAACAAATCATTCGTAAAAAGAAGGGCCAAGAACATTCTTGACTTCATATCAAATCTGGGAGGTGTGAATGTTTATAGAAGACATATAATTTCTTTAGATTTCATGTCTTTAGTTATCAAGTTACCGCTAGTCGAGATAATCGAGTTTATGTGTAAGTAAATATCAGAAAAACAAATCAGCATTGAGTTCCCTGAGGAAAGTCCTTATTCATTACTTATAAAGTATACTCTGAACGCTTTTTTTGTATCTTCATCAATATTCCTTGTAGGAATTGATGGAATAGATATGGGTTCGCTTTCGGGTTCAATTTTAACTGATTACCTCCTCAAAAATTAGGAAATGAACCCTTCAATGAGTAAGTGGGCAAACTAGAACTATAATGTCGTCACACTGCGATACAATCATCATCGTAGATCAGAATAATAGTAAAGAAGAACTCTGAACTCAGTTTGACAGTGTACACTTCTATCCGCTACAAAACAAATCTGATCAGATGTCTTACAAGCAGAAAAACAAATCTTCTCAGATGACACCATAACGAAAGAGTTGGAGTTATCGGAAATCGATCACCCGAAAGGATTTTTGAAGAAAATAAAGTATACAGGGAAAAAGAATTTGGAAATATGGACTGCTTGTGGGAAACCCCTTTAGTACAATTCATTGGAGATGTAGCTACCGATATCGTGTGACAAATTAGTGAGGATGTTTATTATTACATCAGTTTTTTCTAGTAGATCAGTGATAACTAATTAACACAAAGTATGAGCTACCTGAGCCTGTCTATTGAATGTTCACCTACAAATTCAGTGGCTTCTGAGGAGATAACTATATGGGGAATACTGCCAGCCAACTTAACCATCAAATGAGGAAACATATCCTAGCTTATAAATAAATAATATATATGTAATATTCCAATGAGTAGAAAAAGTGAATTTTCTGATGTTTCATGGCTTAGTGTAATGATACCTATATCCTAGCTTGATTTGTATGGGATCAGAAAAAAACAACATGTAGCACTACCTTGATACACCTGATTGACAGTGGTCCTATGATAAATAAAACCAAGTTATTTCGACCGATTTATTTTATACCATTGCTGTTTCCCAACAGGGTTTGATTTCTTCTCCTATAGATAGTAGAAGCTACAGGGGACTGAAACCTATAACCCTAATTTGCATACTCAGGAGAAATTCATGAGTCATTTCCCTTCTCTCGGTGGTCATGACTTGGCAAATGATTATACTGAGTTTTTACATCCTGTATTTGACATTCTTCTCGTCTTTCCGTTTATATTCTTTGATATCTAATTATTCACACACTTCTTATTACGCGATTTTAATAAAACCTTGCGAATATTATTTTAAAGTCTATTCGTCCAAGTTTGATCTACTTCCTATGCTGAACTATTCACTAAAACTATTATTATTATTATTATTATTATTATTATTATTATCACTACTAGTATACCTGTCTTCATAACATCACTTTGCACTGTATACCTATTATGTATATTCATACAATTTATTTCATTATGATCGTTACCTTACAAGTTATTTTGACTGATTCGATATTTTCTTACATCTGCATAAACGTTCAAATACATTAGAGTAAAGCTTGATGACGATCTAACAGAAAACAATGTTGATTGCGTACATATTTCGTTTGAACCGCATATCACAAAACGATAAAATGAACGAAAGAATGTAAAAAATCTTATTCGGTTAAAATAGTGGCGTGAAAAAGTACAACTTAATTTATTCTATTATGTTTTGTTTATTTTAGCACCTTTATGTATCCTGTGTCCTTGTCAGCAAGGTATATATCTATAGCAAGCATGGTAATAAAAATCTACTAGTTTTTCTAGAGCTTATAAATTCTATGGCTAGAGATTTTCGGAGGGAAATTGTAGATCACCAACGTATATGATCTATGTCGAAAATGATTGGAGACCTACTCGAGTTAGACGGGAATGGTTTGACGAACCAGCTAACGTCGAAGTCACGCCTCGTGATCAGCACCTTACGTGGACTACCCCATTGACGTATCAAGGTACCATAGATGCTTTGAAGACTGTACAACACAGAGGACGTTATTACAGAAATATATTAGTTAAGGTAGATACAAGCGAAAGTAAGACCACTGCCGCATGGGCCAGTCCATGGCATATGATTAACGGATGCGCGTTGGTTGTCCCTGACCTTGGCATAGAGCGATGATCTGTTCGACATTCAGTGATCCAACTGCCGGATGAGTTGGCTAGGGCTTAGTCACATTTCACTGGCCCTACAAAATCATTAACAATCTACCTGTTTCTCTAATTACTTTTGTACTTAGCAGAATTGTTCTCTGATTCTTTTATTATTATCCATTTCTCAAACACAGATCTTTAATTAATATTCAAAATTTATTTATATATTGAGAGATATTCTAAACAGAACAGTTGATATAATAGCTTACTGTTGATTAGGTTTGCTGAAGGAGTGTCGACATTGTGTAAGTTGTTTATTGATCGTTTGGAATGAAAATGAAAGTGGATTATATGGGAATAATTATTTTTAGTTTCTGTTCTCTGAGGGAATAAATCTATAACGTCAAATATGTTTTATGCAAATTTGTGTTTTTCGCATCTCTGTTTACCTTATTAGTGCATCGTTTTATATAATCATATTTGAAAAAATGTATTAGTATCCATTTGGGTAGTTCGTAGAAATGTATCCATTTCGAAGGCAGTTCATAGTGCAGATATAAGCAGGAGGACCGTTGTAAGCTACGATAGATTGTAGAGCTGTTTTGTTATAGTTTTGGAAGTCAACAATGCATACCCAGATCAAATATTGGGTTGAAACGAACAAAAATCATGTAGCTACTGAGATAGTGTTCGATGAAAATGTCCATTAGTGAAAACTGATTCAGTTGCTATTTTGCAGCCGAATTCGGGTTTAAGAGGGTTGTTTATGTGTGAGATAGTGAGTGTAGAATATCGAGTAGGCCTAAACCGAATCGGCTTAAATAGCTTAATATCCAAACTTGGTTCTTAAAAGTCCTATGGCTGATACCAGCTTGTGATGCAAAAACAAAGAATTTCACATGTTTACATTAATTGCACTTTAATATTTTATATTTTTGGGTTTAATATGACACAGAAAATACTAATAAATACCCGATCTCTTAAGTAAATGAATTATCGCTTCAAACCATTTTAATCAATGCTCTTTTTCCAATGGGTATCATAAATATGCTTTAATTGTTTACAAACAGCCATAACAGACTAACCAGTGCCTTGTATGTCATTCCCATAAAACGTTTTTATCTAATTACCTGAGTGCAGGCATCCTTTTGTATTGTGTAAACTGCTGAGCAGTTGATATTGAAAAATAAAAATATCAAGTTTCTTTATATGGGTGTAAAAACATTGAGCGTTTACTGTCTATTAATTAAACGTACAAATATTAATTGTCAAGGGCAGCATTGGGGGAAAATTTATTCAAAATGTAGATGTCTAGGAACAATTACATTCATTCATATGAACAGAAAGAGTTCTAAACGACTGTGATACTAAGATTAAGCGAATAAATTGTAAAAGCATTACTGAGGGTACTATAATAATTTACTAGTGAAAGCCTCTATAAAGCATACATCGTCGATGATATTTACGGACGTCGTTCCGGACAAAAAGGTGTTTGTTCACTGTGTCGTGCTCGCTCACCACCCCGCATAATGATCAACTTTATATATGGGCACTATTGGATGCTTCGCGAGAGATTTAGAGATTTGGCTTTAGCTCTCAAGACCTAGGGCTATGGGTTGATCCCCTTTGGTGTCATGAATATGTACTACTGTAGAGTAACATACTAGGATGGGAGAGGTGTCCAGTGCTTACAAGTTTTCAGTGGTTATCTAACTGAGGTCAGTCCTTGTTATCAATAATATTTTATAAGCTAAATCAAATGCAGTTTAACTAGTTAGGACAAATGATTACAAGACCGTTCGAATAAGATGTTTTATAAGTGTACTATAGATCTAAATTTAAGTTAAGTGGTTCGAACATTGGACCTAGTGATGGTAAATGACTGAATGGACATTATCAATAAAGATATTTTATTTGTGAGACATGAAGTTAGAAACACATTTGTAGTGTAGTTGATATAGGAAATCAAGCTGCTACCTACACTACCAATTTACTTGTTTATCATCAATAAACTTGAACTTGAACATCGGTGTGACAAAAAACCCACCGCAGTTGATTCATGATGTACTTCGTTCTAATCTGAATCACGATAATTTCTTAGCTCGAACCCAATATAAGCGAACTGTTTCATCAATTTATTGTTACACAGGTATATATCATGTACTACGAATAATTTCGTTTACTGAATCACCTTTCAGTTTGGGGTTGTGGAGATTGTTGGGTTTTATGGAAATCATGAGTTGATTTAAGCTAGACAATTGTTGAAAATCTGGAAACACTGAACGGCCATTTAGTCTCAGTATGGGACTCCACGATCAATTGAAGTTAGAAATTAACACCGTTGAATTCCGGATCAGTGGTCTAGAGGTAAAGCGTTAGTGCGCTAGACCGAAGGTCTTGGGTTCGACTACCGTGTGCGGACTCGTGGATGAGCACTGTTGAGGAGTCCCATACTAGGTCGAAACAGCTGTGTAGTGATTCCAGATTTTCAATAGTGGTCTAGATTACATTGACTTATGAATTCAACTAGTAAAATACTACTATCTCCACGAACGTCCATCCAGAAATTAATGTCACCGAAAAGAAAACATAAGTATCTCTTTCTTTCTAATCAGTCGTTAAAATAATAATTGTCAGAAAAGTCTCCCGAACAGACAAAAGTAATGACAAAAATAGTCATTTTCTCTTTTTTTTACACTTGAGATGTAATACTTTTAAAGAGTATAATATCTGCTTAAAAAGAAATGATATGCTTTATAAAGGAATTCACAGCAATAATCCAGTTATTATCACAATTTCATAGAAACCGGAAAACATGAAGTCGAATGTCAACATTTTTAGATGAATTATTATCAGTGACTCTCAAACTGTTTTCTGGAATTTCATTAACTCATCCCTACTCTTTGTTTCTAACGCAAAACGTTTGAAGATAGCTTGAATGCAATAAATTTTATCGAAATTATATATATATATATATATATATATATATATATATATATATATATATATATATATATATATATATATATATGTAAATCTGGCGCCGCTGAATAAAAACAAGTTTATACTTATAGAAAGTCAAATGAACACAGTGCGAAAGCTAGGAATTTATGAATTAAAGGCGATTTGATGTTATAGTGTGTGCATAAATTTTTTACTTTTCTGGCAAACAAATATTTGAACTGTTCAACCACCAATAAGATCATCGACACAAGGTCACATAAAACATGCAACAGAGCGGTTGGATATACTTCATTACATAACAAAGAACAACTGGATAAAAATTGACTGGGCAGTCGCATTTGAATAAAATACGTAACAACAAATTTTTATTCAGAAATTGTGACTGATATTTAAAACGTTTTAAGATGGATGAAAAAATTTTACTCGATCAATTTCGTCAAATGGATAAAGATGGAAATGGGACTCTGTCAAAAAGAGAAATAAGACATTGTATGAAGTTAAGTGGATTTAATGAAGATTTTCTTACGGTAAGTTATTTCATTTCAATGTCAACTCTTTGACATGTTTTCTATACATAAGATGAATTAAATGTTTGATATATATTCACCTCAGTAATGATTTTTTTCTTTGGAGAAATAAGTTAGTATTAGACTCTCCTATATCGAAAACTACTGTGTTAATTGTTGCTATCTGGAACTTGTAAATATAATAGACTTTTTATGTCAACAAACTACAGTACTTCTATTTTAAGTGCTTTTCTTCTTTTCTGAATGACAGATAAATGCATACAAAGTTTCCATATGAAGGCTTTATCTAAATTTTATCAGTCTAAAATATACATAGTTAACCAAAGTAAGTCATTGCTTGAAACTATGTGTTTATTGGTCCCTATGATCAATATCTGATCCTGGTAACGCTGCATTCAGAAAAGGTGATCATGAAATATTCAAAGCAAGGCTAGTTAGATATACCAGCCATTTACTAAAGACTCAACTTTTTTAACACCATTCTTGAGTTAACATATAATCAATCAGCGCATATCAAATGAAATAATAAGTCATCACATGTGCTGTACAAGTTCTAAACAAATAATTAATTCCCATTCTATTTAGTTTAAAAACATTTGAACTAGAATTAATTGAATTTATAAGAATTTACGCAATAAGAAAACGTGCATTAATGTATGCTGAGAGTATGGAGAGTTTATAAAGTCGAGGTGATTTTCTTAACTAAGTTCATTAATTGTGAAATATCATTCAGAGCAACAAAGTAACCGAAATGATGCTTTAGTACTCCAAAAAAACTTATTGATGTAAATGTTCATTCTGTCTAACAAGATAGGTTAGTATACACGCAATAATTAAAGATTCATAAGTTGTAAGAAAAGTTTATTCAGAGGGTTTACTTTACGCCCTTACAAACATAACCGGCAATCGAGTCTGAAAGGTATTTATAAATAAAGTTCTGAAAATTTAAACTGGATGTTATACTTTGTTTAAACTCATCAAAATAATACAAATAGTCATTCGAGGAAAACTGAAATTCAAACAATAGTACAAGTCACGGTTATAGCGTATTGGTTTCCTGACTAAATTAACCCGCAGTCTTTTGATTTCGTGATAACCCTGACTAAGTACGATATAGGTTACCACTCATTGATCCATATAATTCCACTTGTCGGTGCTACATAAGGTCAGGCGAATTCAGAAAGAGTTCAATCTTTTCGTCTCAGCTGAGAAAGCAAGTACTTGAGGTTCCAGTTTCTGTTAAAAAATCAACTATCCCAAGCTTATGAGCATACCTTTCTAATAAGCATCAAAATGCATAGAATAGGTTCAGATCTTCCAGATGACAGTTTGCAGTCTTTTAACACAGGTATGTTATCTTTCCAGTTTTGTGTATCTCAAAGTAAGAGCCTTATTTTCGAGTATTTGACCTATGAACCAAAATGTTTACTAACAGTTACCGAGTTGAAAATCACTGCTGTTTATGAGACTTGATGAGACTAAGCTATACATCACAATAAATTATATAATGTCATCACTAATCGTAATCATTTTGAAAATTCCTAATGTGGCGGTGAAATCTCCCCTATGATATCTAATCACATGTTGTGAGTTAACACTAAACCTAAAACTAAGATCAATGAGTCCGTTTAATTGAATCAGTACACACTCGTTCAAATAAAATTTGAATATTGTTATCAGTTAAATCTTGCATTTTAGATCTATACTGAAAGGAAGTAACCCAATGGTACTAGTTAGAAGTTCTTTTATAAGATGAAACTACTGATTCAGTATCGAATTAAAACATCAATCATTGAAGATAAATAACGTGATAGATAATTCCATGAAAATATAGGCGGGTATATATACTATATCTATCAGTGGAACCTACAACGCTCGTTTTGTCCTGTTTGGGGCTCGTATGTTGGATGTATTAGGATACTACTGTTGATTTCCATGCTCAAACTCGAATTTACTACTTCAAAGTCCAATTCATTGTCCAATAGGTCACTAAGTTTAAGTAGCTTTAATGTGTTCGACAGAATGGTGTTTACATTTTTTTCATAATGGTTTGTGTTATATTTTTATTGACGTTTATGACTGAATTTTCATCAGTTCTTTGATATATGTTCACCCTGTGTGGATTGCTTTGATAATTCTGGTATCCCATCAGTTGCGGATAAATCTTTCGCCTTTATTCAAAACTTTCTATGATTAAGCACAATATTCTGAAAATTTATACTTGAACTGAACATATAATTTGAATAAAATTATTATTATTATCATTATCATTATTGTTTAGCGGACTTTTAAGAACGTTTATAATATATGAACTGAAGAATTATTAAAATTTGGTCCTGAATATCAATGAAGTGATAATAAAAACCTTAACAAATATATTGAGACTAATGTCATTTTTATGGATATTTTGAGTTAACCCAACTTTTATTAAAGTAACTTCATCCTTGTTTCCGTTCTTTGTTTTTGAAAACAAACAACATACACAACAGGAATTTATCGAAACATTCGATTTAGATGGAGATGGTGAAATAACTTTAGAAGAATATGAAAAAGTACTAAATATTGTTCCAAAAGAAGAAAAGGAGTAGGTACTTTGTATCAAGAGGATATATTATTTGTGCCATATTTATTTTTTTCATTATATTTTAATGTTTTTTTATACTCTTGAAAGTCAGAAACGTTTATGTGAATTAAAAATTATAATTAGACCAATATGCAAAGTGATAATGCCTGTCGATAACACAAACATTGACTAAACGTTAATCGAGTCGAGGCTTAAGCATTAAAATATACATTGGAAACGAGATTTTGTGATTTCACATAAATTGTTCATAACATGTAGTGTGTGTATCTCAGGTTAGTCAAGTAAGATCAGCTGTATATGTTTGACTTTTCTGAGAGTTATAATACATTAAATAAAAACCGTCTATTTGAGTGATTTGTAAACATTAATTTAATTTTAAAGTGGTTAATATCATGGACTGACATCATAGTTTCAGAACAACTGTTTAGTAGTTCCTAGTTCTAACTGATTGTTACCTGTCAGTGGTGAAACTACTTCTAAATATTAAATACTTCGTTTTATAATACAAAACGCATTTCAAGTGTGAAAGTTACAAGAGAATTCAAATAAGTATTAGGTTTTGTCTCATTATATTGTTCATGAATTTTAGTAGTTTTTTCCTTACAGGGCAGCTGTTTGGCGTAGCGTATTTAACGACATGGATAAAGATCATTCTGGGAAAATATGTGTTTCTGAAGTAGTAAGTTTATTGAGTGAAATGGGCTATGATATACAAACAACTGAACTCAATGAGTGGATGAATAGGAATAAAATTAACAAAGATGTTGGGATGGATTATCAACAGTTTTTAAATTTCATGCGTCGTAATTAAATTTACTTGTTAAAAGTGTTTGGCAAATTATTGACTTATTATTTCACTTACTATCGTGTTTTGAAATCGCCGAATCACTCAAAGTCCATCTTTCTTAGTGAAAATCTAATGACTATATAGTTAATTTCGGTTGCTTTTTGGTATTATGAATGTATATAAATACTCATAAATACAATATACATATTTATATGACTTTTTTTTACTTATTAAACGATGGTGAAATTAACCCATGAATGAAGACGAAGTTAAACTCGAGGTACATAGACTTTCCAAAAATATAAGTGCAGAAACTTTGAGATTATAATTAGGTGAATGACAGATTCAGGTTTATCATATTTATTCGGGTCAATTAAAATTCAGATAATGATAATGAATTTATAAAATTCAGTAATATGAGAATATTTTGAGAAAAATGAAACACTTGCACAGTGATAATTGAAAATGTTATTCCTAATAGGGTGGTATTCAGTCATTACTACTTACAGATTCACATTGAATTTATAACGCATTGTTAAGGGGTAAAAATGTTTTGGTTTGATTGGAAAAGAATGATTTGGAACTGGTTTTAAATTTATAGTCTGAAATATAATGTTCATCTTTAAATTCTACATTGTTAATTGCGATGTTCATTTAATTCTATAATGACGAGTAACAATTAAATTAGGAAATCTAAAAATGTTTTTGCCCTCATCCTGATTTAGAAACAAACTCTTCTACATGGATTACCCTATATTTAAGAAACTTTTGTGTTACATTTCAACAGTTATTTAGTGTATTGCAAATATTGAGAATTGGAACAGTTAATTATGTTGAGAAACTCGGATCAGTTGTCTTAAAGCAGTAAATGAAATTCACCTTCTTTAGTGATTTTATACTCTCTTATAATTCGTTTACTTCCCCTTTTCTCAGATTATATAATTCACACCATGTGATACACAGTTCCACATTGAAACAATATGGGAAATGGAGATTTTTTTCCAGTTGGTTTAGAACTTCGAAAACATTTAGCAGACATATGACTGAATCGCTTTCAACCGTCTCCAATCAACTTCAAGTTATGTCTTTGAAAATTATCCTTGATACGTACATAAAAGTATTTGGGACATTTTTGTTATAGACAAAACAATGATCAAGAATATAGTTTTCGATCTACTGTAATCAAACATTTTATCGTCGTCATAGTCAGTTATTTTTTACACGGATGTATTAAAACGTTTTAAGCCATATTTAAGTTTTGTTCAGTGTAAATTCTTCATAACCCAAGCCTAATTAAAACCATAGACCAATGCAGATTTATTCATGGTAAATAAAACAATAACTTAGTAAGTATTATGAGTTGCATTATTTTTATTATACTAATAAAAATTTTATCACCTTGTTGACTAAATTAAAGAAACGCGGTTATTAAAGTGAAAATTTAGATGAACTTCTGATGTTCTTAAACTTTGAAAACGTTAAGTCAGAAAACTAGTCTGTATTGTAACTAACTTAATTTGATAGCTATATTGTAAGTAAACCTTAGATTTCATTTCGAATGTAATCCAAAACATTAATTACCATGAGTAAAACTTTCGCAAATACGATATCTAAAACTTGCCCATTTAACAGAATGGTGTTTCAAAATAAAAGAGCTTCGAGTTGTGCTTCAAGATACCTACTTGCGTTTCTCAACAGGCACTGCCTGACACTAAATTTTCAGCGACACTTAGTAGATTTTAGTTACGATGGTTATCATTCGTTTTTCTTGCTATAACTTTTTATATAATAGGTTTAGAATTATGAAGGGGCTTTAAATCACCATATTTCTTTGTAAATAATGCTACTTTTGTTTTTTCAATTTATTTGATTTCGCATGAGAAAGTTATAAAGGTAATGATGCATCCATTAATTAATAATCAATGACAAATGAGAATATATTCATTTTTTTTCGAAAATTATTGATTTACTTGGAAGATCGGTCTTAATTTCATCTGCAAAATGAAGTGTACAGAGATGTGTTTGAACCCTTTAACAGGTAAATTCATTAACATATATATTATTCCTTTTCAGATTCTAAATATGGTTTGTAGGTTCCCCTTCATAAAGCTAAAATAGCCAACACAATCTTCATGTCAGAGTAACTGGTTTGAAAGTTTTTGATGCTTGAATTCAGTGACCACTTACCGTAGCACAGAGTATACATTATCATTCATTCTTTTATGTCACTAAAACTGAGCCACAACATTTTAAGATTATTAACTGTTTATTTCACATGGTCTAAAACACCCATAGTTAGAGATCAAAGGGGATTCACTCATGCTCTTCTTTAGGTACTAAGATATAACTCTTAAAAACCTTCAAAAAGATAATATCCTCACAGTTGCCGATACAATACCACCTAGCCTAACTGATTTGTACTATTGGACACTATGTAGCGCAGCAACTAGGCAGAAGCATTATAAACGAGCCCAAAGTATAAGTGCTGGTTTGTATGAAAAAGGTTAACCTAAAATATTCTTAAAGATATAGGGATTCTAAAGATTTTTTTTCACAATGATGATTTAGCCTTTACTTGTCCAGTCATGAGTTTTATAAAAAAATCAAAGTCATCATAAAATCATTTCGTTGAACTTGTAATTTGCTCAACGCCGGTAAACAATCTACACTACAACATTCCCTCAAAAACACGTAAGCTAGTTTTCAGTGGTTAGCTGGGGTTTCTCGAGAGAATCGTCAGTGACTTGATTTAATGAGATAAACTGCATTAATAAATGACCTACCAACAGATTTCTTTACACATGAACCTAAGGGTTATTGGCTATGCTAAGGAACCATAACATTTTGTTAAAGAATCATCTAAAACTTGTTTTCAGTCGGAGTTGCGTTGATCTGACTCTAAATGACAATTTCTTGTTTCAAAATTTCGAATAAATTACAATTTTGGTTGCTGTTTGAATTCTAATTTTCTGTGACTTTAAATTACTTCTTAGAAGCAACGTAACCAATTTGAATTTCGTTCTAAACTATACCAAAATTTCTCGTCACCTTGCACTTTGTGATACGTACCAGTTTATTATTCATTGAATTACAAGGGGTCAGAAAGACAGTTCATTTAAAATGTGTTTTTTTAAAATGCTAATTAACGAATTACTGGGTTAGTGAATTTATGTTAATTCATTTAAATCCATTTTCACCTTGTGTATGCATCATACTATCTTCTAATATTCATTAGTTTATGTGATTGTACTGCTGCTGCAATGTACTGATACAGTCAAGCGTTTACATGTATCCCTGGCATGCAATCCGTATTATCATTATAATCCTGAACGTGCAGTAAATTTAATTTTAAAAATATTTGCTTTCACCTCCTTAACAGGGTGGAGTTGTAGTTTATCTAAATTTTACTGTTAACATTTTTGGATTTAATATTAAAAATTAACTCTGTAATAAGTTATCGAGTTTGCAAACATCTCGTTTTCTTTTTAAGAAAAGCTAACTCTTTTGGAATACTGATTATTGATTTTGTTTGAGTGAAATAGAATACCTGTCAAAAGAAGTTCAGTTCTATGTACTACTGTTAGTTTTTATATTGGTTTATTTAGTTTAGGAAATCGTTATTATGAACCGCAACATTTTATTTGACTGAAATTAGTGTTATTAAAGTTACTTACTTACTTACGCTTGTTACTCCTCGTGAAGGAGCATAGGCCGCTCATTAGCATTCTCCATCCAACCCTGTCCTGAGCAATCCTTTCCAGCTCTTTCCAGTTTCCATTCATCCTTTTCATATCTGCTTCTATTATCCGACGTAATGTGTTCTTTGGCCTTCCACTTTTCCACGTCCCTTTAATATTCCAAGTAAGGGCTTGCCTCGTGATGCAAATTGATGGTTTGTGTAATGTATGTCCTATCCATTTCCATCGTCTTTTCCTAATTTCTTCTTCAGCTGGAAGCTGATTTGTTCTCTCTCACAGAAGGCTGTTGCTGATGGTATCCGGCTAACGGATGTTGAGTATCTTGCGTAGACAACAATTTATAAATACTTGTACATTCTTGATGGTGGTTGTTGTAGTTCTCCAAGTTTCAGCTCCGTACATTAGAACTGTCTTGATGTTCGTATTGAAGATTCTCACTTTAATATTAAAGTAATAACTTATATTCATAATATTCAAACACTGAATTATTCTGCATATGTGATATACGGAAAAAATCTACCACCATCATCATGATTATTAGTCTTTTTAATGAATATTTTAAACAATAATTTTATTCTTAACTTTCTGAAAAAAATTAAATCTTGATTAATGGCCGATTTCCCGTCATTAATAATAATTATAAGTTTATTGAATTTGTTTTATCACATAGATTAAATTATTACTAGTATTAACCGTTTCATGACCAAATGTAACCATTTTTAAGTCAGCTAGACCTACTAATTTCAGAAGGCAGTACTATATCATATGATAAATTTTTCCAAGCAATTGATCCGGTCATTTAAAAATGATTTCAGGAATGAATCAATCGTTAAACAGATCCAGAGTAACTGTTGCCTGAAATGCATCGTTTCCATGGTATAAATATTGACTCAAGCAATATATGAGCTATTAAAACAGATAAAAGAAATCATCAACACTCTCACATTGAATACTATGATTATTACACGCTATTTACAATTAGATTAACTTCACGATGGCCTCAAGAGTAGTATGAATACTTATTTATACCAGTGGTGTTTGATAAATAAAATTAATATCATCTGTAATTCTTTCTTTAGATATCGCGCATATTCATACAAAAGCACGTTTTGTTTATTTTAGGCATTTTATGATAGTGGATGTACATATTCGTAAAATCGAGCTAATACTGAAAATTTATTTTCCTCCTATTTTTGTACAAGTAATTTTTGGCAACGTTATTTGCAATATGAGTTAAGTAAATGAATATTGGCTTAGAATACTTGTCGTAGTTTTAGTGAATTACGATGTTGAAGCAAACGTCTATTGTCACAAGTAACTTTCGATACAACGATAACCAATGTTTAAAACTCAACTTATAACAAATAAACACTCCTGTAACTAACATGAACGTTGCACAGATTATTTAAGCGAGTAAGTATAATAATGGTCAGGTACCAGATTTATGAAGAGCTCGAAATTGTCCTCTTGGTTATAATACATAATATTAATTGCCTAAGATGTTTAGCACGCCTATCACTGATGGGAGGGGATGGTGTGTTGTCTTAGACGGATGTCTAGTGATATTTCGGAACTCTGCGTTCGTTTACAGTGAGACAGAAATCAGCAGGGCGAAAGTGCAGCATATTTCGGTGGAATACAGTATGGTGATCTGTATGCGCGATCTATTTTAGAAAATGTTCTACCAAGGATTATACAACTTGTCGAAGTTAGGTAGTAGAGAATTAATTCACTGTCTGTCGCACCAGACCAACTGAATTTCGATAGCTTTAGAGCTGTGTTTTATGGGAGCGTTTTATTCAGAGACCTGGAACTATGTTGCTTAAATAGTTTAAACTCAATACTGTATCCGCCATAACCCATCGACAAGCTTGAGCGGATTGAAATTAAAACACTTAAATTCATCAAATAAATGCTTCTTGTAAACTACAGGAAGATGTTTTGCATACATTTTTGGTAAAATTGGTTAACAGTGATCCTGTCGTTTATGACCCACGAATAATTGAGCTTCGGCAAAAAACAGTATGAAACAATCATGACCGACGAACCCACATATTATTGTTCCTGTTTACATTCAACTAATGAACTCAAGATTTCAGGCACAATTTAGAATGTAAGTATCAGACGTTGACATTTGAAAAAAATACCTTTATGATCTTCAGTAAATGGAGAATAGCACGATAGAGTGACTTAAATGAAACTGAACACTTGTCGGCTATTAAAATAATATTGCGCTTAAATCAGTAAAGTACCTTAGTTGTGAAAAAGTTTTCAAAGTCTGTAATTGTAACCCAATCAAAAACGTCACTACACATAGAAGTTCGTCTGCATGATTCATGATATAGTTTTACAATTATGGACTATAAATGGTATGGCAATTTCGCACAAACAAAACTATGTTATAAAATATGAGTAAGCTAAGTTAAATGCGATGATGTAAACATTCATATAGTTGTGGGTATTAAATCTGATTTTTTTCAAACAGCAATTATATCCTGAAAGTTACTTACCAGTAACCTTAAATGTTTTACGCTTCGTGCAATTGATGAATTCCAAGATATTACTGCTCAACAGTCTTAGTGTTTTTTATAAGCTTAGCAGTGTTACTATAAAACCAACATTTTATTCAGATAGCCTTATCAGTTGGCACTTCATCTCTCTTCAGGAATATACATTCGTAGTTACTGATCCATAACTTTCTGGTTTCATAAACGTTATCTGAAATTATTTAGTATCACTAGGTTGTTACGTTAGATTTCTTAGTGAGGTAAGCTTTACATGTGCTTAATCTTCTCCAATTCATCTCGTTAAACTTTCAAAGTAAATCCCGAAAATGGTTACACACAAATAATGGAGATTACGAGTATCACTTAACAAAATTACTAATATACAATATTTACAAAATATTTAAGAAGCTTTTCTGCATTAACAGTTCCATCATTCTATCTAAGGCAATGAAATTGCCAGTGAATTATGCTTGTTTATCAACAACGTAAACTAATAACCACTGTGAGCATCTTGAAAATGTAGTCACTAACAGCAACGTGTTGAATTTGCATGAAAGTTACTTTTAAGTAATACATTGCATTAAACCGTTATTGTATACGATAACAACATTTTACTTCGAAAAAAAATTACCAAAACGTGACTTAACAAAACTTGAATTGATAACTTTGCATCTAGTTATGACATTTCTTTCCATGTATATGATGAATCAAGAACTCAGACCATCTGTTGCATCTTATTTACATAGTTAAATATATAACTGATAGAATTGAACTATTAACCATATGAACTAGCATATGGCTTACTTTTGAGGAAATTGATTACTAATAAAAATATAACTCTAGGCTAAGATAGAGTTGTAAGATACAGAAATTATTTTATCATTGAATAATTTTATCGATGAATAGTGTCTATCCATTTTGATATTTCTATATTTTTTTCACAATAGATTTTATTCTTCAGTCAAATAGGTTCAAAAGACATACAAAGTGGACGTGTCTAACAGATGAATGTAAATTTAGTTCTTTTGATAATTAATATGCACAGCAATAGATATTTCTAAAATTCCGCTAATGAACACTGAGAAGCCTCAGAATCAATGTGAATTATGAATGACCTAAATTCTTTTTTATTCAAAGTTTTATACTGCGAAACTTGAATGTACCAGCTTTCCTAACAAAAACAAATGTTTTAGTTACGATTTCATGACAAATAATGAAGAAACAAACTTCAAAAACCTTACTGATGTACACTTCAATGATGAATACTCTACTCTCTATTCCAATCGATATTTCATAGACTATGTAAACTTTTCATTCAATACAACCTTAAAATTATGTCGATTTTATAAAAAGGACATCAAGTGTGGATAATCACTTTTAAATTATGAAAAATGTTAAAAAGTTATAACTCAGAAAATATAAAAAGATCAATTTCGATACAGAATGATCCCATATTCAAATCTGAATAATGACAGGGATTTAATTGTAAAAACAATCTAAAAAGTATTTGACAAACAACAAATTTCGGTTAATGAAGTAACTAACGATATTAAAGTTATTAAGAACGATTTCAATAATTTCCGAAATACTCCGACCCATCCTTAAATCGTTAATGTGGACCGCTTTGTCCAGCATCACAAAGACACATTTAGTATTTTTTTTACTCATGAAAATAATACACCATTTAAAATAACTTAGATAACATTGTTAAATGACAGATCATTTTGATACAATTGAAGATAGACATTACACTGGTGATAAATTTCCTCAAAATAAATCAACTTTGGTTAAACTAATATTTTTGTTTTCTGATTTTATTGAGTTCCGCTGAATCACCATTTCAGTATAATGTTTCAAATTCTTTCCACGGTTACATAGTAACAGTACTATTTGGTTGGGGTCCGCGTGACTATCGTAACCAATTCTTGAAGACTCTTGGTGACACGGCTCAGAATCTATCACAATGGTGTAGGTGTATACACTTTCTCTCTTCCCTTAAACTAAGAGATTAAAATCGCTTCATATCTTTCTTTCTACGAACTAATTCTTTCTTCCTTTACTATATCCTTATTGCAATCTTTCTTTTATATATTACCACCTCTGAATTAACTACTTTTATGAATCCGATGTCCATCTTGTCGTGTTAATGAGGTATGGCAACTTGGACCGCTGCATATATGTGCCTGGTCCTACGTTGTAGCTGACTGACTGACTGACATGGTAACATCAATTATAGCTAATACGATATACTAAAACTGAATTCTAAATAAGTTCATTAGTAAGTGCTTTTTGGAAGTTGATAAAATTATGTGAACGTCCATAATAAACATATTTTTCTTATATCTCAATGAGTAGAAAAATTGTATTTCTGATGTTTCGTGACTTAATGTTTTCTTTGTACCATTTAAACTTATGTTAATTTAATGTCGGTTATTTATTTATTCTAAAGACGTAGTTTACATTAAGTCACGAAACGTCAGAAATACAATTTTTCTAACCATAGGGGCATAAGAAAAATACATTGATTAATAACTTTCTACCCAATGCTCAATTTACTTTAAACTATCAAGTCCAACCTAGGCATTGATACCTATGTAAACGGTTGTATACTATCGTAACAATTTCCAGATATTTTGAATTTTACAAAGAGCTAAAACCTATAAATCAATAGATAAGTCGACTGGGTGGTGATTTAGTATTATTGAGATCAATTGTTTCATAACTGATTGATAAATTATAATACATCATACGTCCCAATCACTATCCATAGATAATTAAACACTGGTGTATATATCATTAAAATACCCAAAACTATTATTCATAGCTGACTTAATGTTGTATATTGGTCATTTTTAACACAACTTAATTTACTAACATTTGTTTTGAGATAGTAACTCACTGAAGACAATGGTGCATGTGTTGCTCAATTCCGTGGATTAGTTGAAGTTAGATATTAACACCATTGTATGCCGGCTCAGTAGTCTACAGGTTAAGCGTTCACGCGCGAGACCGATACGTCCTGGTTTCGGATCTCGCTGGGCTGGATCATGGATGGCTACTGCTGAGGAGTCCTACAGGAGAACGAAAAGGCCGTCCATTGCTTCCAGGTTTTTCATGGTGGTCTAGCTTTAATTGACTCATGATCTCAACTATGGAAACATTTACTATGCTTAAATTTATTGTACCTTCTAATCCTACAGTTTAAAATGTTCAAAATCTTGAATGAACCACTCGAAACGTTTCATTCACAAATTATTATAGTGACATACTATCACAATCATTTATTATTGTGATAGAAGCCAATAAAACCATATTCATATTTCTACTATGACATTATACAAGATATTTCGAAAACAAAGTTGACAATAGAAATAATTTATGCCGGATAGAAAAATGATTTGGAATTATTTTAGATTTTCGTGTATCAGATTATCATCAAATACAGCTAATCATAAAACTAACTTTTAGGGACAATTAAATCAGTAACAATGAATATATTTTTTCCATTAATAAAATATAAACAAATTATTTGTGAAGCATAGCAGATCGAAATAACCTACTAGTTGCTGTTTTTATATTTTCTAGTTAACGAGCTGATTTTCATTAAACTGTCTTTTGAATTTTACAAATCTAAAAAGAGCCCAATTAAATTATAGATGAATATGCTTGTATAAAACAAAAACGAAATGGTGTATGGCGATACAAAATATAGAAATATTTTATCGATTCAGAATTTTCTTAAACAATCATACAAACCATCACCTGCAGTTTT
The DNA here is from genome assembly GCA_944470205.2 of Schistosoma margrebowiei. Lineage (NCBI taxonomy): Eukaryota > Metazoa > Platyhelminthes > Trematoda > Strigeidida > Schistosomatidae > Schistosoma > Schistosoma margrebowiei. Next base: position 22,124,157 of record OX104024.1, read on the forward strand.
ATTTATATAGTCGTTTAGTTGTAGCACAGTTTAGAGGATAGCGATAAGGTGTTCCATTCCTATAATATTAATAAAGTCTTATCCGGTGAAGCCGGTTTAGTTTTTTCTGGAACTGGACTCCATGTTCTTAGTAGTCACAAACCCACCACGTGTATGTGATTGCGTAGGGGAAATCGATACGCCGGGTATTGGCTCTATGGGGCAAGTACAAGTTGCATCCATATCCGTAAATTATAAGTTTTCACCCATCCATCCTATATCACACACATAGGATTGCTCACCTTAGGTTGCCTCTCCATAGTATTTGATACCACGGATTTTTAGAATGTCTTCAAACTGAAGTATTTGGCCACTGATTTTATTAAATATAGATAGAGTAGGCATTTTTCAGTTAACGTTCCTTGTAATAACCCATGAGTGTACACTTTACATATACCTGAATACATAAACCATACAGGCCAAAACTCATGAAATGCATATGCGTAAGCATACACATCAGGCAGCCCACAAAATTTTAGAGAGCCACGAAAATAGAACACAGTTAATCCACTTTATATCAGAGTAGTTGAATAATTAACATAGTTGTAATATCCCAATGAGTAGAAAAATTAAATTTTCTGACGTTTCGTATCTCAGTATAAGCCACTTCTTCATAGAATAAATAACCAAATCAAATCCAAGTATAAATAGTACAAAGGAACAACACAAGAACATTATGTGCGATAGTTGGAAAAACCCTTTTGTAATAATTTGATGTTTTTGAAATCGACTTGGTGGTTTTTCAGAATGGCGTGAACTGCTATTGCTATTAAAGTCTATCCAGTTCTACAGGATTATTGGGTGGTTTCTTTGTGTACCTAATATGTTCTTTGGTTCAAGTCAAGATTTCACGAGATGACTCTCCAATATAGAAGGTATCACAATCGATACATCCTAATTTGTAGACTCAGTTTTGTGTTGACATAAATGAGAGTTTTTTTTAAGCAAACTAAAGTATTTCGAAGTTTGTTCGTTGTTTCGTAATATACTTTAAGCTGTGTTGTTTTAAAATTCTTTGGAGTTCTTCTGTTGTACCATGATGGTATGGTAAAACTGCAGTACCAATCCATAGTATTTCATTCCAATTATTATTAAACATTGAAACGTCTCGTTTTAGTACACTTCTAATAATCTTCATAGGAAAATTATTAAATTGTAAGATACGATAATCCTGTTAGCCATCCTAAAAAGATTTAGGGCTAGAGAGATCTTTTCACTGAATGGATGTGCTAAATTGAAGTCAATATAACGATTTAAGTGTGTAGATTTTGGGTAGATAGATAGATTTAGAATCCCATTTATATTTCTATTCACTAATCAATCTAAAAATGGTAGCTCACCACAAAGGATCCCATTACAACACTTTTGTTTGTTTGTATGATGTCCCGTTAGAGGTAAATAGTGTTGAATTTCAGCAAGGTAAGAAGGACTTCATTATTAGACTAATGCTTATAGGACATCTGTCAGAAAAAGTATTATCGTCCTCTAGTAAACCACTAATGAATTCCAAACATCTATCAACAGGAATACCAGTGTCTAATGAAATAACATCTCAGCTTACCATTATTTCATTCTTTCCGATAATTAATTCCGATATTTTTTATTTAAAGTCATAAGAACCTTCAATTATATTATATAAGTTAAGTTGAAGAGGCTTTAATATGCTTCTCACATATTTCAATAATGCATATGTTGGTGTGTGCGTGAATCTCCTATAGGTCTTATAGGGATGTCTGGTTTATGAATTTTACGTAAACTATAAAAACGTGAAGTACTGCATGATTTGGGATATAGAACAAATCATAACGAGATATAAATGACTGGTTCTTACAAAAGTTGACTTGTTTCTGATTTGACTTTATTTTTAATCGTTTTGGATCAGTCTTTTCCTACTCATTGGGATATTATAAATATATTGATTTATTTATAATAATCTACCCAACGCTCAATGTATTCGAAATTATCAAGTCAAACCTTGCCAATGGTACTCATAGATTAGTTGATTATTCCAATTTTCCTGACCGTCCAAGTTAACTAGAAAGGTCACCCTTACTACCTACCAGCACCACGCTGTGGCTTTGAGTCTGATTTTGTTGCACGTATCTTAATTTTTTGTATATAAAGTAGTGGCTGACTAAATAAATAAATAGAAGTAGGTCTCCAATGAATTGCTTTATGGTTCACAGCGACTTTATCATATTTTTGTTATCCATTTGTTGGCTGAAAAGTACCAAAAATACGTGAATAAATAAGTCCTGACATTTGGACGTCAATATACATGGACTGGGTAAAGCGTACGAACTGCAAAATAATGTTAATAAATGGCTTCTGCTTCAAATTTAGACATAATTTGAGTTTCATAACCTTTATTAGAGATAAGATCAGAAGGTTCCAAGTAGTAGATGGATTATATCTTAAAATATTTGATGAGGTAATTTCATGTCTCATGTATAACTAAAAGAAAACTGGTCAGAATAAACTTGTTTCTTTTTGGTAACGTGAAATTAAACACTTCCACCGTAGAATCAATATCATTGAAACAGAGAATACTGTTCATTAATGAGTCGAAGAATTACAATGCACATGAACTCGTTTTCCATTTAGATTAACTTTCTGTCAAAAATTTTAATAGTCCATTGTGAGCAATCAATGCAAAAATTTAGTCATACAAAACGCCAGTCGCAGAGTGAAGGGCTCACCAGTAACGTCTAAGACTGTAAAACTAGGACTATGGACAGCGTAAGCTCCCTCAAGATCGAATCTATGTCGTTAGTGAATGCATGAAGCCTAGGTCTAATCAATGTACGCAGATTTTTTTATATACAATATTTTTACATGATCGTTCATTGTATATTATATCTCAAATTGCTATTCATTTCATTAGCAAAATATTTACATTTTGCAAACTTGTATTTATAGTTATCGCTAGTAACTAACTAACTAACTAACTGATACAGCTCTTTTAGAAACGACTTGTGGAATTGATAACAGAGCTTTGACGGGAACACAGTATCATTTGAATGCTTTGTATTTTTTGTCAACCAGTAAGTACTTTTGAACTAGAGTACTTGTAAAGTGTGATCGATAAACGAACTCACCAATGATAAAGTGAAACGCCCACCACCACATTAACTTTCTTTGACCTTGTATGACTATGTCTTGCTTATTCACCAATCACAATTTTATGTTCATTATAAAACAATATTCGCCTTGTTGACTCACTTTTCCTATGCTCTAGTTACTGTTCCATATGTTATTTATGTCTCTGTTTTCCCTGTTAATAGACTGTACTGTTTATTCGTACACCAACGGTGTTAATTTATGTTTTAGAAAAAGATAAAGTTTATTAAGCCAAATAGCTTACTTGTTCTGACTTTGGCTATATCAAGACTCTGTGCTCGACGGTCTAGAAAAAAGCCTAGAGTTACACCTGTAGGAAATTGTTTCCAACAGTACTGTCAAATATTATTTTGATTGAAATCTAAAACTCAGGGACACCATATTGTTACCACTCTCCCTGTTTCTTTACAATCGAAAATAAATTAAATCGTAAAGTGTGGCTATGACGATTCTTATTTAAATGACATAAGACATAAATAAGTTACAATATTCTTAGTAGTTGAACATTTTTTTCTCCAACGATACTTGATACGATACTTGAGATTTAAAGGTGTAATCTATTAAAAGACGCTGGAATAAGTAAGTAACACCTTACCTGTACCTCTATCATTAATATCACTACTACTAGGGTTAATCAGTCTTATGAATTCGTCCATTATCGGATCCAAAATAAACATACGAAAACTGTTTACTCAGCATTTATCCACTAAAAACAACTTTTCCATACATTGGATTTACTATTCACATCACTTGATCACAGCAACTTCTTACAATCTATCTGTTAGCATTAGTAAATGGCATTGATAAACATATGCATTTAACATGTGTTGAATAAAAGCAACATTACACGTTTCACACCAGACACTGAACAAATTGAAGAAAACCTAACTTACCTAAGTAACAGGAAGATTCGTCAATGGATAGTATGATATTTTGTGCATTAGTACCACTATTTCATGAAATGAATGTGTTTGTTGACTGAAAAGTACCAAGAAAGGAAAATCTTGGTCAACACCATAGTATTACCCAACCGAAGCTGCTACCTTGACACGGTGGTCGGGATTGCCTATCTTGATGACCCAAACGAGCTATATTGGCTGGAACATATGTTCCTGTAGGTTCTACCATGCCAGGAAGGTCGATTGGAGAACGGTAAGACTAAAAGCAGCAACTCAGGGTCTGAGGGCGAAGTCGTACTGCTGACTGTAGAGGGGTGTGACAGCAGTAAGGTGTTTCCCTCGGACAACCAGCATCTGCAGCGATGCAGCCTTCTCCCAAGGAGGGGTGGGGTTAGAAAAGGTCGACCCTAAAAATGTCACACCTCACCTTACCTCACGGATTTCCGTCTCCGGCGGTAAGGCCCTTTCAAGAACGGAGCTAACACATTAAAAACCTTCCACGAAAGGGCCGTGCGCGACTGGCCTCAAGCAGTTGTCACTTGGGCTCTGCGGTCACACTCCCGAGTCGTTAAAACCAACACTAATCCGACTTCTTTTTCAGGTTCCTCAAGAAATACCCTTCCACGGTGTAGGCAGCCGGGAAGTGACATCAGCCTCCATACCTGTAACAGCACACGAGACCAAGTTGGTCACATTCAAATCCTTCCTACACCTCCTAATACCTCTCTTATCTCCATGATTAACCCTCCTCACGTCTCTTTATCACCTCGCACCGCTAGGGCAAACGATTCGAGTACGCGGAACGCTATTCCTGGTCTCCTGAAACCACGCTCTAAACTACACGTAGGAGCTTTTAACGTCCGAACACTGTGCCAAATAGGACAACAGGCTTCCTTAGCTAGGACATTAGAATCCCGCGCCATCGATGTGTGCTGCGTCTCCGGAACGCGCATACAGGATCCGAGTAGCGTCATTCATCCGACCTCACCATGCCAAAATAAAGAACCGACTCGATTCACACCTCGTATATCTGGAAGCCCTGATTCTGCTTCCCGTGGCCTCGCTGGTGTAGGCATAGCATTGAGTCCTAGGGCAGAACTAGCTCTCTTAGAGTGGATCCCAGTAGACAGTCGTTTGTGTGCTGTTCGACTAAACGGAACAATGATGATCCGAAAAGATAGGAACACTCGTCGTTGCCTCTTCGTCGTCTCTGCCTATTCTCCCACTGACTACAGCTCAGATGATGTAAAAGATGAGTTTTGCAGAAAGCTCTCCGACCTCCTTCGAAAAGCTAGGCGCTCAGATGTAGTAATAATGGCCGGTGACTTTAATGCTCAAGTAGGTAAACTAAGCGATAGGGAAAGACACCTGGGTGGATCTTATAGCATCGTGGCTCAAAGAACAGACAATGGCGACCGTCTGTTGCAGCTATGCTCGGATAACCGCCTGTTCCTTGCAAATACTAACTTTAAGCATAAGGAAAAACATCTTTTAACATGTAGACCCCTTAATTCGTACCAACGTTGGACCCAAATAGATCACATCGCTATCAGCCACCGATGGAGGGGCTCGATAGAAGACTGTAGCTCATTCTGGAGCACATGCTTAAATTCAGATCATGCTCAAGTACGAGCGCGTATCTGCCTGCATCTTACTGGACGTAGGAAAGACGCTGCAAGGAAACCTCTTATGGTCCTACTTAATGATAGTCAAGCTAAGAGTATATTTCAGGAACAACTAGGAAAACAGGCAGTCATGTAGGTGATGCCCAACCCAAGGCAGCTTGGAATGATATCCGAATAGCTGTGAACACAGCAGTGATATCTGCTAATACAGTAAACTACAAGGTTAGGAAGCAACACTGGATCTCAGCAGCATCTATCGCACTGATAGATGCTCGGAAACTCATTCCACCTGGCTCTGAACATAATGAAGAGCGGAGTCAGATTAAGCGCAAGCTGACAAGAAGTCTATGCAATGATCGTGAACAGTGGTGGGTAGCGAAAGCAAAAGAGATGGAAAAAGCAGCGGCAATAGGTTACAGCAGACCATTGTTCAAACTTGTTAAGGAAATCAGTATTAGGAAACCGACTGTTAGCGAAACAATCTCAGAGAAAGATAGATATATCATACATTCTCAATCCAGGAGATTGGATCGATAGGCAGAACACTTCAGGGATTAGTTCAACTAGCCTTCAGCCACACTTCGGTTTCCCACGATCTCCAGTTAACCTGAATGGCAAGTTAATGTAGGTCCTCCGTCTCTTTACGAAGTTGAAAAAGCCATAGGAAATCTGAAGCAAGGGAGAGCAGCAGGCCCTGACAGATTTACTCCTGAGATTTTTAAGGATGGTGGTTCAGTATTAGCAGTGAGATTAACTGAGGTCTTAGGTAGAATTTAGGAACTGGACGTAATCCCATCTGACTGGTCTCAATCACTGATTGTGCCAGTTTTTAAGAAAGGACAAAAGTCCTCTTGTGACAATCACAGAGTAATCAGTTTGACTAATATAGTGTCTAAAATATTAGCCTCAATAATACTTCGACGCCTAACCAAAGCTCGTGAAGAGCAGATTAGAGAAAACCAGGCCGGTTTTCGACCTGGACGTGGTTGTATAGATCAGATATTCACACTACGTCAGGTTCTAGAACACAGACACACATTCAGACCCCCCACAATGGTAGTATTTCTCGACCTTAAGGCGGCATTCGACTCTGTTGATCGTAAGGTTCTATGGCAGTGTTTGTCACTGAAAGGAGTACCAAAGAAGTACATTAACCTTATTCAGGCTCTCTGCTCGAACACAACTGGTAGAGCGAGAGCTTATGGCTAACTGTCTTCAGAATTGATTACCTCGAGTGGTGTTCGTCAGGGCTGTCCACTCTCCCCATTCTTGTTCAACTTTGTGGTCGACGTACTTTTAGAGAAAACACTCTCCTCATCTAAATTTCCAGGGGTTGAACTTCTACCAGGAGGTTCACTTGTTGACTTAGAATATGCCGATGACATAGTCTGACAAAATGCAGAGTCTTCTGACCACTCTAAGCAACAATGCAAGCATGTTCGGGATGCGATTCTCCCCCTCGAAATGCAAAATGTTGCTTCAGGATTGGGTTGCATTGACACCCGAACTAATGATAGGGAGTGAAGTAATTGAGCGTGTCGATCGCTTCACTTATTTTGGAAGTCTCATCATCCCTTGTGTTCTAGTGTGTGACGAAATCACAGCACGGATACAGAAGGCTCGACTAGCTTTTGCTAACTTGCGTCATTTATGGCGTAGGCGAGATATCCGTCTATCAACCAAAGGACGGGTTTACTGCGCAACAGTTTGTTTCGTCCTACTCCATGGCAGTGAAACATGGCCGGTAAGAGTAGAGGATATTCGTAGGTTACTAGTATTTGATCATAGGTGTCTTCGAAATATTGCTCGTATATGCTGGGACCATCGAGTAAGTAATGTAGTTGTTAGGAAACGGGTACTAGGTAAGGATGGCAAATCAATTGGTGACGTAGTGAAACTTCATCAGTTGAGATGGCTGGGACACGTGTTACGACCGACTGCCTCGACGTGCGATGTTCAGTGGTATAGGAGTAGATTGGAAGAAAGCTAGGGGCGTCCAGACCAAAACATGGCACAAGTCCATGAAGTCACTGACAAGTGGACTGGTCATGTCGGTTGGTTTAGACTACTTGGTTGGGGACTGCGAGATGATAGCAACCGATGGTTAGAGACCTTGAATGACATGGCTCAAAATCGTTTGCAATAGCGCAGGTGCATCCACTCTTTGTGTTCTCTCAAATTTTGACTTCCTTATTCCTCCTTGTCTCTTTCTTTTTCTCTTCCCAAATTTATTTCACTGTATTATACTCTTTAAGTAACATCTCCAAACACTAATCTTCCCGATTACTGCTTATACTCTTATTACCTCTACCACTACGGGATTTGAATCGACCACTGCATCTCTGTGCTAATGTGGTGTGGCAACTGGAACTGATGTACGTACGTACGTACGTACGAAGTTCTACGTTGTTACTGACTGACTGACTGACTGACTGACTGACTGACTGACCATATTATTAAACCAGATAAGTTTCTTATTCGCGTACTGCTTATTTTCATCATAATATTGTTCTTCCATCAGGTGTTGATTACGATTAGGACCTTAGTACTACAATTGTCCACACACCAAACTTGATAAATCGTAAAAGACAAGTACATATAGAATATATATCGTTGCCTGATTACTTCTACTAAGCATATATATGATAATATTGGTGGTTTAATACGAAATTAGGATGTTGATTTAGAAAAATTAAATTCTACAGAAACTTGAAATTCCCTCAAGTTAGTGTATCGGATAATTGATTTTACTCTGATTTTCATTTCTTAGCAGTTTCTTGCCTTAATTTATGAACATTTGCTTTTCATGATGTTAGTTAACACAGAAATATCCGACAATTAACGACACTCCTCCAGTGCGATTTGATACATGATCTTTTTTTATTTTTTTCCTTTTATTTCATTTTTATCCACATTTTGGCATGAAGTTTACTTATATAGTTGCACGTGCTTCATGTTATTTTTCAAATCCCAAGCCTCTTATTCTGATATCATAAAGTGTAAATTACTGTTTATGTTCATCAAATCATTCAATAATAGGATGATTTAAAGTATTGGAGAAACGTTAACATACAAATCGACAGAAAAACGTAATTTTGACGACCGTTGTGAGGTTATGTAGCCTAGGTCAAAGATTATATGGTAATAAGAGAGAACAATAAACACTACTATCCATATTCCTGGAAGTTGAGGGAATATATTTAAGAAAATACAGTTTTTGTGTGATATTAACAATTATGAATTTAGGAACAAGTGAAAATAAGAGCAAATTGCTGTTGAAAGTAACAACAGATAATGTATCTGTCTAAGATGAATTGTGGAAAAAACATATATTCGGTTGTAAATGGCATAAAAAAGATGACGTTTTGCTTTCATTCTGATCCTACAGAAAAGCATTTTGAAACATTAAAGAACTGACCAAGCAGTAAACCATCTGATAGTTATAGACACTACCGAAACATGTTTGATAAAAGATTTCTTTTAGTACTGAAAGTATCGTATTTTTCGCTCTCACTTTTGTAATACCGACGTAAATTAATGTAGTCAGACAATATAAATTGCCATTAATTGAACAAAAGAAATGGATGCATACTTTGAACATCACATATAATTGACTAATTTTGTATCGTAAATGCCTTTAAATAAACTTCAAAGCGCAGATTAGTTTCTGTGACAGTGTTTAACAAATGAAACAAGAGCTTTATCAGAAAGCTAATCACGCTCTGTAGATCTAAAACCCAACAAATATACATCACACTCTTTTAAATATGACATTTTAGGTTAAAAAATGTATCAATTGGTCGTCGGCATTTACGTCTGTTCAAAATGCGTTGGGGTTTCGCCTTTTCAAATTTTGAGAAGCATACATTATGGAAACTTTTATATCTATAAATCTTCCAGAAATTAAATTTTTAGAGCAAAATAACTTGACAAGTCCGGCCAAAAGCTTTTTTGACATTCACATTCATATGGCAAGTATTGATATGTATGAGATATTTGTTATATTCCACCATATTATCATACAAAAGCAAAATGTTACGTAGCTGAGTGCTCACTTGAGGAGTTTTAAAGCAACAGAAAATATTTCAATATTTTTATCTTATGAAGAACTTTGGAGCTTTTTTGTTAAGCATATATTTTCTCTCTATCTAGCTTCCAAGCGTGCGTCAGATTGTTGATCTTTTCAAATAACAGATTGAAGAATTTACATAATGTAAGTAGGTTTAGTTAAGGTCATTCACCCTTTGGTTAAATATTCGGTGAACAGAACAATTACAATATGTAAATAAAAATAATATATTTGTAATATCCCAATGAGTAGAAAATTCAATTTTCTACTCATTGGGATATTACAAATATTTTATTTTTATTTATAACAATGAACCCAATGCTCAATTTATTCGAAATTATCAAATCAAACCTTGGTAATGACACCTATAAAAATTACAATATGTACTACTATTGCATAAGTAATCCAATTTTCTGTCATCAATACTGGAGTTCATTCAGCACGGTAGTGTTAGTTACGTTAGGAAACTGGTTCAGTGAACAGCAAATGCTATTGCAGAAGCAAACTGAAATTCTGTGGTTACAATGAATAATTTAAATGACTAGTATACACCGTTAGTAAAGTAGTGTAATCCACGACCTAAGGAAACTTTTTTAGTTTTGGGTTGAGAAGATTGTTGGGTTTCGTTGAAATCATGAGCTGATCAATGGTAAACCACCATCGAAAACCTGGAAGCACTGGATGGCTGTTTTGTTCTAGTGTGATACTCCTCAACAATGCGCATCCATGATTTATGCATTTATTCAAACAAGAGTGCCACAGTCAATATTGAGTCACGGTTTTTGAACAGTTTACACATACCTATGCCCTCGATTTAGGTTTTTCATGCGTAAAGCCTGAACTACTTTACATTTTAATTGATGTTTACTAAACCCATAGATTTCAATTTTTTAAAAACACTGATTACAAATTAATCTTACAGGTTACAGTTGATTGACTGATTCATCAAAATAATGGTCTTTGCTCGAATAGACTAATCTTCGAGTTTGTTTACCTTACATATAATGAGTTTGATTATTTCTAGGTAAGTAAATTAAACATGATAACGCAACTGGTAAAGTCTCTTTAGTTTCTGATACAAAAATTTGATGTAAGAATTTTGAAATCGTTATACATTAGTATGCTATTACAAATGAAAACACTTTAAACAAAAATATCGTTCGAAAACTTTGTCAATGATCTACCATTAAAATGTATTACCTATGAAGATTAGTAAACAACCGAAATAGATATATTCTATGTATAAAATTTATTTAAAATAGAATCATACCACTCATTATTTTTCAGAGACAATAAAGCACTTAAAATAGAAGCACTTACTTACTTACTTACGCTTGTTACTCCTCGTGAAGGAGCATAGGCCGCTCATTAGCATTCTCCATCCAACCCTGTCCTGCGCAATCCTTTCCAGCTCTTTCCGGTTGTTATTCATCCTTTTCATATCTGCTTCTATTATCCGACGTAATGTGTTCTTTGGCCTTCCACTTTTCCACGTCCCTTTAATATTCCAAGTAAGGGCTTGCCTCGTGATGCAAATTGATGGTTTGTGTAATGTATGTCCTATCTATTTCCATCGTCTTTTCCTGATTTCTTCTTCAGCTGGAAGCTGATTTGTTCTCTCTCACAGAAGGCTGTTGCTGATGGTATCCGGCTAACGGATGTTGAGTCTCTTGCGTAGACAACAATTTATAAATACTTGTACATTCTTGATGGTGGTTGTTGTAGTTCTCCAAGTTTCAGCTCCGTACAGTACAACTGTCTTGATGTTCGTATTGAAGATTCTTACATTGATATTGGTTGAAAGTTGTTTTGAGTTCCATATATTCTTCTACAGTAGTAATGCGACACTTGCTTTGCCAATACTTGACTTTACGTCTGAATCTGAGCCCACTTGTTACTCGATTATGCATCGCAGGTACGTGAAGGATTCTACATCATACAGAGTTTCGCAATGTACACTTAGTACAGAAGGAGAGTACTTTAAAGAAATAATACTCCTCAAAACATTCAAAATAGGTACTAGAGTCAGATTTACTGATAAAAAAAGTCGTTCTGTCTTCTAACTTATCAACTGCTTTGTAGTAATGAATGCGTTGAAAACAGTATCGAACGCCTTACAATAAATTATTGATAATGTTTTTTATACGGATTAATATTTATTTATGTCTTGCTTTATCGAATACAGAAGTGAGTTCTGAAATGTCGGAGTTTATGCTTATAAGAGATTATTGCATTCCTGAAAATTGCCAGTTCATTCTAATTCCCTTTATTCTTGCATAAGCACGTTCATCTCTCTAACAGTTATCAGTTCACATTAATAATTAGAACGTAATGAAGACGTTATCTAATTACTTCCGACTACACTCCCAGCTACTAGATCAGACCTAAACAATGTAGTGAAGATATTTTTTCCCAAAAATAGCTTGTTATCCGAAACTAATTAGTCTTATTCAATAGTGTTTAAAACATTTCTTTGTATCAAATTGTTCATTTGAAGAAACCTCAATTTAAACATATATTCGCAAGCATTTAATACACCTATACCATGTTTTTGAAATATGCTAAACTTCAAACGAATGTTTCACCAATGAGAAATGTGATAAACGGATGGAGAAACCATAAGATGTAAGATAAAAGGCGAAAATATCCAATATTTTGGTCAGAGCCAGTGCGTTATACGTTATGAATAAACTTGGTGAGAACATGATAGGTGTATTCGAGTGCGTCCATAAAAATACCATTATTTTACCTAAGAATGGTAGTTTTGTATTGAATAATTTATGAAACACTTCACCAACTAGGTCTTAATAATATTTTAGCCATCAGCAAAGCTAAGAGGTGATGACTCGAAGCCAAATGACTCGCAAACCAATTTCACTGAAATCGTGAACTTATCAATATTAGACCATAATCGAAAACCTAGACGAACCAAACAGCTCTTACATCCTAGAATGGGGCTTCCCAGCAGTGCGCATTCATGATTCTGCACGCGGTAGTTGAACCTAAGACCTTCTAACACTTAACCTATAGGCCACCAAACCAGAATTCAACTTTAACCAATCCTTGATGCAGGTAAATAACTCAAACGCGACAGGGTTGAACTCCACTGTTCACGGGCAGTATATATATTTCAGACAACAGGTCTCCCTCTTGACCTCACACCCCATGGCGTAACCATATTAAGTTTAGTATAAGATATCATAGCTTTCTGTATAGATAAAATTGGATTTTTAGAATGAACCCACTGTGTTCCAGTCTGATCAGTCGGGCTAAATTTTAACTCAAAGTAGAATTTAAGGATAATCTTTATACTATCATCCCAGAAGGACGTGTTTAGTTTCGTTTACCGTATTTTTTGAACAGATTATGACCATTTACACTTGCAAAATATTTGGTAAACTGAGTAAATTAAATGATGAATAGCGTGCAAAATGAACGATAAAACCGACTAATATCCAGCATATCTACGAAGGTATAAAAAAACAGTAATGCGTGACAATATTTCATAACATTTTTCCAGTATTCGTTATTTCACTCCTTAATTCGAAATAATCCCACCTAATTTCTTTATACTTGAATGAAAAAACAACAAAAATATTTTAAAGATACCGACATACAAAGACGAAACAAGATGAAATAAAAATTCCCAATGACAACCGACTCATCTTCAGTTAGCAATGAAAAAACTTTATGCAGATGAAAGAGAAACCTTATACTGTACGAGTAAGTAATTCAAATGTAATGATGGTATTTGATGATTCATTTTCCATAACTTAATAAAAGAATACCAATGAAAAACAATTTTGTCATCACTTGCCAGTTAATAATTAGGATTCTATGTCAATGAGGAAAGAAGTCATTTTTATGTGACAACTAAACTGCAACAAAATTGTCTCTTTTTTTCAAGGAATCAGTGATACTTTGTACTATAATTCAACACTAGAAAATTGTTAACTGATACTCTTTCGATTTCACTTCCAAAACCTTGTAAATGGCTGTGTGAAAGAAATTTCGAAACCAATCTGCAGAGTAATTGCTATTCCACTACGGAATCTTATGTTGTGATCCAAATGTTTTCAAAGAATATTGACAATTTATTGAAGGAAGGTTTTCAATTTATTGTTACAGAAACACCACTCATGTTACGTAATCCATTCAAGTTTCAGCAACCTTAATTTCCAGATTTTGGTTGTGGCTTAACATGTTCTTTGTGGACATAGTGATAGACCTTGATGACCATTGACTTTTCACTTTTAACATGTTCGTCGACATTATCAACGATTTGAAATATGATGTTTTAAACAACTAAATAATTACTGAAATATTCGAAGTAATCGTAATCTAATTGTTCAATTTTAATCTAGCAATCATCATGCTGTTATCTGTTTGTTATCAGAAGTTTTTATCTCAGATTTCAGGTTACTTATGCAGTTATCTTCAATAATTTATGACTAGATTCATAAATATGAATTGACAGATGATATCATATTTGACAGATAAAAAAGCGATTTCTCAGATTGACTAGATAAATTAGATAACTGAAGTTCATAGTTAAAAGAAAAAAAACATTTTTGATTGTCTTAAGAAACATAAATAAATTAATTGTTTCATGTTGTTCATCACTAATTTTCAAATAATGATCGGTTTTCCTACCTGATTAACATTATCGTAGATGTTATTAAACATCGTTTTCACTTGTCTCACTTGACACGTGCCGATGAAGTACATATTTCAAACACTGAGCACACAGTACCTCATTAGTTTTCTTTCCTACTAATATTGAATATTAACTGATCAAAGGTAAACGAAATGGAACTTGTTACAATTAATATTGACAATGTCAATACATGTGTGCTCACTAAGAGAACTGGAAGATTTATCTCATTCTAGCATAACTTGTACAGTCGTCAGGAAAATAGAACATAACTTGCAACCAAAGTAAAAGTCGATTTCATTTTAATTTACACTAAAAACAATCGCAGCTCGCCGTGTATTATGTATTTGAAGAGTGTGTTGAGAATTAAAGTAGCTGCGATGAAAATAAAATTCAAAATTCACTTACTGATGCATATTTCCTTGAAAGATACAAGTATAAAAATTATAAATGAAGATTATAGTGACTAGATTGAATCATGATCCCTGACGACTGAGCATTCATATAATTACATCTTAGGAGACGAGATCGTTTTATCGAACCTGATGAATAAAATTCTGAGGGAAAAGAACAAGTTAATGAATCAAAATTCCAATTTTTACAATAATCAGTTTAGCTAGCGAATACTTTCGACGTCTATATACATATGATTGAATTTATCAGTTCAAATATTTTGCATTAAATGCTGATTATTTAGAATAAATCCTACTCATCAAACCAATAATTACCATATTTGTTAACTAGTGCTGTTTGCTTAAAAACAATTAGTAAAGAAATAGAAGGCTGTTTGATCCTTCTTTCTTTATCATTAATTGTACAACAGTGAATTCTTCTACTCATCTGGGAAAAGCTTGGATCTCAAGTTAGTAGTTAGGTTTTACGAATATTTGTTAGATAAAGGAATGTTATTAAAACATATAAGTTAGTAAAATCTACATGTTGAAGAACTCTCAACATAATAGTTTTACAGTTCACTCAAATATTCTTCATTTCTGAATATTCTATGGGGATTTTTAAACTGCTGGAATAATATATGTGTATATGTATTTTTCGCAAAATACCATTGAAATAATAAATTGAAATCTATGCGCATATATATTTACTTTACCCTTTTGTTCAACTAATGATCCTGTTATTATAGGCATATATAGAACTACACAAGCATAAATGCATACGTACACCATATTATAAACTACAGTTCAAGATGTCTTGACAACTAAACATTTATTAAAACATTTGGAAACATTATTCATACTTGGTGAAAAACGTGATAAAAATAACAAATTATCCTATCATCTATCAAAGCCCTTAGATTGTATAACATCTTACAAGAATAAATATCTTTATGCTACCAATATATATAGACATATACACACACATAGGTGATAAAATTTACAGTGGTAGTATAAGTGAATGTTGTAGACAAATCAACACACATAACAACGCATTCTTATGTATACTATGAATTAAATTCTAAAATATAAATTGTGTTTCCTTGGCACAAAAATGAAAGTGTTTCTTAAGTAGTATAAAGAATATATTGGAAAGAAAATAACTCATAGTATTTGATTCATTTTATTTCTGCTTATCTACCTATACTTCATTTCACCTTTTTCTCTCATTCATATACATTTAAATGTGTACATAAATGCATACAAAGAATCTCAATTGTACATTTCCTAACAAAAGTGATAGGGATGTATAAATACTATACATAAAAATTAGCATTCCATTAACCTGGAGTCGAAGTTTAATTCCTCAGTCATTAGTATATAAAAGAGGTGTCTCACTAAAGAAAACAAATACGGAGAATATAGCAAATAGCCAACTGCTGTACAGTAACAGTAAACAAAATTAGTCTACACTTATACAAAATGCAATATATGTACATGTTTGTGCATGTAAAATGAGCGGTGTTTCTGTAACAATAAATTGAAAACCTTCCTTCAATAAATTGTCAATATTCTTTGAAAACATTTGGATCACAACATAAGATTCCGTAGTGGAATAGCAATTACTCTGCAGATTGGTTTCGAAATTTCTTTCACACAGCCATTTACAAGGTTTTGGAAGTGAAATCGAAAGAGTATCAGTTAACAATTTTCTAGTGTTGAATTATAGTACAAAGTATCACTGATTCCTTGAAAAAAAGAGACAATTTTGTTGCAGTTTAGTTGTCACATAAAAATGACTTCTTTCCTCATTGACATAGAATCCTAATTATTAACTGGCAAGTGATGACAAAATTGTTTTTCATTGGTATTCTTTTATTAAGTTATGGAAAATGAATCATCAAATACCATCATTACATTTGAATTACTTACTCGTACAGTATAAGGTTTCTCTTTCATCTGCATAAAGTTTTTTCATTGCTAACTGAAGATGAGTCGGTTGTCATTGGGAATTTTTATTTCATCTTGTTTCGTCTTTGTATGTCGGTATCTTTAAAATATTTTTGTTGTTTTTTCATTCAAGTATAAAGAAATTAGGTGGGATTATTTCGAATTAAGGAGTGAAATAACGAATACTGGAAAAATGTTATGAAATATTGTCACGCATTACTGTTTTTTTATACCTTCGTAGATATGCTGGATATTAGTCGGTTTTATCGTTCATTTTGCACGCTATTCATCATTTAATTTACTCAGTTTACCAAATATTTTGCAAGTGTAAATGGTCATAATCTGTTCAAAAAATACGGTAAACGAAACTAAACACGTCCTTCTGGGATGATAGTATAAAGATTATCCTTAAATTCTACTTTGAGTTAAAATTTAGCCCGACTGATCAGACTGGAACACAGTGGGTTCATTCTAAAAATCCAATTTTATCTATACAGAAAGCTATGATATCTTATACTAAACTTAATATGGTTACGCCATGGGGTGTGAGGTCAAGAGGGAGACCTGTTGTCTGAAATATATATACTGCCCGTGAACAGTGGAGTTCAACCGTGTCGCGTTTGAGTTATTTACCTGCATCAAGGATTGGTTAAAGTTAGTCGTTAACACCTTTGAATTCTGGTTTGGTGGCCTATAGGTTAAGTGTTAGAAGGTCTTAGGTTCAACTACCGCGTGCAGAATCATGAATGCGCACTGCTGGGAAGCCCCATTCTAGGATGTAAGAGCTGTTTGGTTCGTCTAGGTTTTCGATTATGGTCTAATATTGATAAGTTCACGATTTCAGTGAAATTGGTTTGCGAGTCATTTGGCTTCGAGTCATCACCTCTTAGCTTTGCTGATGGCTAAAATATTATTAAGACCTAGTTGGTGAAGTGTTTCATAAATTATTCAATACAAAACTACCATTCTTAGGTAAAATAATGGTATTTTTATGGACGCACTCAAATACACCTATCATGTTCTCACCAAGTTTATTCATAACGTATAACGCACTGGCTCTGACCAAAATATTGGATATTTTCGCCTTTTATCTTACATCTTATGGTTTCTCCATCCGTTTATCACATTTCTCATTGGTGAAACATCCGTTTGAAGTTTAGCATATTTCAAAAACATGGTATAGGTGTATTAAATGCTTGCGAATATATGTTTAAATTGAGGTTTCTTCAAATGAACAATTTGATACAAAGAAATGTTTTAAACACTATTGAATAAGACTAATTAGTTTCGGATAACAAGCTATTTTTGGGAAAAAATATCTTCACTACATTGTTTAGGTCTGATCTAGTAGCTGGGAGTGTAGTCGAAAGTAATTAAATAACGTCGTCATTACGTTCTAATTATTAATGTGAACTGATAACTGTTAGAGAAATGAACGTGCTTATGCAAGAATAAAGGGAATTAGAATGAACTGGCAATTTTCAGGAATGCAATAATCTCTTATAAGCATAAACTCCGACATTTCAGAACTCACTTCTGTATTCGATAAAGCAAGACATAAATAAATATTAATCCATATAAGAAACATTATCAATAATTTATTGTAAGGCGTTCGATACTGTTTTCAACGCATTCATTACTACAAAGCAGTTGATAAGTTAGATGACAGAACGACTTTTTTTATCAGTATATTTGACTTTAGTACCTATTTTGAATGTTTTGAGGAATATTATTTCTTTAAAATACTCTCCTTTTGTACTAAGTATATATTGATCAACCTAACTCACTTATCTGAAATACTGAAATGATGAATTTTCATTACTACGCATGAGATGAATTCTAATTTCATGGTTGAAATATTCCTTAAATTTATTTGTATGATTCTTAAGAGTTAAAATGATGAAAATGTACAATTGATGTACCCGTCAAGTTCAGCTTCCAAAACATCTTTGACTCGCTATTAAAATTTCGTTGAATTAGTAAATCATTTAGATTGGTGAGTTATACTGTTTTGTTCAATTTGACTAATTTTTTCATGATTAACCAATATCCTGTCTAGAAAAATTTCACACTAGGTACACGGTTTATGTAGAATTGTCGATCCACATTGCTGAGTAATAAACCATATTGAAGCAAATGCTTAGTGCTCTCAGGTTTTAAGAGGCTCTCTAATTAGTGTGTCTGTGATCTGGTGTATTACTTAACGAATTAAAGAGTATTTCACAATTATTGTTGAACCTCTGATCGGTTAGAAATAATTTATATCATGAAACAGTTAGTGCTTACACACTTGATACTACGTTGATCAATTTTAGTGGGAGTAAAATATTTGCAGTGATCTATTAAGATTGATGACATATGGAACTTTAAGTTACTGATAATGAAACATAACGGGCTGAAAATAATTAAAATATTTACCTTCCTGATAATTGTGCCTTCCAAACAGACACTCAGCTAAACAATGTTGATAAATGTACTTGTTCATCAGTAGAAGTTTCATCACACCCTAGTAATATTAAAAACGTTGTGTTTGTTAGACTGAAAGTGCTTAACATATCATGTTTCAGAAAAAAAACTAAAGAAACAGTCTTTAATAAAAAAAACTTTAAGGTAATCAAACAGTTCGGATTTCTGTGGAACTAAAACCGTTCAGAAGGTTCACGACGTATTTCCCATGGAATGTTATTTACTGTATTGACTTATATGTAGGACTTTATAGTTGGCACAGTGGTGAAACAGAAACAAATATTATAAATAAATTAATAAATTTGTAATATCTCAATGAGTCGAAAAATTAGATTACCTGACGTTTCGTGTCTCAGTATAAGCCACTTCTTTATAGAATAAATAACCAAATCAAACTTAATCCAAGTATAAATAGTACAAAGGAACAACACAAGTACATTATGTGCGATCGATCAAAAAACAGGTCTGAACACGTCAGTGTCATGTGATTTCGGTCAGGGTGATTTATAAGCGATATGTATGTGTACGTGTGCACGGAAACGAATATTTCCGACTCAAACTATTGATACAAAAAGCAATGAAGCTATTTTCAAAACTATGATAAGCAATATCCAATAAAAGACATTAATATATCATATAACTAATGATTACGAGTTACTTTGTGTCTACTGTATGCTGAACATTTATGTACAACGTTTACAGAAGTTTTAAAGTTATTCAAAAATCCTTAATGTTATCATTAGAAATTCACAAATAATTTAACGACTTAAAAGAATGAGTTACTTCATCTACTGTAAAAAATTTCTAGGGAAACCTACCAAATTAACGGAGAATAAATTATTTTATGGTTGACGTTTCAATCAGCTTTCCATTTTCAAAGAGTTGAATTTTCATTGAGACAAAAGAATTATTTTGTATGGCTGAGATGATTTCATTATTCTATCTTTCAGTCATATTTGTCTAATAATCTCCTGTTATAATAATTATTATACTTACTGAACAAATTAGCAACTATAGTGAATCAGTTCTAGTGGAATAAACACTGCTGTTTGAAGCAGTAGCTGTCCACTCAAGTGTAAGTGCGAACATAAGGGATCCAATTATATAAGGTTGTTATATCTTAAACAAAACTAAAACTACATGATGGATTAAATCAATACCCAGTATCCATTACTGTTGCAAACTGTTTAGAATCTATGTATTTGATTATAGTGAAATATCAAAAACAAGAGTATTTGAGCTCAAATAGGTATAGTTAGTCTACATTAAATAACATGTTTATCTTATAATGATATTTTTGCATTACTGGTTAAACTAGTTAGCTGATCATGATGTTGCATTACTGTTTTTGAAAACCTCCAAAGCGATCTGTTATAACTGTGACACGGCAGATTAGAGGGTAGCGAATTATCGATCGGACCAAAGACGCGTAAACACGTAGAACGACCTAGGGTTCTGATTAGTCCCGCTTCCCTATCTAGCCCAGCAGTTGAGTCCAGAACGCAAGTCACAGCCTCGGATATATGAATCATTATATTTCAAACATGCTTTGTTTATATACCAGTCAATCAGACCACAACATACCATAAAATAGAAAATAACATTGTACAATATTGACCAGTAGGAAAATAACACGTGAAATAAGTACTGACCAATAAGAAAATCATACCATGTCCAAGTCCAAGAATAGCATTAGACTTAATAGGATAATTTCTGGGATATTTTCCTGGATTGAATATGTTGCCTCAGGAAATCGATGACAAAAATAACCACGTTTTATTTGATTATCTATCTTCTTTCACTTTTTTATCGGTTGGCTCTTTGGATTGTTTATATATGAAGCATTTAGGATAAATACTTTAAATCGTATAATTTCAGCATTGTGTGAAAGATTGTCATTTTTGCATTGAGAACATACAATATCCAAGATTTTATACTTATTCACTAAAAATGTTTATTATGCCGGACGAATACTACCAGACTGAATAGGAAAGCTGTGAAACAAGAAATCTGTTGTATTACTGAATTATAGTTTCTCGTAACTGCTATTTCTGTTGTTAGACAATGCTTGGATAGTTATTAATTCATGCTATATTTATGGCAGTACATTCGGAGGGCTTTTGAAAAGTCATGTTACAGTTCATAAATAAACCTTCTTTGTATACTAAACAATACCTAAATCTGTAGTGATTGCTATATTTAACATCATTCACTAATCTATACTTAACACAATAAGAGTGAGTATATACAAATAAACTTCAGCACTTTAAATAAACTGTGGGACTATCATAATGATTTGTTGATCATGAGTAAAGTTTATTTACTTTTATAGAGTAACTTACTATATGAGGACAAATTTTATCATCCAATGGTTTTCACTTCACTGTTGGTCCAATCAAATCTTAGCCAACTAGAATTTGAGATTTGGGATTGACATGCAAACTCGATAAACTGTGATATTTCTGACAAAATACTTACAAGAAGAAAGTATGGTTTAGTATCTGCTTTTAACGTTCATTATTAAATTAATCTATGACAAATCTACCTCATTCCCGAGGAACTTATTCATTTGAATCACAAAAATCCGAGATAAACAAGAGAGAGAGAAAATTTGATGATGGAAGTATATGTTTTGGTCCATTGCATCGCTACGTTCACTTAAATGATGCAGCAAATTCACAAATATTTACATTTCTCTTGCTACCACATCTTTTATGTGGTTTAGTTAACTATGTCGAGACGCAAGTTTTCCAATATGCTGAACACGAATGGTTTGTAAGATTCGAAAGGACCGATACTCATCTAGGTTTTTACTTGGAGTTGAATACGCAGAAATCCGAAAATTGTGAAACTATGTTCATAACATCATCACAGATACCAATCAATAAATCAGACCATAATGTCACTAAACGTCCAACACAATGGAAAACTATTACGTTAGATTTTGAATTCACAATAAAAAATCGAAATGTTTTCAGTCAGAATGAGTGTTTTTCCAAATCAAATTGTACATTTACACAAGATAGTTGCAGACATGGACGTAAAAATGTCATAGATTTATCCACATTATCCTCTAAACGTTTTTTATTTGATGACGGTAAGTGTATTATAGAATTAGGGTTACGTAACCCACATGTATGCATAAAACTACAAGCAAACCAAGTTGAAGATCCCACAAACCATCTGTTACTTAAAAAAGGCAGAAAAAGAACTCATAATAATAGTTCTGTTGTATTAAGACGAATGGATAATGAAACAATCACATTTCCAGATACCATTCATTTTGAAACTGATCACTTTTCATATGCTGGCGATACATGGGTTCTTACTATTGACATTGAACCATATCGTGACTTATTGAGAAATTTAACTTTTGATAGTGATAATAATCATGATGTATGTGCAGATGTGGAAATATGCTTGACAAAAAAGTCAGAGCATAAGACAGATAATTACACATATTATAACGCTGAGAAACCACTTGGAACACAGTGGACACGACTACTGTGTAATGCCTATTTACCAGGTGAATGTCATACCGGGTTGATGCAGTTCTTAATAGGATCACAAGGATGGCCACTGAAAGCACATTGTTGCAAGTTTGATGAACGAACAAATGACGTAAAACAGCAACAGCTAAAACAAGGAGAAAATAGCCAAATTAATATTTTGAAATTTAATTCGTGTGAATACTTGGAAAAAGGTAAAACACGTACTCATCAATCAGCAGTTGCTTTTCTTTTAAGCACAGTTTCATCAAAATTCTGTATCACATTAGAAATGATATTTTATGAACGATTAACGGTGGTTAATTTCCCTATCAATAATCTTGACAATTTTAATCATGTTGACAGTTGTCTAATTATGGATCCATTTTCGCTTCCATGGAGGCTGTTTCTGAATAGATCATCACGTTTGGTGAGAGTAGGACTAGTTCCGGAGCAAAAACCAGATTTGGAACATCAACCAGAATATCTTAAAAGCAGTGAAAAATCGTCAAAAATACAAAGCAAACAATCTTATTCAGAAAGGAGCACTATACCAAGCGGTTATCTATATCTCTTCGGTTGTAAGTTTCGTATTCAAGGTTATCAATCAAACGAAACCAAAACTCGTGTTATTGAACCAGTTGGAAAGGAAATTTTACAAATCGCGTGCAAAAAATCGGATTTCTATAACGAATTGCTGTTATCTAACCGACTTCGACATTCTGGAATAAACGTTCCGCAAAATAATTTGAATATTCTTTTAATTAAAAATTTACCGAAATACTTACTCAAAAATAATGGTGCTGAACTATTGCAAAGTTTGTGTAATACTAGTGTTATGGACATAGATAATAAAATATCTAAACGTTTGTTGAGGAAAGCTAGTCAAATTAGTAGCGTACAGGTGGCCATGGAAATAACATGTCAAGAAGTAAGTGATCCAATCAATTTTGTCGAATAAAAAATCACTGTTCATTCATAACTAAGTATTTGTTATTTTTGTGCTTTTTATCAGTTTGACCTCACATGAGTGAATAAAAATGCGCTGGGTATTCTAATGCATACGTACTATGATAAAGTCAAATGAATATGTGCTACGTAACCGCAACCATAATACTACAATGAATAAAGTTCACCAGTTTTCACGTGAACGTAAGGTTAACTATATGAATATCGATTTCCAAGTATGAGAGCTTCCTATTTAACTCGATCTTAGTTCGATGGGGAGATTCAGCCTTGTTTTTTTATGATAATGAAATTTTGTTGGGAACTGTTGTCTGAGACATATGTACTGGCTCAGATGGAATAAGAGATATTGTTGAACTTTGTTGGCTCCGTTCTAATAACTTCATAATTATAATGACACTACAACCTATACTTCACTTATCGTTCCTCCTTTATAGCTGTGGCCATTTATTATCAGAAAAGCAACACAAATTAATTATAGTACATTCTAGTGGAATTCAAATATGGAATAGAAAATATAAATTAGAATGTTGCTTGTTTCCTATGTATTTTGTTCCAATTCGGACTCTATACAAATAATTTACCTCAAAACAAACAGGAAATAATCTGTTTTATGTGCAATCACAATCTTACTTGAATTAATTAATCGTAATTCGGTTTGATATTTTTGTATTTCTTGTCAATTTTAACTTCATTCAGTGTCCAACTAAATCGTTCTGAAATAAACTGTTAATAGTTTTTAAATGAGTCCCTTGTTAATTCACATTCTTGTGAACTCCGGCTTCTTGGAGAATATTGTTATATGACCTTCTGTCTTTATCAATAACACATTTTGTCGTCATTGGAAACTTAACCGACATGAGATCTATTGCTTTTAATCCCAAACACTGACTATCTCGACCGTAACTTTAACATAATATATACTGTACAAAATATGTACTGTAACAATATTTATAAATTTATAACTGTATATGTTGAAGAAAAAGGTATCGAAAGCAATTGTTCTTCCTAATGGTCTTTATTTTTTCGAATGTCTAGATTAAGATCTTACCTTGAATCAAAATAATGAAATTTGTAATTTGAATTTACTTGACATTCGTCATTATGAAACGTTACTGTCAATACAGTCACCATGTTTCATAGTTATCTTTCCAGAAACAGCCAACATTATTCATATTTGATTGCATTGAAACAGCCTATCTTTATTTTGTCAAGTAATCTCTAGCCTATAATCGACAGATAAGCTAATGATTTTCTTAAAACCGAAAAAGTTTTTGATTCCTCACACTAATCGGCAACTGAAGCTCAAATATCTGTATCTTAATAGGAAATAGAAAATTAATTTCAACCCAGATTACAACGTATACCTCAGAGAAAAACCTAAATACTGGATTGAAATTCAGTATTTCATAAATTTAAATGAATTTTTATTATGAAAAATTAAATCTGAACCAGGTTAAATGATCAGCGAAAAAACTTTACACTAACCAATGTGTAACTAAACAAGCACTTTCTTTAAACGATTTCCATCAGAATGCATTTATTTATTGCTTAGTGTCATCTATTATCTAGAAATTGTTTGTTGAAAAAATAAGTATTATTTATTGACTCTTGTACAGCACCAATTATTCTTACTTATTCATCGAAATCGCATTAAACTTAAACGTTATACTTCACTACTTTAGTTTCGATTACAATGTCCGTTATTTTGGTGATTAAACTTTAAAGTTAGAAATCAGCCATGCGTATCAAGCTAAGCGGTTATAATAAATTCATATATTCGACAGATCGGTTGTCAATGAAGAAAGTAAGTGTATTTCTAAAGAGGATTAAAAAAATTACTTCCTGGATAAAGTACTTAATCATGAATAAATTTATAAAAAATAAAATTTCAATATAGTGAAAATTTCCATTTTGACATTTGGTAAATAAAGAAGGAACGAATTGAGCGAAGAAATTTCTTTTCAATTAGTTTTTCATCATGGCCCTACACTATTATATATGTATGTATACATATACAAGTGTAGAGCCATGATGAAAAGCAAATTGAAAATAAAATTCAATAAGAATATTCAAACAAAACTTGGTAACGAATGATTATACTTTGTTCCATTTTAATCCTTGAATATGTCAACATCACCCACTTCTTGCCAGAAACAGAATAACATAATTTATTAATTTTGAGCAAATATATTGATTTCCTTTTTGAAATACAAGCGGTTTTTATATTTAAGGACTTTAATTTACATGTCAATATATTCTAGACGACAATAATTCAAAATATTTTGTCGTCAAGATTCACATGAGCTAAATTGACAAAACATATATGTAAAGAAAAAAACGTATTACTGAATCAATTTGTTTTTCACAAACCTCAATTCCGTTCATCATTACTAATAAAAGTTATAACTAAGCTAAATCCACTTGACACCTTGTTTAAGTTTTGATATTTAGAGGAATGTCAAAAGAAACACAACAAAAATCAGTTGTAAAAAGTGATCATAATTCAGTAAATTTACAACTAGATCTTAGCACTTTAAAGCTAAGGAGAAGAGAATAAACATTGTGACGAAAATATAAAAAGTTTCAGAATCGTAATTAATTAAAAAGTTCTGCCTGGAGTAAAATTTCATATATGATCAAACTGAATGCCTATTTTATCATACTACTTTCTTGTATCCATGTTTTCTGTTACCTGAGGAACAATAAGCATCATATATTGAACTATATAAATATATATGAAGAATTTACCAGAATTGTACAGAAATATATACTCAGTATATATGGCAAAATAGATAAGTTGCCAACCAACATGTTTTGTCACATATCAACCATTGTGTTAAATATTTATATTTAACGAAGTAAATACAGTTGAAAGATACCATGGATAATCAGTATCAAGGTTTTAAAAACTAAGATTTTTTAACAAAATTTAAGGTTAAACACTATGGATCTTATTTTTTCTTTTATTCTCACGATTTATTGAAAAAACTTTAACTGGTTTTCAAACAATGTGTATAAAGTTGGACGTACTGATGTTACGTCAGATACCATGAACACGCGTTTTACTGATTAAGGTTTTCATGATTCGACTTTTACTATGTACTTATATACTATCGAAGATTTTAAAATGTGCATAAGAGTTTACAGGACCTGATCCGCGGTAAACATTTTCTAACACTTACTATAAATGACATAACCGATAAATTTATAAAGATGTTAATTTATACAGGGGATAAAATCCTGTCTGTTATTGACACTCCAGTTAGCACTATGAATATGATAATCCTTGTATTCTCTCTAATTTAAAAAAAAAGACTATTCAAATGCATCTAATGAACATATTTTGTACATGCTGCAACAGTGTATTTATTACTGTAAATTTTCTAGGGAAGCAGAAAAGTAAAGATCATTACATGCAAAGCAACTGAGGTTTACCGATAACGGTTTTAACTCAAATGAACTCCAGAAAAGCATTTCCCTTTTGTTCTTTGTTTTTTCTGCAGTTAACTGGGTCAAATATGGGAATATTAAATCCTAAAACAGGTACTATAACAATTGAAATTCAGTGGCTGTATAGACATCAAATATACATCGATACACTTTATCAAACAGATGAAATCGGTTCCCGCCAATACCATCAAATGAGGTAATTAAAGTTACAATATTATATCATACTTTAATATTTGTATGTTTAAACTTCTGTCTTAGTGACTGTTCATTGTGCTGTTGTTTACAGTTCAAGGCAAACGCATAATCATTTTAAACTAAAATTTTTCAAGATATTTTAATTTATAAGATCTAAAAAGACCGGTGGCTTGTTTGAAAATCTGCGCTGATATTTTCTAACCGTTTGAATATCAACAAGTTAACTAGTTTATCTTTGTTTTAATTATGATGTCAAATAACTGTATAATTTATTCCTGTGTGTACGTACAACAGTTGCAAACT
Source organism: Schistosoma margrebowiei (assembly GCA_944470205.2). Taxonomy (NCBI): domain Eukaryota; kingdom Metazoa; phylum Platyhelminthes; class Trematoda; order Strigeidida; family Schistosomatidae; genus Schistosoma; species Schistosoma margrebowiei. The sequence continues at coordinate 22,151,776 of OX104024.1, forward strand.
TTCGGTTTGTAAAATGCAATAAATTTAATGAGACAACGCATCAGCTAGGATAATTCTTTAGAATGATTAAAGTTAATGTCGATTCCAGAAATGATTTTCTAACGGCAGATCACTCCTAGGGAAAATGAATTATCTTGGATTTCTCCTGAGCTGAGCATATAATTTAATTGTAGTTTAATTGTAAATTAAAAATCCTGGTTAAAGGATCTGTTTGATAATAATTTGTTACTAATCATTTCTGAGATTTGTCGTTAGGACTGTCCAAGTTGAGGGAAAATGTGAGGTGGTTATGTAGTTATATTTGAATGAATGGTGACAGTTTAATTGTGTAAGCACTAGTTTATCGAGCGATTTTATAGACTGTTTTACGCTGAAATGAATTTTAAAAAACTCGAACAAATACAGTTATCTTTATATCAACGTGACTACGGATCACATAACCTCATCACCCAGAGATATTCATTGAATTTGCCTCAACTTCCTTCACTGGTTCACCTTTTATCGTATTTATCATTTTTAAATCACGGGATTTCAGCTTTCTATCATCACCCAAACCTAGTCAACTTCCCCATTAATTCTGATGCTGTTTTGAGTCTAATTTTTCTTACTGATGTAGGAAAATGCAAGACGAGCTCATCTTAGTTCTGATCATAACATGAATCGTGTTTTGATCAACTTATATTCAAAGCCTAAAAAGTATGCACCTGTTATCAAACGAGGAAAGTTAAATATAGAAGCTACACTTACGAAAGCATCTAAGATCTTAAAACATATCTAGAATAACAATCTCCGATTGATTTACAAGTGATTTGTTGCAAGACATTATTGATGTTGTCACTTGTTATCTTAAATTTTGCTTTGATATTTGTTATCCTAATGAAACAATTTTAATGAGATTCAATCAACTACCTCATCAAAACTAAAAAAATTAAAGATATAATAGGAAAGGCTAAATTCTGCGATAAGTTAAGAAATTAAGCCTCTGAATTTAATCTTTGCTGGAAAATTTTTATCTTGTAAACACTCTTCAGGTATATGGGAGCAATTTAAAGAGCCTGTAGGCACTAAATGGATTAGTGATAACACTCAGATATTTGTGGTGTAACTAAGTTTTTTATGTATCGAAGATTTGATTGTGCTTGTCTTATTTGTTCGATTTTGTAGGAACGTCGTTTCTCAAGATTTACCAAAAAATGATGTATTAAAAGTTAGAAGTTTACTTAAAAACCACTTAGAAATACTTTGGATGTAGCAATTGTCCTGAATAATAATGTAGTATTCGTTTCATAAAGAGTGATGAGTATATTCGACATATGTTTCTAAACTAAATCTCTATCTTTGACTTTATTTGAAGAATACTGTTCTAAGGATATTCTTTTCCCCTTTCTGTTCTTTCTTCTCGGATGGTCTGTCACTTTCCAAAAATCTTTAATTCTGTGGAAACCTCACCGCATGCATACCAATTCGTTCTCTACGATTGGTTTGAAATAAATTAGTCCTTAGCACAGATTGAATGATGCTCTATGGATAATAGTCCTACAGCAAATCTGTAGACATATAAGACGATTAACTCTAACTGGAGATATGAAAAGCACGACGATTGTACTAATTAGTATTCTGTAATGAAGACTATATCAAATGTTGTTCATCTTGGTGTAGGTTTCATGTCTGATCTCTCTTGATCTTTCCATGTTTCTTGATATCAAGGGCAGTTTTTCATCTAACTTATTGTATAAACAGGTTGCTTGTTTGTGCCATTACTTGATACCTACTTTTATAGTTTTTAAATCCCTATATTTACCTTATTGTCCCATATTATTCCCCATTATTCTCCCCTGGGCTTTTAAGAAAAGATTTTCTGTGTTGCTGGAGACAAATACTAAGGTGTGGGGGAATGTTTTAATGTCGTTATGAATATAGTTGTGGATAGAAATTTAAAATCTGGGAGACAGCAGGTACAAACCACTCATTTTATACACTGCTTTCCCTTCCATATTTTCTGATAGAAAGAGATGCAGATTCATCAAAGTTTGGGCAGGTAAAAATGCAATAAACCTATACAACACCGTAATCTAGGACATGCACCGTTCTATAAATAGGTTGTAAAGGTTGACCTAACCAGAAACCTATGCTCCTGAGTATCCAGGTTATTCACTACTACAAAATTTATACGTTCTTAGAAAAATTACATTCAACTGCACAGTTTATCAAATGTATAGGAACTTTTATGAAGAATCAAAAGGACTTGCTGAAGTGCTATATACTGTGAATTCCATAATGTATTAAATATATCGTAGTGACAAATCTATTGTCTGTAATGTTATTCAGACTAGTGATATTGTTTTTCTGTTTGAAAAATATTCTTACTTGGTTAATTGAAAGACGTGTTATGATGCTAACTATCCACTAGAAAGAAAGGCAGTTTAGAGTGCGACTTTTGAAGTAAAGTACGAATAGACGTTTAAAATTACAACAGTTGTCATTAGAAACTAATATTACATAAAATTCATACTATCACTGGCTGTAATTGTTTTTCGAGTTTCTTTATGATGGAGACATATGATTCAGGTTTGCCCTTGATTATTTTCGAGATGTATATTATTAGTACAGTTATTTTGCAAATATATAGGTCTGTTATCCATAGTTCATATACAGAATACTATCGTAATGTTTAGTAATAACAAGGTAAGTTGAAGCAACCTTTTTAAAGAGAGTTTATTGATAATTCGTTTCAATTAGTGGGATAAAATTAGTAGATTAACCAACCACTTCTTTTAAATAACACTTAAGAATTTAGCTTTATGCATAATTATTTTTGTGAACTGAAGATGTTTGGAAAGATATATTCCTCAGAAAAAGCGTAATACTTCATTGAGACTATGACGCCATAATATAGTTCTATGAAATCTTAAGGTATATTCGCTGGTTCAGTGCACCCGGCACTTAGTCTTTCAGTAAACTAAAACACTTTACGTCCTTTTAGGGAGGTATTTCAAGCTTTAGTGAGAATGAGACGTCATACGCTAAATCTAATTTTCAAAATTTATTTATTTTGTTGATAACTGAATCTTAATGACAGTCTTAGGTATCAAGAAGGATTCAAAATGTCAAAACCATTAAGGTCAAATTAAACCTGATATTTTCAATAATATTTTTTTGCCGTTAGTAATGTAAGGCAGTCACCAAAAACTGCTCAATAAGCGTATTATATTTGATTCAAAACATATGGGATGTCGCAAAATTTTTTTTAAGAGGAGAGTGATCTGGTTAAGTAGAATATGGGCTGAGATACTGAAATGAAAAGAAGTTATTTTCAAAATCGATGACAGTATTTATCAGCCTACACGGAAATAAAACATTTCTGGGTATTACTCTTTAAATGTTTTAAAATAAACCGTTTATTGTTCGTTGTTGTAACATGTGAAGAGTGGTGACGAAAAACGATAAACATTATTCAACCACTGGTCAATACTCCTCAGCTTGGTGTTAAAAACGACTCATATATCTATTTGGAAATCTATGTTCCTTTGATATTCATATTAAAACTCCTTTGATTTCTTTTTCAAAGTATTTTCCCTATGTGCTTGATCGAAGTCATATATTTCTTGGTTATGTTATAAATTCATTTCGCTCAGTTGTCGAAAGTTCTCATCTTAGCTCATATTACTGATAACGAGAGCTGTGAAGTCAGTTATGAGTTCTAGTTATTACTCACAACAAATGAGAGGTGTGACACCAGTTTTCTTTAATCTTAAAAATACTAATCCATGGGATCATATATTAGTCCTTATTATCATCAATACACATATTATCGATATATATTTTTGTATACCTGAAATTGGATGATCATTAAATCAGTCGTTCAATCAGTCACAATGTAGAGCCTGGTATGTATGTAAATTGGTCAAGTTGTCATACATCATTAGCACAGAGAAATAAAGTTGTCAAGCCACTTCCCAGAATATCAGAGATAGTAACAGTGTCAGTAGCAATAGGAAACAAGATCTAAGACATGGCTCGGAAATAGAATATCAATTAGCAAAATAAAAACAGATAAAGTTGCGAGGAATTAAGAATTTCAGGAAGACAAATAATGGCTGCGCATGAGCCATTGAAAACGATTTTGATTCATGCCATTCAAAGTATTTAAACACAGGTTATGATAATCACACTCACCACCATCTCTCCACCATCTCAATCACACTCACCCCAACCAGGTGGTCTACACCTATTAACATGGATAAGTTCACTTGTCAGTAACTACATGGAATGATGCCATGTCTTGGTTTGGCCGCTCCTGGCTTTCTTTCAGCCCACCGAAAATCATCGTCCCTCGAGGTAGACGGTGGTCAGGCATACGTAACACATCTCCCAACCACCGAAGTTGATGAAGATTTACTACTTCGACTTCTTATCTTTCTCTGTTACTAACTCAGGCCTTGCTCAATCTGCGGTCCCAAAATACACGAGCAGTGCTTCGGCAAAACCTATATCAGAATACCAGTAATCTACAAATATCCTTTACTCTTAATGCCCATGTTTCACATCCAAAAAGTAAGACAGAGCGAACTGCTACACAGTAAACTAACTCTGTGGTTGGCAGGCGGATATCTCGCTTATGCCATAAATGACCCAAGTTGGCAAAAGCCGAACAAGCTTTCTGAATTTGTGCTGAGATTTCGTCAGGCACAAGACCATCAGACTCCTAGGTACAGTGAAGCGGTCGGTACGTTGAACTACTCCACCCCTATCTCTAATTCGGGCTCTGATGCAAACTAATCCTGAAATAACATTTTGCATTCCGAGAGAGAGAACCGCGTTCCTAACGTGTTTGCATTGTTGTTTAAGTTGGGCAGACGACTGCATTTTGTCAGCGGCTTCACCAAGCAAAATTGTATCCTCTGCTTACCTTAAGTCAACAAGTGAATCTCCTAGTAGGAGATCGATCCCTGAAAGGTCACAGTGATAGTGTTACCTTTAAGAATATGTTTATGATAAAGCTCAATGAAAATGGCAGTTAGCCATAAACTTTGACCCGATCAGAAATGTCCGAGTAGAGAGTCTGTACAAGATTGGTGTACTTCTTTGATACTCCTTTCAATGACAGACTGCCACATAACCCCACGATCAACAGAGTCGAAGCCGCTTTAGGGTTAAGGGATACAACCATAATCAGAAGTCCAAAATTATTTCTGTTACAGAATCTGACGAAGGGCGAATATTTGATTCATACATCCATGTTCAGGTCTGCAAACATCCTGGTTTCTTGTATTTGCTCTTCACTAACTCTAGTTAAAAGCCGAATTATTACTGAGGCTAATGTTTTAGATACCCCATCGATTAAACTGATTACTTTGAGATTGTTACAAGAGAATTTTTGTCCTTTCTTATAAACTGGGACGATCAGTGATCGAAACCAGTTAGATGGGATTACGTCCAGTTACCAGATTTTAACTAAGATTTCAATTAGTGAAAATGCTAAAACTGGACCACCAACCTTAAAAATCTCGGGTGTTAGTCAATTAGGCCCTGATGCTATCCATCACTTAGATTACCAATAACCTTATCAATCTGATTAAGATTTCAAGGACTTACATCAGTTTGCCTTCAGGTTACTTAGAGATAGCAGGTAACTGAATTGCCTCTCAGAGCCATTCCCTTAGTGTTTTGCCAATCGGTTCAATCTCCTGGATCGAGAGTGGATAATAGTCCTGCCGGATCTTTAATACAAGTTTCTTTGATAAGTCTGAACAGTCGTCTACTGTTACCCATCGCTATCTTTTTCATCTCTTCCGCTTTTGCTACCCATCACTACTCACGATCATTAGGTGGGCTTTTTATAAACCTACGTCTAAGCTGCCTTCGCTCCAAATCATGTCCAAAACCAGATGGGATGAGTTTCCAAGCATCTGTCAGGTTTGTAGACGGAGCTGAAATCCACTAATGTTTTCTAACCTAGTGATTTAGGTTACTAGTGGATGTCACTACTGTTTCCACAACGTTTCGGATATCATACCAAGCTACCTTAGGGTGGATATCACTATTAGAGTTGATTAACTCCTTCTCTAGTTGTTCGTCAAATATATTCTTAACTTCTTCATAATGAAATTGGACTGTATGTGGTTATCTTGCCGCGGTTTTCTACGTCCAGCAAAACAAAGACCAATATGTGTTTTGTGTATAAACATATACTCTAGAATAAACTACAGTCTTGTATCGAACCACTCTAATTATAGCTGTTTGAATCCATCGATGGGTCGATTGTGGATGTTGTCACGTCGGACAGTGTTTCTCCTTATGTTTAAAGTTAGTGTTTGCCAAAAATAAAGTTCTCTGAGCATAGCTGCGACAGACGTTCGGCGTTATCTGAGGTGCAACACCGTAAGAACTGTATAAGTGCCTTTCGGGTTGGTTTAGTTTACGTACTTCAGCAGTAAAATTTCCAAGATTAGATTTTTTAAAATGACGACTGAGAAAAAACGACTAGAGAAACTAAGGGGCACTGATGCACAAAATTTACTAATGTGAACCAGTCAAAACGAAAGCATTCAGAGATACGAAACGTGTCTGAAAATATCTTTTAAATTGAAAACGCCTTAGCGACAAACAAAACTTAGTTTTTATTGCGAAGCATTACATGTCATTGAAATGTTACTAGAGGAATTAAAAACATATTTTTTCAAAAAAGGGATTGAAACTTATTTAAGGCGTGGTACATATGTGGGAAAACGAACCGTTGTTGAAAAATCTGATTGAAAATATTTGTTTCATACTGTGCTTTTATACGAATAATGAAAAGTATATTATGAAAATAAAAATTTACAGTGATAAATATAGATACGGAAATTTCGAAAAGAAAAACACTTTTCGATGCGAACAACCGAGAAATAATCCGTGAACTGTTTTAATATAATGTGAGTCCATCTATATTTGACCTTTTCTTTGTAAGATTACCATGGATACGATGGGTAAAGAGACATTGAAAGGTTTAATTTCATGTTTGTAGCTTCCAAAGTGATAAAATTACTGAACATAAATAATATCTAATTCAGATCTGTAAAAGGTTCAAAATTTCAGACAGTGTAACATTTTTCATATATTTTCCAATTAATACGATTAAAGGAAAATTTGATGGGTTTATCCAAGACAGGATAATTTACTAACAGTGTATAAATCTCAGTACTGCAAACCAATAGTACTCCTGAAACTATAAAGTTAGTGTGAAAATATATATTATCATGTGCGATCTTCGGCTTCATTAGCCAATAAAAGTCTTTGTGACCCATACCTTTTGCCATTCGGATGGCGTAATACAATATATTTTAAATTCATCTGACTCACCGTTTTCGATTGCCTTTTGCCAGTTATCATCTACGGCCTAAATGATATTTTATTATTTGCTTAACCTAACGATGATAACGAAAGGGAAGGAAGAAAGCCATTATAGGCTGGGGTTTATCTGCGAATTAGCCCAGACAATTAAGTGATTCTGTCCCAACTTTATCACTTCACATGACGTAATAAATAGATCAAACTAACATTTGTGGAAGGGAATGTTTGTTCTGACAGTAATTGTTCTACATTTGAGTTGAAGATAAATTTTATTTACAAACGTTTTTCCAAAGTTTTCAAATATAACAAACAAGATACAGAAAGCATTAAACCAATATAATATGGAATCCATCAACTAATTATTAAATTATTACTGTGAAACTTATATTTGTTATCTGTATTTTTTAAAAATAGTAATTTTTCCATTGAATCAGTATCATGATCTTACAAAATGAAATCTGTGTGAGGGAACCTAAATGAATATACTTTTTTACAGTATTAATCTCTGAAGTGGTATTCATTATAACAGCTGATGCTCTGTGTTTCGAAGGCTAGACGTTTGGCCTCTGAACATACAGTTTAAACTCTCCTTCACCTAAATTCTTTTAATTAGCCGTCGATTATTAATGGATAACACAAAATATCCCGCTAAACTAGTATTTGCAATATTAAACGTAAGTGAGAACTAGGATGTGTGATCATTTGTAAATGAAAAAGAGATTTATCAGCGTGTTGACATAAATCGGATATCAGTTTAAAATAGCCGCCAAAAGTTTCATATTCACAACCGAATTCCTGAGCGCAAACATAACAGTCACACAGTGTTATTGTTGTTTATTGATTCCTAAAGTACTGGTTAGATATTTACCTATAACTTTAGTTGACCAGCTAACTGGTTGTTTTCATTTTCTTTGTCTACTACTGGTTTTACAATGGTTATAATTTTCCAAGGGTGTTTGAGGATAAAGATCATTTTATTACAGCATTCCAAGTAATGATGTAAATATAGTTTAGCGATTTTCAAGACTATTGAGTTGAATGATAAACCATTATCAATGTCATTTTCTTTTTAAATTCACTAACCATATAGTTACTAGAAAAAATATCAGCTAGTCCTGCAACAATAATTATATATCTTTATACCATCGTATTTTATCCATCTAGAAGTACTACCAATGATTTAGATGATTTTTTTAAAATTTATACGTTTTGTCCCAGTAAACTTTCAGCTAATGTGTTTAGCATTTGCAAGTAGTGTAGCGATTGTTACGTGGTCATGATTTATTTAAAAAAGAGATACATTTAATTGTTTTCTCTTCCATCCGCACTAACCACAATTCAATCGATAAATCCAAGATGGATATGGAAAAAACAGTTCCTATCCATTATGTTTCGTTCGATACGTTATTTAACAGTTTTCACTTTATTTTGGAGGTTATTTGTTGATAGACGATTTAAAGGCTGAAAGATATTTTAAGGTACTAATCCATTAATCATAGGTTTTTTTAATGTTATTAATTTTACCAGAAATGAACTAATAAGAATCACTAAAGAAAAGGATGAGTTAGAAAGACAGCTTATGGGGTACCGAATGGGTCTAGTTCAAATTGATTCGCGTTCTCATGGTCCAAAAAGCATGCTTCCTTTGGAGTTCATTCCTGATCTTGTTGGTCATTCCAGAACAACTACTGTACCATCAGGTGAAGACTGGCGTAACTCGAGTTGTTATAGTGAAAAAGCTGTGTTACAGCAACCATGTCACAGAATGAACAATACTGTGTCTAGCTTGAAATATGAATGTAATAATCAACATACAAAATCACATGTAACATCTTCGCCATCAAACTATTCTTCAGATAAATTTAAAGCATGCAAACCGTATGGTTTATTATCAACATGCCATATAGAGAACAATATGAGCCATAGTTTGTTAGACTATGAGTCTTCAGATGAGTCTGCCCCACGGTCATCATATCCTATTTATCGACCAACCTCAAAGCAACCTATGGGTTCCAAATGTGGGTAAGTTACAAGAGCCATAGTCCAGTTGCTCTTCGTGTTTTTAATACATCTGAATCAGTAAAGATATAGGAGCCAGAGTAGTGAAGTTTAAAATAGGCAGAAAACGTATTTAACTGGGCAAAGCTACTACTTAAATAACTGAAAAATGTTATCAATTTAAGAAATTAAGTAAATAACTTAAAATATATAGATTTTTCAAGTATTGATAAAAATTTTAAATGTTTTATAATCTTTTTAACGTTGGTAGATTTTGGTTAGTATTAGATTTTGTGACGTGCATCTCGTTCTTTTAAGGATTCAGTAGTTGAATGTACCTTAGTTACAATGGTAATGTTCACTGTCTTAAATCTTGAACCTTCTAATCTAAATGTCGGTGCTTTATCTACAGAGCTCATGATTTTAGTGAACCATTAACATGTTTAAGGGGTATGATCATAACTGTGAGAACTGGATAAGAAGCAGTGACAAGCTGTGATTTACGAAAGACAATGATAAAATCAAAAACACAATAGAAACCTTATAAGCGGAGATGGATAGTGGCTAGCAGTGTAAACCAGGACCCGCGTTCCATCCAAATTGGGACTCATCAGCTAGATGTACTTGCAGTCCTAAACATCAACGGGAAGATTCAAAGAAACAACACAAAAATGTGTTACAACAAGAACCTGTTAAACAACAAGATTTTACGATGGAATTATGTTACCGAATGTTATATTGATCAAACGTCATACAGAATCCAAACGTGATTTTGTGTTTTATCTCACAAGTTTTTGTACAGCTAATGGGATTCAATGTAACCTCACATATCATATATATAAATGCTGACATAGCTACATAAAATTGTGAACGCTCATTCATTTAGTATCCTAACTATAATATTCTGTGTATATTAAAGGGCTTGAAAATAAAGCGTGAAACTTGGAGGTTTATTTTATTGATGATATTACCCGGTAGAACTTTCGCACATATACGGGTAATTATTTACTACCATTTTAATTCAGTATTCATCGTCTCTCGGTTAAGAGTACTGAATACATTTTTGAGCTGAGTAAATTTATTAGGACTCAGATTTTTCAAGCTGTTAACTCAAAAAATGAAGACCATTAGTAATGTCTGTGAATGATCAACCGTAATTTATTTCTTGCATTCAATTTTTACTACAAGTTGTTGTTAAAGGGTAACATGATGTAAATATATTTTCTCATCATGTCGATTGTCCAACTATCATCAAAATTATATAAATATTCTCCAATGAGAATGAAAGCATCATAACAATAAAGCTATTTAAAAACTGGATCACAGAAGATAAACGTCAAGAAAGTATGAGCCCAAGACCCTTGTTGTCAAATCTGGTAGGTTTCAATATCTATCAAGAAACTTTCACGATTTTATTAAACACAATTTATCACAAACTTAAATACAAGGTCAGAAGTGCAATTTCCTTAAGATAGCTCGATAATCTTTCTTTCGAGACGAGTAATGACTGAACAGGATACTTTGTTCAGTTGAGTATAGTACATTAACAGTCAGTTCGTATAGAAAACAAAAGGATTTTCCATTTCTTTTCTGGAAACAACATTATAAATAGGTAAGCCCTGTAAGTTACTAAACTGGTTGATTGATTTATTATGGAACACTGAATTACATCAAACAAATTGGAACTTAAGTGATAATTACCTCAATAGAAGCCGATAATTCGCATTTTAGTTCTCAATCAGTCCAAGTCACAGGGATTTGGAAAGGTAATAATAATAATAATAATAATAATAATAATAATAATAATAATAATAATAATAATCTCGAGTCGTTAATTTACAGGAAACCCAAGAGTATCATTTAGCGCTCGATAAAGAAATTTAAACACTGAATCTGAGTCACCGTTAATAGAAAACATATTTCCAGAAAGCTGCTGATAAAATCTTATTATAAACCCGAAATGTTTTTCAAGTTGACTTTCAATCACCGAATAAAAGCACTATCTTTCGGAATAGCAAATCCCTGGACAATCTTATCGAGAAAATAAATCTTTTAGTATTAATAGTGTTTATAACCATAATTCATTTGGTAGTCCTAAAACATTAGGCGGATTTACTTTTCAAATCACTTAGTTAATGACAATTTGAATTGCTCATATTTTTTTAATTCATAAATTCGTTAAATTTAAGGTATTGACATTTTGTTCTTTCGAAGTCATATGTTTTTGCAAACTCAATTTTGAAAACATCTTTCTGAACTAATTTAAATGTTACTAACCAACTAAACAAGTTTCATCACGTTTTTTAGGTCAATACTCACTGGTTTGAACTTGTAGTGATGACTATTCTGCTTTGATATTCTACAAAATTCAGACTACCGTAAATGGTCAGAAATTGAACGATTCATAATTTCTTTTGCTCAGATACAAACTATTCATAAAAGTTAAAAGGTATTAAAATACAAATAATGGGAGTGTGAAAAGTAGTAAATAAAACTAGGTATAGGCAATATGATAAAATTTAAATAGAAAGTCCGGTAATTGCAGTTTAGGAATAAATCTGTTAACCCATAAATCTTGTGACTCAGTGTTTCTAAGAGAATATTATCACCTAAGTTAACATGAATGTGAAATATGTTTTAATGTCTTTGTATAAATTTTGAATTATAAAGGTATCTAATACCTGTTTATCAATGCACATTACCATATAAAGCTAGCAACTTATTATCTGTGCTAGTAAATCTGGTCGACATTTATTTCGTGATACTGTCTTCATTCAAAATGAACGACTTTTAAGTTTGTTATTGATCCTTTCAATTTATTGTCACCTTTATAATTGTCTGAAAATTATTTTTTTTTAAAACTTAGAACGAGAACAACAGGTTTTTGGATTTCCTTTGGATCTGATACTCAATTATAAGTGCTGGTGACCTAATAACCAAAGTAAATACTTTATTCCTTAAGAATTGATAGCACATATAAGACTGCGGATGAAGGACTATTTACTAGAATGCTGTTTTGTTAAAAATAAAACGAGATTATAATATAGTCTTCAATGAACCGGAGGAAATCACCTTACGAGGATTTTAGTATCAATAAATAGACTTAAAATTTTACTACGGAATTATAGATTCCGAAGCTTTTATTTGCTTTTTACTACAGTGCTCAGTGTGATATTTTTTGTTGAATTTTACTGTTTCTGTAGACTATCAGAGAAAAGAAAACAGTTCATATATTCAAAAGGTAGCTGGAAAACATGTGAAACAGTTAAGCATTGCCCTGATTCTGACATTAATTCAGTACACTCACCCAGATTTAACGCAAGGAAACCAAGCCTAAATAAATATTGTAGTCAAGGTTTCGTAGAGGCAAATTTTAGCCCTCTTTATACATCAGAATCATCGACATCAAATGTATTTAACTCACGTAGTGAAGATGAATTTTCTTTTATATTTTGATGAAATACATTGCTGATATTATAACACACGTCGTTATGAGTCATGTTATTTGAGTTATCTCATCTTTGAACAATAAACCACATACAACAAATTTAAAATGAACTACTACTTAAATTTCTCAAACTTATTTGTCTTCATGCATTTTCATACATAAAACGCTTTTATATTTCTTTCTCACTAGTTCATCTTCAATCCTTACTTTAGTTACAAAACTAGCGGAGTTTTGTAATTGTGCAATAAAACTAACTATTTATACAATGCAATAAAGTGTGAGGTGTATACTTAGAGTTCTTTAAAAAATTTAACCCAAGTTTCTAAAAAATCTTTATTTGGCCATTTCCAAATACAACTCAGTTTTGTTTTCATTTATTTTATCTTTATTAAATCTCATAAGTATAATTTATGTCAATGAAGCATTGAAATGCATATGTTTCAATAAATATAATAACACTAAAGAAACTTTCTGTTTTACTGTCATAATTATATACAAATAACTGACTTGCTTTCAATTAATCTGAACAGATCCGTGTTATTTGAAAAGAATATATAATTATTTCTAACTCAAATCTGCCGAACACTTAGGTTCATTTCAGTGTGTACTAAGTAACATAAATCAATATTGGACCTAATAGGTGGCTTATGAACTCACTAGCGTATGTTTATTAAATAAATGGCGTCTCATATTAAGTTGTCAAGAATTTGTAAAGCGCTGAATTCACTGTAACTATATAACACGAGTAGTCAAAACTTGATCATTAATAATTTCATATATTTTCATTGGTTCACAATACTTGGAAAGCTTGGAAAGCTTGGAACATTCTCTTTCTTCATATTGTTAGAATTAATAGTTAGTTCAGATATATAAATCCGATTTTTAACGTAGCCAAACTAGTAACCTTGTATTGATATTTCCTTACCGTAAAACAAACTGCATTTTGTTTTTGTAGTACGTAAGTGTGATCAAACATCTGTCATCTATTCATCACAGGTTTTGTCAGTTCTGAAGTATATAAACAGTTAAGTTGATTAATACTACATCAGATCATAAGATACATCAATAGTGACATCAAGCCTAGTCGTTCATTTTGTCCCATAAATGTATAGAATCATAAACTGAATGACTAAATTCTTCAAATACTAATGTTTTAACACTGCCATTTTCAAAAAATGGAATATTATGGGAATAAACTAAATCTGTGTGTTGCTCAGTCTGATTTTTATCAGATCGGCTGAATTGATGAAAAAACATAATCAAACGTTTGTTGATAAGACGTAACTCTCTAAAAAGGCCCAGAATTATTATTCATTCAATCAGAAATGAAGCTACTAATGTAAATCAGCAATATATCATGTCTACTAAACTTTCTATTATTAGTGCCAGTTAGCAGAAAACTATCTCAATTTAAATATCTCATATAATAAGAAGTCAGTTTAAGTCTTCTAATGTCAATCTATTGCAAAATATTGATTTTTTTATCTTCAATATCCCTTCCACATATTTGCTCTTAAGACCGATTTTTATTAATATTGTCCAAAATTTATTTATTATATTTATTTAAACACATAAATATTGGTACAAGGAGGCACCAAATATATATGCGCCACACGATATTTGTGTGTGTGGGCTGTGATACTGCCCGGGTGCCCAGACCGAAGCAGGTGGTTTTCTTAGGGGGCCACACCCCGAGCCTTTAATCTGAAAGTCTAACCCACAAGGCAGTGGAGCATCGTGAGGAGATGCAGTCCCATGGAAGCCGGTGACCAACAATTGGTTCATACGCCATTTGTTCCCGCAGGATACTGGAGCCCATGTGCACCATTGGTTTGGAATCCGGTTAAAGCGTCTGATATTCGCTTTTCGTCCTCTCATTTTCGTAAACAACACGAGAAGGCAGTGAGTAGGACTTCCCTGGTAGAGGCTGTATACGCGTGGCCGTGTTCAAAAAATCTAATCTATCACTAAATACAGCACTAGAACAATAAAATGTCTCATTAGGTAAAACATTTTAATCGCTTTTGTGTAGTTGTAATAATTCGGTAAGTCAATTGAAATGTTATTTAATGCTGTATAGAAATTACTCTATTCAGATTGGTGTGACTTCTTTGTTAACAAGTTCTTCAGACCAAGTAGACACGTTTTATCAAATAGTTTTTGCTTCGGTTTCATCGGAACTAGGAAATTATAAAGCCTAATGGTCAATACACTCCAGTTAAGTGTCGTGACAAACATTGCTTTTCTTTAAACAGCTTCTCTTCAGCTGTAAGAATGG
The DNA here is from genome assembly GCA_944470205.2 of Schistosoma margrebowiei. Classification (NCBI taxonomy): domain Eukaryota; kingdom Metazoa; phylum Platyhelminthes; class Trematoda; order Strigeidida; family Schistosomatidae; genus Schistosoma; species Schistosoma margrebowiei. The sequence continues at coordinate 22,166,832 of OX104024.1, forward strand.
CCAAATTGTTCATAAAAAAAGAAGACTACAGATTAGAAGCTACTGATTATTAGTTATTACAACTAAGCACCACTTCAAAGGTGCGAAACTTAATACTTTTACTGAATGAATTCCTTAGTCTTTTTTCGAAAAATCCAAGTCTTCCATGATTCGTCCTGTTAACCTCAGTTATAAATGACACTAAAACCATCATTATCCTGTTCAGCGATTATTTTGTGACTATTTATAAATTTCTAGGTAACTTTGGTTTACAACCCCTACATAGTACTAGCATCGGTAGGTTTTCCATTTTCTTTTAATTATCTTTACATCAGTAAAGAAACAAACTCCATTAACAATTTAGTAATTCAGCCAATAGAATGTAATGCATTCATCTATATCCATTACGATGGAACTGATGTTTCATTATTTACACTGATACTGACTACATTTTTTTGAAAGTAAAGGTCTATCTTAGATTAAAACCACATATATGTCACCAAACCTAAAATCTGGAGACAAGAATGGCTTACAAAAACTTAGGACTGTAAACATTACTCCAGTTATCTGCAGAATATCGGGAAAAATTGTATCTGATGAAATATTCACTGATTTATTTTCTGTAGGACCTGATAGTAAAGATTTACCACTTATTTCCTTTAAGCGTATATGTTTACAGTTACGCTATGCAGTATACCTCATTTTGTATGCATTTCAGTATCTGAAAAATCATTTTTGCCAGTTTTCTATAGTACATGTGAACCCTTTTTAGAAATATCGACATTGTCTTTAGTTACAAGTTTAAGAAAATAAAACGATGACAACCATAAAGATAAATACTGCATGCCAGTCTCAACATGCATAACAAAACTGTGACATTTATAAATCCAAATGACGAATCCCATATCGTACGCAACTTGAGTACTGATTATCACTGTTAAACATTATCTAAAAACCTATTTTCTCAGACCTATTTAGCTTTTCCTTACATTTTCTTTGTGTTTATGATTCAGGAGAATAAGTTCGTGATTAAACAAATCAATCATAGTGAATGTAACCAATTTGAATTTAAATTGTTGTGTAAAAATGACGAAATTTACTAGTTCGAATGAGTGCGATAAATTCCTAATAATAAAAGCATACATTTGACGACTTCGCAAAATCTAAGTGAGTGGATATATGAATGTCTGTCAAAATTATTTGATTCCTAATTTATAATATTTTATCGTGTTCAAGTCAAACATCTTTGAAAATGGGTTTGGTATTCATAGTTTACTGAAATTAAAACCAGTTGAAATATTCATGATCAGCTGATTAGGTTTGTCTGTTTTTATTTATGTTAAAATGATATGAAGTTCATTTTAGTCTTATTAATCACCACATTTTTAGCCATTATTACTCTGGTTAACTAATTCAGCTTTTACGTTATAAAAACTTGGCTTAAACTTAGATTTAACGAAATGAAATATTAAAATGAATTAAGTTTCTGCATATATCTCAACACTGGAAGAAAATGAATATTTCTATAAGCAAAGAATTTTGTGATTTAGAATAACCACTTTTTCACAGTTTAACCAAACTGATTTTAGCTAGACCACGATTAAAATCTTGGAAGTACCGGGTGGCTGTTACATCCTAATATGATACTACTCAGCAGTAGGCATCCACGACCATGAATGCTGAAATCAAACCTAGGATCTCCATTTGAGTGAAAAATGTGAAAATCTTTCAAGTTCCATAAATCCCCTATACTAAAATAATCACTGTTCATAGTCTTAGGTGAATGAGGATTGTGGTAAGTTATGCGACACCAACCAACTCTATCTAAACAGTTTAGTTAAATAAACCTCGTTTAGTGATCTAATATATTCATGTATAAATATACTATCACTGAGATTGATTTCGTACGTGATCGTTAGTTTCAAGATGTGATGCGTAATGATATGAATATAAATAACTATTTTGAAGTTGATTTACGTATACAGTTTCCTCGTGTTAAATAATAGAAAGAACTGGAAATATTTTATAAATCCGTGTGCGTCATCATATCACAGGGGCAGTTCTATGTAAATCAGCTGATCGGAATATGCAAAACTGAAACCCTCAAAGTTAACTGCTATATGGATTATTGCTCTCGAATATTGATAACGTAATAGTCCCTAAGCTTTCTAAGTAACCCATTCACCTATTTTCGATGTTCGTATACATTTTGTGAGATTACAAATGAACATTAAAATCAATCATTTTTGTGATGTTGTGATGTTAGAGGGTGGGTTTCGATATTTTATCAAAAAAATAAACATTCAGAAACTTATTTTTGTAACGGTTGTTGCAATCTCCTCGATACTTGGGACTAAAATGGATCAATCTCTTATTGGTATATGTACAATCTATGCGCGTTACCTCGATGTTACCTCAAGTCACAGCTGACGAGTTCAAGACAGGACGAAACGCACGTCCTGGATTCCACTGCTAGCCACCATCCATCTCTGCTTATTCAGAGACTTAGTATCATATCTTTTCAAAACGAAGACCCATTATCTTACTACTGTTGTATACATTTTCACTATGCATTCTAATAATTTGTCCAGCCTATTGCAAAATAGCAAGTTTGCTTTATGTTACCATAAACCCTATCTAAAAGGCAATACCAAATGTGGTAGCTTTGATTTCTTATCTTGCTGTCGTAATCATATCGCTTTTGATACTTACACTTATTATCACAATATCCGAACTCACGAATAATTATGATGCCCCATTACATCTTTTATGCTTCTAAAACTAAGGAAACTTTCCATTTTGTCAAACTCTGGTCATTTATTCTTTTTTTAGTCTTCTCAGTTACTTAAGAATATCTACTTACTTAAAAAGTAATTTACTATATCTTTTCTGCATGGTGTGTAAATTCTTAAGTTGAATTAACTGATAAGTATTTTAACTGATCTCATTGTTCAATCTTGACATAAATTTAAAATATGTGTAGAGAGGATTTCTTTCTACTGTGAACCAATAAAATATTCAAGAAAACGAAATTATCATAACTCTTTTCAAATGCTTCAGTGTTGACACTTGTTTTGTTCTCTTCGTTGCCTTTTTCAAAAGTTTTCATTTATCGACCTATTCGATGCTACTTCCATACCTTTTTTCTACGTAGGGGACTATTCAGTGTTTCTAAAAATTAAAAATAAAATTCAGGTTTCACAGTTGTGACTTATCAACGTTTGACAAAATATCGTACTTTCAAAACCATTATCATAACTTATACATGTTTTTGTTTCTGATGGAGTTTTGTTCTCTGAGCTGGATGGTTTGATTGTGGAGCTTTCATCGTTCTTCCGAACGACATCACTAGCATAAACTTCAGATAGAAGTGAAGTGTTCGAATTTTTTCACATATAGTTCATAGCTTGTCCTGTAGACATCGATGTTGATTGGTTGTTCATGACCTTAAACTTGGAATTATTTACTTCTTTGTTTTGGTTGTATTGCCCATGTTTTTGTCCACAGATTAAACCTCTGTAAATTTCTAACAATTATGTAAAGGTTGAAATTTTTTAGTTATATCACATAACCAGTTTTCCAGAATCCATTTACACTTCCAAGAAACGGAAACAAAATATTTTGTGCAACTGTTTCATTTACAAATGAATCAATGGGTCTATGTAAAAATTGTTTCATAAATACCCGATTAATTTTTCACAATTTCCTTTTTCGGTAAGTGCAGAATAATTTGTCCAGATTAATTAATTTCAATACAAATAACAGTAAACTTTTTATTCTATTGGTTATTTAGTTAGTCCTCAATAGAGGTTAAGGCAATTGCTTAAGGTCAAACAAAATGATTTTAAATAAAACAGACAACACATATCTGTCATGTCATACCTCACAGTATAAACTAAAATTAACTTGAAAAGTACTATCCTGAAATGTCAGAACTTTAAATGCAAATATTTATCTTATTAGATCCAACCGAATTCCAAAATACAGATAGAACTATATAGTAAGGCCAGTCTATCTGGAATGAGATATTGATGACTTAATTTGAATGCTTTTGGTCCAAAATTTAAAAGGAAATTGTCCTTTTCTGGTTTATGGAGCAAATTTTCGTGTCAGAATCATGCATGAAAATTTTTTTAATATATGTTCACCAGTACATTTGTAACGGTTAACTTGAAACAAAAGAAATATCTGGAAATCTGTTTACGCATTATATATATATATATATATATATATATATGCATACGGCATGTATATACAGCTTACATTTACATATATGTAAACTGAATATCTTTAGGTGCCGCTTTCCTAGATCTTGGTTTCAAGCGATCATTGAACAGGATGAACTCTTGAAAAAAGGGTCCCAAGTCTTTATTTTTATATAAACTGTGCTTACATGTATAATAAGTTCTTGATTCACAATATCATAAAATAATTCCATTGCATTTGCTTTTGTAAAGCTAATCTTCATTTGATATATCAGTTAAATATACACATTGAGAACTAGTTAATTTTGAAGTGAGCGAGTTTTTATTTTTCACCGATTTTGGTGTAAATGGACAACGGTGAACACTTATGTTTACAGTTAAATGTACTTTCAAATATATATATTGGTTCAATTCAGATAATTTTGAAGTTGTCCTTTGACAAACATTATGACTTGAAATTGTCTACGTCAGAAATCATTCAAATTTTAAAATAATGGAACATACAAGCTACTTTACACATATTCAGCAACAAAATATGACTTTCCTTCAGTAAATCTTGGCATAATGGATCGATGGGTTGATCATTTTAAAATCATATATTCACAATGTTATTAGGAATACGTTTTAATTGACATTTTTTCTAAATAACTCGCTCCAACTTTTAATCTTAGAATCCATTTCATATGGGTTTAAACATTTATGAAAATGGAGCACTATTACTGAAATTTGTAATTATTATATATTGTTTTTTGCTAATTACATTTATGGGTAATTAATATCATACTAGTAGAGTTATTTATCGTCTAACCGAAGTATTTACATTTGAAAGTCTTTTTAGTTGATGATGATATTGTATTCAAATTGACGTTCATTCTTGTAATTGTTTTTTTAGTGAAGATATTTTAGTGCGATTGTATGTATAAAGAAATGAGGAACCCCAAATAAAAATAAAATAATGAGTTTTCTGCGTTGTTATTAAGGTTATCAAATTGACTTGAACTAATTGAATAAAACAAATAGTGCAAGTTAATAAATGATAACACAATCTACATTTTGAAACTAATCTGGTATCTGATAATCAACCTATTATTCCAATAACATTTAGATTAGATGAACTTTTAGAATTTAATTATCTATTCAGCCAGATCTGCTAAAAACTGGTATCTATTCACAAACAGTACAAATTGACGAGGTCACATACAATACAAAAGGATGGACAAAAAAGCTTTGCAGTATAACTGTTTTGCTTTAAGAATAGTTCGCTAAATAAAACATTTAAGAATTGCAACATAATGTTAATAAATGTGTGTTAGTTCAACTAAACGAAGAATAATCATGGCAGAATATTTTGCATTAAAACTATAAATTAAGAATATACATTTTCCTCAAGCTATTGTCATTTCGTTTACTTATCAAGTTCATATAGATAAGCTGAAAACTCTTCAACAATCATTGAATTTACAAATTTCAAATATTGTAACTTTATTTTATTATCATAATTAAGGGACTCGGTGTAAGATGACAAAAGAGCATAAGTTTAACATTTGAAGTAGTACACAGAATAGTTTATATCAACAGAACGGTCTAGAAATTGTTATATTAATTTCATTATCAATAGTTAGACATATAACTGACACAAAGTAGGAGTATCCAATTCAACATATTGTAGATGATATGTAGATAACAATTTTCAATAATGATTATTTGTTCTGCTAAGTGATATATATTTCCAACCAACTTTGTTTATTTATACATTTGAAACTAAATAAAGATAAAATATTTATTCAGTGGAAAGAATGGACTCCAACTGAAGTAACGTATTGTTTTATAATGAAAACTTTCAACAACGTACAGTATTTGAGATTATAAATAATGCATGTTAGTCGTCTGTTGATATTAACATTGGAGATGAAAATGATAATCCAGTTCCCATAGAGATTTTTTATGTCATTTTTAGTTAGAAGTAAAATCCATTTATCTCAATTATAACACTTTTCCATTATCATTCATTAACAAATTCAGATGGTGTTTTATAATTGAATCTGTAAAATTAATAATGTATAAGTTCCTTTTGTTTTATTGATATATTTACCAAATTAATGAGTAAAGTAAAACAGATTCAAATAGTTAAAAAGGTTGATATATATTCAAATGTATTTTTCTGTTTTACAAGTTATTTATAAAATAATAAACATATATTACATGTTCCTTTTTCATAATTCGCGAAAAATTACTTTAAAAAGTCAATTAAACTACCACTTAATGTAATATTGAAAGTCGCCTCAACTTTTATCCCAAATTAGTGCTTGATTCGAAAGTATATATGCTGCTTTTTTGATTGATCTGGTAGGTTATTCAAAAAATCTTCTTTATTTTTATCCTTCAGAAACTTTCCATGGAATTTATAAGTTTTTTGCAAGCTTACAATTTCAGGGTATACAATTCAACATCAAGAAGCTTTAAACATGAAATATGATCAACTTTATTTTGATTTATAATTTGAGAAATATAACAATTCATACTACATTGTTCATAGACAGTTATAAAAATACAGCTCCTTTCATAACGACTCTGTATTTGTCACCAAGATGATCATGAGACGAATTTCAATAACTGATTTCATACGTTGTTTCCAGGGTGAATTATTATGCGCAAAGTAAATGGTTATAAGATGCCATCTGGTTGGGTATTTAATTTTCATCGGTTGATGGTTTGTGCGCTTTCCTGTTGGACTAAAACGTTTAAATGTGAGGATTTTTTTATGGATTAACTTATGAAAATAACAAAAACTTAATGACAATAAGTAATGATAGAATAAGTAAATATTCACTTGTTATACACATGGAAAACCATTAAGAATTAAAATAACGATCTATTACCAAAGATAGTAAGGGTTTGAGATCTAAGTCATTCTGTTAAGATATACAATACCTTTTTTATCCACAACAAAGTATTTACCTTGAAATATGTTCTAAAAATGAACTGCAAACAAATGTTGTATTATATTTCATAGTAGCTAGTAAATTAGTAGCTATAAATAATGGTTAACGGACTTGGTGTCTTTAGTTGTGAATAGAGTGGTATTTCTTTATGTGTTCATGAAGTGTGAATTTCAGATTTATTTGTCTAAAAATATCCTTTGGAGTTTATTAATATTACCTTTCGATGTGTTTCACTAGGTTTCAGCCTATGATTAAATGATCAGGTGTTCAGAATACCAGTTTCCAATAAATGTTAATTCAAGACCTTTTGTTCCAACCTCTATTGTAAATGATAACATTATAAATTAAAGTAAATATCAATTCTGAGCTCTATAAGTGACTTTTTATTCCTAACTATTGAGACATATATGAATATCGATGTCGATTTCTCCCAGACTTAAATGTATACTAATTTGTCATCACATATTTTATAACTTGTCTAGACAGAGTATCCTAGACTCAAATTCATTTTCTATGGTTAATGTGATAATGGAATGATAAATCATATAACTAAATTATCTCTCATGTTCTGATGCCAAAGATATAATGGCTGATAAACAACTATTGGTCAATGTGAAAAAAACCTACCTTTAAAATACATCGCTAGAAAGCTAGCTTATCTATTAAAATTTTGTGATAATAGCAAAAACTAATAAAACTTAAAAGGTGTTATATGAAAACTTGTAAAATAAATGAATGCATATGAGCAGAAGATCAGTTAACAAATTAGTTATATGGTTACAATCATCGAATTCAAGAGAGCGAAATAAGTAACCCTATTTTATTAGTTTCAAATTAAGGAACTGTCAAAAATTTTCCATATTTTCAATTTGTTTTTCTTCGGGCCATCAAATCTTCGCTCCTTAGAACTCAGTTTGTAAATGACACATTAATTCCAGTAAGGAATGATGTAAATCAATCTGTGGACGCTTTATAAAGAAATTACGGGAACAATTCTTCACGAGATTATTTACATAGATCTATAATGAGGCCAATAACTAAATATAGTCTATAGATCTGTCTAATTCAATGTAGAAATTCTTATTTTTACCCTTCTTGTATTCGTCACAGTATGACACTATCCCATTGAATTGAGGGTAGCTATCATCATTTACCAATGATTTAATTTTAATAACAATTTTTTTTCGACTAAAACGTTTTTGAAAACGAATTCAACTTTATTTTGTCATTTGCCTACCAATAAGATAGATCTTAGTGAACAATCGTTCATTTTTCTAGATATAAACATTTACAAATCAGTGACGTAATCTATGAAAAAATGACTTATTGATTGACTATTACAGTGAAAAATAAAATTTCAGAGTGTACAAATACTTTGATGATACACTGAACGAATTTGTTCTCATTGGATTATTAACAGCGACCGAAAAGCAATAGACCGTGAATTATAAAATGTTAACTTGTTTTGTATGTATCCCATAAGGAAATAATAACTCATATAGGTAACGATCTAAGATTCTTTAATTAATTACAATAATTCTAACGAATTTACGAGTAGATAATCTAAGTATTGAAGACATAGAAATGAATCTGTTTTAATAAGGAAGTAAATTTCAGCTTGGTGATTTAAAGGAGATCACGAACATTCATAGGAAACCTAGAAGCACTGGACAGCCGTCTTGGTCTACTATGGCACTCCTCGGCAATGTGTATCTTTGATAACATCAACGACAAAACCCAGGATCACCAGTCTAAGACGCTAACGCTTAACCTCTAGACCACTGAGCCAAGATCTAATGATTCGTTAGTTTAAGTTCAATTTATCAGTGGTATAATATATATGCATCATATTTAATACACTTCTTTCTAATATCCCCATATCATTTATGTATTAAGAAAGGCGTGAAAATATATTTAATTGTGACTTTATTTAACAGTCGTAGTAATATTTGGATATCAGACAGACGGAAAAATTATATACCAGGTTGGGTTAAAGTAGTACATTTCAACGCCTAAAGATTATTTTAATAATTGTTCACCAGTTTTCATCTAACACTAGTAAAAAACATATTTGAAAATTCGTTAATCTTCATATTAAAATAAATAATATTAAACAGCTTCAAATTGTGATGCTTACTGAGGTAATAAAAGATGGATAATAAAAATGATTAGTTAACACTAATAACAACAAATGTACATGTTGATACACTGAATTCTTTCAGTGAACAATGACCTTCAAATACCATAGACCGCCTATCTGTTTTCAATCACACTTCTTTTATCGCTTATCACTATAATGAGAAACATGACCATTTAAACGTCTACTCTATTTGAAATATACAGCACATTTTGTCTCTAATCACTTGCATCTAAGCTTATTCACATATCTATTCATTTATTCATAAACAAGTTACTGACCATTAAATGTTGTGAAGAAATCGATTTCGGTTTTCGTTACATATACATAATCTAATACATGAGTGTGCAAACCTTTGCGAAATATTCTTTGAATTGCTTAACATATTCACAAGAATGATAATGCACCATTACTTAACTGTATTTCAGCTACATATATACTCTTAGTAGATGTAATCTTCCTGTCACAATGTACGTAATAAGAAAAGATCAGAAATGAATATGAGAAATCTCAACAGTTAGAAGAACGGTATCACTAAGCACTTATGTTCCTCTATGATGCTTAAAGTGACCATTATTTCTTCAGAACGACAATCCAGAATGTTTTCGTCCTGAATTTTCTTCGCGTATATAAACAATATTTAAGGAATCATGTTATATACCTAAGACAATAAGTGTCAGTTTAGCTTGTTTTAGTTTCTTGGGTAAAATTTAAAATGTGTAAAATATTATTCACTTTACGAAAAACTTTGGAGTGAATACTTTAATATAATGTTCTAAATACTAAAGACGGTTTGGGAAACTGTGTTATGTCATCTTGAAGCACACGTGATCTTTCTAAATTGAAACACGTGAGATCCCAATTCCTTGTAATAAATAAGTATAAATTCATTCCCTGTTAATTTGTCCGCCTTAACCCTTAACCAAACCACGTTACCAGCGATTTACTGAATAATTGGTATTCATGTGGAGTGCTTAATCATTAACACGTCAGGATTTCTACACAAATGGTACCCCAAGTCTTCATCGCTGTTTCTTCTATTATATTGATAATGTTAAATTTGTTAATTAAATATATGTTTTTAGACTGCTTGGTACAGGTCATATTTGGAATAACAGATTACTCAGAATTTCTTAACTCAATGCTAACGGTCAGATGCTGTGTACAACAAGGAATGAATTAAAACATAAATTCATTTACAATCGTCCAAATGATGAAATAAACGAATTCAGCGCAACTCTTGAGTCCCTTTTCTAGGATGCAACATCATAAATCTCAAATAGAAATATTACTTTTCTATGCATCAATCCATGTAGTTCTCGTACAGGAATTTCCATAAACTATTTAACCAAAATATTTAATTCACAAAATTTAATCACATTGTCAAGTTACAAAGTACTTGAGACCAGTCTAGATACTCCTATATCCCGATGGATTTAATAGCGCCAGTTTTCTTATTTAAAATCTAGTTTGTTCAATTATATAATACAATTCAAGGTAGCTACTCATCGTTTTGTTATGTAATCTTTACAACTTGTCAGTATTTTAATTTGTTAAACCACAAATAACACGAATGTGAGATGGTATAACAATGAGAGCTATTTATATCCTTCATTTTTCACAGTGTATGCAGAAACGTTTCAAACTTCATTGATAGCCGCCACTATATTTGTTAAGTTTCAGTAGAAAATAGCTGAACTAACAAGTTGTCAAATAAAATTTCCAAACTAGATGTTTAGTTACAAATTATAACCCTAAAACATTGTCTATATACTTTACTATGAACCAAATTCATTACCTATATCTTATTATTTATTTGAACACATAGATAGTGGTACAAGGAGGCACCAAATACATATGCGCCACACAAATCTCATTTGATATGTGTGAGGGCTGTGATACTGCCCGGGTGCCCAAACCGAAGCAGGTGGTTTTCTTACGGAACCACAGCCGGAGCCTTCGACCCGAAAGTCCACAAGGCAGTGGAGCATCATAAGGAGATGCAGTCCTATGGTAGACGGTGACCAATAGTTGGTTCATACTGGAGCCCATGTATACCATTGTTTTGGAATCAGGGTCTTCCAACTCCCCTAGGTGAACTCTCCGTGTCCACCAACCCGGTTAAAGCGCCGGACATTCGCTTATGCAATTTTATTGTATAAGCTGTGACGAGCACATTCATTTTGTATTCTTAACATTTAAATATTAAATGCCCAACCGAAGCTGCTACCTTGACACGGTGGTCGGGCTTGCTTATCGTGATGACCCAAACCAGCTATATTGGCTGGAACATATGTTCCTGTAGGTTCTACCATGCCAGGAAGGTCGATTGGAGAACGGTAAGACTAAAAGCAGCAACTCAAGGTCTGAGGGAGAAGTCGTACTGCTGACTGTAGAGGGGTGTGACAGCAGTAAGGTGTTTCCCTCGGACAACCAGCATCTGCAGCGATGCTGCCTTCCCACAAGGAGGGGTGGGGTTAGAAAAGGTCGACCCTAAAAATGTCACACCTCACCTTACCTCACGGATTTCCGTCTCCGGCGGTAAGGCCCTTTCAAGAACGGAGCTAACACATTAAAAACCTTCCACGAAAGGGCCGTGCGCGACTTGCCTCAAGCATTTGTCACTTGGACTCTGCGGTCACGCTCCCAGGTCGTTAAGACCAACATTAATCCGACTTCTTTTTCAGGTTCCTCAAGAAATACCCTTCCACGGTGTGGGCAGCCGGGAAGTGACATCAGCCCTCATACCCGTAACAGTACACGAGACCAAGTTGGTCACATTCAAATCCTTCCTACACCTCCTAATACTTTTTTTTATCTCCATGACTAACCCTCTTCACGACTCTTTATCACCTCACACCGCTAGGGCAAACGATGCGAGTACGCGGAACGCTATTCCTGGTCTCCTGAAACCACGCTCTAAACTACACGTAGGGGCTTTCAACGTCCGAACACTGTGCCAAATAGGACAACAGGCTTCCTTAGCTAGGACTTTAGGATCGATGTGTGCTGCGTCTCCGGAACGCGCATACAGGATCCGAGTAGCGTCATTCATCTGACCTCACCATGCCAAAATAAAGAACCGACTCGATTCACACTTCGTGTATCTGGAAGCCCTGATTCTGCTTCCCGTGGCCTCGCCGGCGTAGACATAGCATTGAGTTTTAAAACAGAACCAGCTCTCTTAGAGTGGATCCCAGTAGACAGTCGTTTGTGCGCTGTCCGACAAAACGGAACAGTAAGCATCCGAAAAGATAGGGACACTCGTCGTTGCCTCTTCGTCGTCTCTGCCTATTCTCCCACTGACTACAGCTCAGATGATGTAAAAGATGAGTTTTACAGTAAGCTCTCCGACCTCCTCCAAAAAGCTAGGCGCTCTGATGTAGTAATAGTGGCCGGTGACTTTAATGCTCAGGTAGGTAAACTAAGCGATAGGGAAAGACACCTGGGTGGATCTTATAGCATCGTGGCTCAAAGAACAGATAATGGCGACCGTCTGTTGCAGCTATGCTCGGATAACCGCCTGTTCCTTGCAAATACTAACTTTAAGCATAAGGAAAAACATCTTTTAACATGGAGACCCCTTAATTTGTACCAATGTTGAACCCAAATAGATCACATCGATATCAGCTACCGGTGGAGGGGGTCGATAGAAGACTGTCGCTAATTCTGGAGCACATGCTTAAATTCAGATCATGCTCTAGTACGAGCGCGTATCTGCCTGCATCTTACTGGACGAAGGAAAGACGCTGCAAGTAAACCTCTTATGGTCCTACTTAATGACAGTCAAGCTAAGAGTATATTTCAGGAACAACTAGGAAAACAGTTAGGCAGCCATGTATGTGATGCCCACCCCGAGGCAGCATGGAATGATATCCGAAAAGCTGTGGAAACAGCAGTGATATCTGCTAGTACGATAACCCTTAAGGTTAGGGAACGACACTGGATCTCAGCAGCATCTATCGCACTGATAGATGCTCGGAAACTCATTCCACCTGGCTCTGAACATAATGAAGAGCGGAGTCAGATTAAGCGCAAGCTGACAAGAAGTCTATGCAATGATCGTGAACAGTGGTGGGTAGCGAAAGCAAGAGAGATAGTAAAGGCAGCTGCAATAAGTAACAGCAGACCATTGTTCAGACTTGTTAAGGAAACCGGTATTAGGAAACCGACTGTTAGCGAAACAATCTCAGAGAAAGATGGACATATTATACATTCTCAGTCCAGGGTATTGGATCGATGGGCAGAACACTTCAGGGATCAGTTCGAAAGGCCTTCAGCCACACTTCGATTTCCCACGATCTCTAGTCAACCTGAGTGGAAAGTTAATGTAGGTCCTCCGTCTCTTTACGAAGTTGAAAAAGCCATAGGAAATCTGAAGCGAGGGAGAGCAGCAGGCCCTGACAGATTTACTCCTGAGATTTTTAAGGATGGTGGTCCAGTATTAGCAGTGAGATTAACTGAGGTCTTAGGTAGAATTTGGGAACTGGACGTAATCCCATCTGACTGGTCTCAATCACTGATTGTGCCAGTCTATAAGAAAGGACGAAAGTCCTCTTGTGACAATCACAGAAGAATCAGTTTGACTAATATAGTGTCTAAAATATTAGCTTCAATAATACTTCGACGCCTAAGCAAAGCTCGTGAAGAACAGACTAGAGAAAATCAGACCGGTTTTCGACCTGGACGTGGTTGTATAGATCAGATATTCACACTACGTCAGGTTCTAGAACACCGACACGCGTTCAGACCCCCCACAATGGTAGTATTTCTCGACCTTAAGGCGGCATTCGACTCTGTTGATCGTGAGGTTCTATGGCAGTGTTTGTCACTGAAAGGAGTACCAAAGAAGTACATTAACCTTATTCAGGCTCTCTACTCGAACACAACTGGTAGAGTGAGAGCTTATGGCGAACTGTCATCAGAATCGAACACCTCAAGTGATGTTCGTCAGGGCTGTCCACTCTCTCCATTCTTGTTTAACTTTGTCATTGACGTGCTTTTAGAGATAACACTTTTCTCGGCTAAATTTCCAGGGGTTGAACTTCTACCGAGAGGTTCACTTGTTGACTAAGAATATGCTGATGACATAGTTTTATTTGGTGAAGACGCTGACAAAATGCTGAGTCTTCTGACCACTCTAAGCAACAATGCAAGCATGTTCGGGATGCGATTCTCCCCCTCGAAATGCAAAATGTTGCTTCAGGATTGGGTTGCATTGACACCCGAACTAATGATAGGGAGTAAAGTAATTGAGCGTGTCGATCGCTTCACTTATCTTGGAAGTCTCATCATCCCTTGTGTTCTAGTGTGTGACGAAATCACAGCACGGATACAGAAGGCTCGACTAACTTTTGCTAACTTGCGTCATTTATGGCGTAGGCGAGATATCCGTCTACCAACCAAAGGACGTGTTACTGTGCAGCAGTCCGTTCCGTCCTGCTTTATGGCAGTGAAACATGGCCGGTAAGAGTAGAGGATATTCGTAGGTTACTAGTATTTGATCATAGGTGTCTTCGAAATACTGCTCGTATATCATGGGACCATCGAGTAAGTAATGCAGTTGTTAGGAAACGGGTACTAGGTAAGGATGGCAAATCAATTGATGACGTAGTGAAACTACATCAGTTGAGATAGCTGGGACACGTGTTACGTATGCCCAACGACCGACTGCCTCGACGTGCGATGTTCAGTGGTATAGGAGTAGGTTGGAAGAAAGCTAGGGGCGGCCAGACCAAAACATGGCTCAAGTCCATGAAGTCACTGACAAGTGGACTGATCATGTCGGTTGGTGTAGACTACCTGGTTGTGGACTGCGAGATGATAGCAACCGATGGTTAGAGACCTTGAATGACATGGCTCAAAATCGTTTGCAATGGCGCAGGTGTATCCACTCTTTGTGTTCTCCCAAATTTTGATCTCTTGATTCCCCCTTGTCTCTTTCTTTTTCTTTTCCCAAATTTATTTCACTGTATTATACTCTTTAAGTAACATCTCCAAACACTAATCTTCCCGATTACTGCTTATACTTTTAGTACCTCTACCACTACGGGATTTGAATCGACCACTGCATATCTGTGCTAATGTGGTGTGGCAACTCGAACTGATGTATGTACGTACGAATTTCTACGTTGTTACTGACTGACTGACTGAAATAATAAATGCATATTAAGGACACTTTTCTTCCATACGTATCAAAATTAGTGTATAGCCTTACACACATCGTTCAATTCTGTATGCTTTTCTTTAAAAATGAACAACTAATTTTTTAAAATTTAACTGTAAACCAGTACTAATTCGATGTTGTTATAACTTATGACTGCAAGATTAGAGCGAAGCGTATTATCGATCGGATCAAAGACGCGTAAACACGTACGAACGACCTAGAGTCCCGATTGACCCTGCTTCGCTGTCTTACCCAACCAGTTGAGTTTAGAATGCAAGTCACAGTCTCTGAGATATGAATCATTATATTTCAAACACACTCTGTTTATATACTAATCAAGCAGACCACATCGTACCATAAAACAGAAAGTAACATTGTACAATATTGACCAGTAGGAAAATGACACGTGAAATAAATATTGACCAATAGGAAAATGATACCATCTCAAGTCCAAAGGAGAGCGTTAGGCTTCGCAGAATAATTTTTGTGATATTTTTATGAATATCCCAACAGATGTTAATTCCTTATTCAATGTATCCGTAAACTTATATGCCATCCGAGTGCTTTACTTGGAATCACTCACTTTTGTAACACATCTATATTGGAATTTAAGGATTTGTTTATTTTCTAGTAGTGAAAATACTTTTACTTAGATCACTTTCTCTCATTAAACAATAATATTTCTCTTATTCATAACTGCAAAACACTTATGCAAAATTGCTCTTCAATTATGCAAGAAAGCAGTTACTTCTTCATTATGCATTCAGCTACATATATTTTAAAATCAATAATACAAACTCCAACGATAAATAAAAAGAAAACACTTCATTGGCAAGAACAAAGACAAAAATTCAAATTAGATTAAAAATAAACTAATCTGATCTAAGATCACTTTTAAATCCCCAAAGAATTGTAATGGTTCTAGATAATCAACAACTAGTAAGGTATAATCAAGCGTACAAATAGGTATGTAAACAAGTTAGACGATTATGTCAGTTAACGTTAAAATAAATGACGTAAATATACTATAATGAACTAGAGCTAAAAGAAATAACGTACAAATAAAGATAACAATTATCAACAACAACAAAATGAATATCCCATTGTAAGCTAATCATTATTATTTGTTTAAGGCATAAGTTCAATCACATATTTCTGATAAGAGTAGCAAATACAAATAATGATAACACAGTAATATTTTCATAAAAAATTTGAAATAGTCAGCTATTCAACACTGAAATGTTTTTATTATTTAATGAAAATTAAAAACGTGAACGTGTTTTGCTTTTATCGTGAGACATGAAGCTTATTGAGATCAACTCAAAAATAAAAAACCCATCTCCTTATTTTTTTTTTGTACATCACGTTTACGTAAAAAAGAAAATTAATGATAATAAGTATAAGCCAGTTATTGTAAATTTTCAATAAACTGTTTGAGATCATATAAAGAGGAATTAGTTCAGGTGCTTGAAATTTGGGATTGAATGTAAATAGTTAAGTGATTTAACTTGATAACTGATATAAAAGTTCAATTTATAATGATTCACTTTCAAGAATGTGAATCATGATTTCAGTACAGTATGAGAGATATTCACATTACTTATTTAGGCACAAATTTTTAAAATAAAATAATATGGCTACCATTCATCATATTAAAATGATAAACTTAATCTTAAGATATATATTCATGCCCGATAAATGTTCCATTCACTTTCAAGGGGTAAGTAATTAGAACTAATGATATATCAGCAAAATTATAAACCAAATCAGTAAATAGGTCAACCTACTAGAAACAACCATAAATGAATCTTATATTTCATACCGAAAGCATTTCAAAAACGAATGCAGTAAGATTTTAAAAACAGTGATCAATACAAATTTGAATTATTCATGAAGTTGAAAATTATTTCGAAAAACACATATATTCTTCATATATCATTAATTTAATCAGGTGACACTGTATTTGCCGTCTTGGGAATCCGTATCATGTTTATGTACCAAAATATACGTTAATTTTACGAGATTCCGAATACACAATAAAACGAACGGTCGATATAATGGTACACTTTCATATTCAGTAGCCAAACATCAGGAAATTCATCTTATTTATAAAATATTCAATTTTTAGGATTCAGCTTATTTGGAAACATTATAATGAAAGGGGTTTCTCCATAATGCAAATCGATCATAAGCTAATGTCATTTTTGTAAACATTTCCACCAACAGAAAGCATAATTTTTGTAGATCAAATGTTTAATGGATTCCTATCGAGATATTCACTCAAAATAAATAAGTTTGCTATCTTCTATGTAAAGAATATTTCTATCAGGTCCAATAATCTTGATTTATGTAAGCATATAAATGTATTACAATATATTTCTTTAAACTTCACTGTATTATATAATATAAATATAATATAAATATTTACTGCACACAAAAGACCTATGAGTACTTGTTTCGGACATGCTTAAGTTTTTTTATAATTTTACTATTGTGATGACAGATAATGAAGAAAATACTGATCGACGAATAAAGCATCCGAATTGCTGGGAAAATCTGCATCATGGAATACCTTTAATAAATTTCTAGACTTTTACTAGGACATTCATATAATTTTGTGGTATCTAGTTACAAACCACGATCAAATATGATAGAAATTAATAGAAAATATTAAATTAAAATCATGGAAAAGTGTGACAGACTATAATAAACAAAAAACTCGTATTCATTTTTCCGATTCTTAAATATTTGAAAAATCATGTTAGATATAGAGTATGACATGTTTACTCCTTGCAATCACAAATTCTCCAAAAGATGAATAGTTGCTTTACATGTGTGGTTAGTATTTATGAAAGCCACTTGTGAAAGAGTAGAGGTTATAATCACTCAAGCTGAAAGTAATCAAGAAAACACAACCAACCAACTTATAATGAAACCCGTATATTCGAAAGAATAGCGTTAATACTCAACCACCAGCACTCTAATCCTGACGAAATCTATCGCTATAATAATGCTGGACTGCTTACTTCTTCGATGTTTTTAACTGTCATTTTGAGATTAGCGATCAAATTAATAACTAAATGCATACGACTGAAAATAAAATTGAAATTATCTGACTGTTTTTAAAACATCCATTTTTTGTTAACTCCTAAAACATATACCCTGAATTTGGCAAAATAAGGTGTTTTCGTATGAAAACACTTTAATGGTTTTACAGTTTTAAATCGATTTCATCTCTTCCCAAAAACAGAAGGCTATTTTATGTGGTTGTCATTTTAAACAAGCCATCTGATTATTATGAGTTTAACAGTTTTCTTTAGTTTTCAGTACTTTCTCACTTAATAAACAAAATGAATTGGAGTTAAATTGGACTTCTTAATTCTACAATTTGTGTAGACAAAATCTATACAATCAATACTAGATTCCTTAGACTGTTATTCACATGACAATTTAATATGACATACGATTAATATTCCATATTATTGAAGAGTTTCAAACACGAACTAAAACAATGTTCAATTCTCAATGTATAATCAATTACCTAAAGTTAGCGATGAACAGCGTGACAATGTTTTAATCGTCATAAATATAGTTAAAGTCAAGTAAGAATTTTCGTATTACATATTGAATTTCATTGTGAAAAAAATACTAACAAAAACCCAACTTTCGAACAGAAAAAATAACGTTTCTTCTTGAATGCAAATTTATTAAATTTTTTTTTATATTTTAAATCTGTTGGGAAAAGTCTCTGCGATAATTCTTAAAGTCTGTTTAATTTTTCTTTTCTTTTATTTAAACTGTTGTTATGAGATTGTTTAATATTCAAAATAATCCAACGTCAGCTTTAAGTTATCAATTTTTAAACAGCCAATAAACGGAGTAAGAAAGTCAGAGTTAATTTATTTTCGGTCAAGATTAATGAAAATCTAATTATGAAATATAAGGCATTCAAAAATAATGTTTATTCCATAATCCTCCTATTGAAAAACAAAATATCTTATAGTTTTAGAAATAACTTGACTAGTCATTTAACTTTTTTAAGAAAAAATCAATATATACAAAAATTTTTGCCGTTTATATCATAACACAAAACGATCTTTATAATGAAACTCTTTAAGAGTTACATGTAGTTTTTATTCCGCATAAATTGATCTGGAACTTAATGACAAAATTACGTCAATTGAATACACAGATTTAAAGGTTTATTTAATGTCCGATAATAAAAATAAGAACTCCAATGTTTTTTTTTTAGTTACAAGTTATTACAGTTACTTCAACAGTGAAATCTATTAATTCTAGTAACCAAGAGAAAATAAGCACAAATTAGGACAGTAACTGAAGGTTAAACTAAATCAGTCTCTACTAATAGAGTTTAAGAAGAAGCGAATTCATTAACGGCCTTCTTGTTTTATTCAGCTCACATAAAATTTTCACCATAAGTTCTTACGTACTTAAATGATGATGTACTAAATGTGAAAAACATATCATCACTGAAATCCATTCTTGAGGAGTTCCATCGTGTACAAACAACCAAAATATTTAGAAATTGAGCTTCATTTATTCTCACACGTAACAATAACAATTCAGCACTAAAATTTGCATCTAAATGTTGTTACATTTAATTTTTGAAACATTAACTTAGCTTAAAAAAAATCTATATAATGAGTATGAATCAGTTCCCTATTAATTACACGAAATATCATTTGTTGGTATCAAAAATTAAAAGTTTATTTTACTGAAGGAAAGAATGTTTTATAGGCCAGTAATGTGATTGCAATAATGATAATGGAATTAACCTTTTAATTAAACAATGATGTGAACATAGTGACTCTTCTTGATAATATTGATAAGTTGTTTTATTGTTATACAACGATAAATAAAGTTATATGAACAACTAATACCCTGTTTTCCTTGAAAATATTTTAACCATTTCAAGTGAAGAAACAGCCTCTTTAAATTGAATACTTCACTTTCTTTGTAAAATTTCTGGATAAGACTTTAATAGAAAATATGAAATTTAGATAGAAATATATGTAACTCATGTATTTCATTTCATCAACAACTAATTGCTACAATCTTTATTAAAATGAAATCATATCATCATCAAATGTACATGGTTGTATAGGGACGTTAGGAATAAGATACATAGTACTAGACCACAAACAACTATACTACTGAGCCAAAATCAAAATTTCTGAAATAATATGAATAGTGACTGTATGGCTAACTAAAAAATAACTAGGATAGTTCTCGTATACTTTATTCGAATTCGTGAAAACATAATCCAATAGCGCACTAGACTACTTGACTACAATGATAATGAATATTGTAACAAAGAATTTTTGATATACGGGAAAGATAAATTGAACATATTCATTATAATATCCATCGTTCAGTGAATCTACACTACTCAAATGAGTTGAATTTTAATAGTACTGGAAACATTATAATTATATTACTAGTTATTCAAGTAATGAATCAGATTGAGCCTTTGTATTCATTTCCTGAATAGTTGGGTTTATTTTGAAATACTAATAATCAAATAAATAGAAACACAAACGAACCCATGTGACGTTTAAGAAATATAATCAAGGAAAATAAAAAGTTTGATGACTACTCAATGCGCAACACTTTTCTTCCTGATTGAGTATTGAAAAAGGATAAATGTGGGAGAATTATAAAATATGTCCATTAAATATTGACATTTATGTAGACTGTTTTAATTACATGAAAGTCATATGACAAAATGTTATAAAGTTTCTAGTAAACCTAAATACTAGTTTGGTTATTACAATAGGATTAAATTTAAACATTGTCTCGGCCAAAATTACGCAAAATTAAACACAATTTTAAATGAACAAATCCTCTTTTTCACTCCAAATATCGAACAAATTTATGTTCCATTAAAATCCCCTATCGATTAAATCTGCTTTTAGTTCTTGAAATTATTTTTTATCTGCGTCAGTCGATACTACATATGTCTTCTGATTTTATTTACGTTCAGATCACCTGAACACACTATACTAAGTGCATAATTCAAGGTATTCGATTGGTTGGATTGATCTTGTTAATGAACAGTTTGGAGATACATGTATTTTTCAGTTACTGACCCTCAGAAATCTGTTGAAGATCAGAACCTGAAAGTAATGGAGAAACAGATGGAGATTTACCAAAAAGATATAAAGGCCTTATCCTTCGACTGTTGCAAAAGCAGTTACGAAATCTAACAGTAGAGTGATTCTTCCTCACCTGGTAGTTAGCGAACATTATATTAAAATAGATGGAGCCTTATAGGTTTTATATCAAGTTACGAACGATTTACCTCAAATGGAAAGATTACGACTCCTCTACACAGTGTACTTCATTGAGAATAAATCCAGAATATCCAACTTATAAATTTAGGTATATTTAATTTCTATTTACTATGGGCCATGATCAGATCAACCCATACAAACGTTATATATTATGAACTCTTATTCCTCACTCCCCCTATTATGTTTATCTCTCTTCTGCCCTATTCTAGTCCATTTTACGTGAATTTCTTATCATTATTATCATAGTTACCCTGACATTTCTTTTATCACAAATTATGTTCGCTCAACTTCATTACTATTAATATTGTTATTGCTATTATCTCTACTAACCTGTTATGGACTTTATAAACATTATTTATTTTATTACTCTAGTCCTAACTCAGCATCTTGGAAAAAATATTTCTGCCCCATTCTTAATTGAACATCTAAATTTAATAATGACACATTTTTGGCGTAATGTAACCGTAACCGATACAAAAGTTTACTATTTGAACAACAACCGTGTTTAATATATCTATCTATCTATGCATTACTTTGGCCACTGTCATACAATGATCATGGGTATCTAACTATTAAGCCGGGTGATGTTAATGAAAATAAGTGTGCGCTTAAATGTGTCTTGTTCTCAAACACTCTAGAGAGATTTTTAAACCATTAAAATATAAAGTAATGCAAAACAGGAAATCTATTTTTGCGAAATCGGTATATCTTAGAGATGAAGAAAGTCACTTAATTCATGTATTTGTTTGATTATTGTTGAACTAAACAAGTTATTACCATTTAAAAGTTCGGAATTCACTGTTGAATGCGTTGGTAAACATTTAGCTATTTTGAAATTTCCTGTATTTGCCTAGAACGTTTTTTTTTCAGTTATGTACAAACCAGTTTCTGTTCAGTGTTTCAAACTAGCAGTCAGCGCTTCCAGTTTGCGAAGTGAAATCCCTCTGGTTTAAATAACAAATAATTCTAATATTCACCATGTTTCCTCTATTTCGTATGATACTTTAAAGTCTAAATCACTTCAAAATTATTATAGTACTTTTATGATCGCCCAAGCAAAATTATTACTTCTAATTTCAATCTATTCTAAAGTCCCTTACCTGTTTTATTTTAATGAAAAATTGTTACTTACGAATATCTTGTTTTCACCTGACCATTTGTTATACACTAAACCATTTCTAAACTAAAAATGTTAGGTTTATCAACTCCTATTTGCTTTATTAGAACTGGCAATATCTACATTTAGTCAATAAGAAAGTGGTATAGGGATACTAAAACTATCTTCAAATCAGTAATTCATTAAGTGCTCCATTAGAAAATATTTTTTTCATTTCGAAGTTAGTATTGTGTATATTTAGAGATTGATGAGACTGTTACGAAAATAATAATTGTATCCTTCAAACTCTATGATATTTTCAAATACAAAAAAGAAAAACTTATCCAACACATTTCATCTGTAAAACACTTGAATCCATTACATTAGTCTATAAGTACCTATTGAATCTAAAAATAATTGGTTTTAGCACAAAACTAAAGCGCATCACTAAATACTGATCATTAGTTTCGTTTTACTAATTTGTAAGTTTAATTTGGAATATTTAACCAACTGAGTCTGATAATAAAATTTTTGAAGTAATCAAATTGATACTACTATAGAAAGTTATATGCAATGTTTGCCCAGATTGAGTTAATACGCCTATAAAAATATAATTTATGAAATAAGACTTATTCATATTCTTCCTAATCTAGTTAGAAAGAAAGAATTTCCAGGAATTAGCTGAAATGGTTGAACTCACTCCAATATGGATAAGCGTAAAAGTAAATGTTCGAAGTAGTATGAAATTAAAACTTATTTATGAGTAATATTATTAATTCCAAATTAGTAACATTTGTTATAATGGAACTTTTGAAATTCAACTATTTTAATTCTTAACTGATTTTTTATTTAGGGCTTTTTCAAACTTAGATTAATATTCGCTTCCATTACACCATGAAGTATTAAATCGTATAAAAGTTTTCCGAGTGCATAACCTTTCAAAGAAAGCTCTACATATATAGTAATAATACAAGTATTTTACGATATTTTAGGTAATTGTTCTAACTTGTCGTTTGAATGCTTATTGTCTTGGCTCTTTTATTGCTACTTTTTGTATCTATTCGTCGCTGATTGTTATGTCGGAAATGCTTATCACTACTACTTGTAAAACCGAGGAACCACTGCGATTCCCACGACGTGAAAGTAAGAACACAAAGACTGGTATAAGTGAAGCTTTATTAACACCCAAAACACGACGACGACGATGATCAAAATAGTCTAAAATACACTCATTTATACATTGATTAGTACACCCATTTTGATTAATAATTAGAATGTAATTCACATATATGAAAAAAAATACTTAAAGTTATAACAATTCACAGATTGAGTATAGTTCATGTCAATAGAATACAAGAATATCGTATATTATTACATAATAAAATATTATACGAGAAAAGAAAACCGAATATTACATTAAGTAATCATTATATTAAATTAAAATGAAATTAATGTTGAATAAAACTTATAATAAGCAAATCAATCGAAAATTGATTTTTCGTTCCATCATGTCAGTAACGGGAGGCAAAATCCAACTCACACGTCCGCGTCGTGCCTCCTGGATAATGAGACGAATGTCCCATGAACCAACGTGAGCGGTAACCCGGGTGTTGGAGATCGGGCCAATCACCCACTCTACCTATACCCACCAACTGATTACGAACTCCACAGATAAACACAGCACAACTACATTTGGAATGAAAAAAGACAAAAAAATTTCTCGAAAGTAGTGCATGTATCATACGGAGATGCTCATCATTGGGCAAACTCCAAAAGTTTGCAGAAACAACCATAATAGTCCCGGTAGTCGTGTCGTGATTCAATGTAACCCACAGAGAGACACAGCACGATTACGTTTGAAATGGAAAGTGACAAAATTCTCCAAAGGATTGCCGAAACAACTATTCTAGCCCCGGTAGTTGTGCCGTGCTTTGACGTGGCCTGTTCCTTCTCCAGAAGGGCCAATCGGCTTCACCAACTTGTTTGGCTGGAAGGGGCATGTCAGTAACTCCATGTGTTATTATGGTGAAATATTTGTCTAACCGTCATTTAACTTAAGTCCATCTCTCGGTTCACGTTTATCTCATTAAAGAAAAAATACCGACTGCAAAACAATTAACTATTAATTTCAGAAAGCTTTATAAACTTACTGTCAGCAATCTATTTACTTACCATTCCTGTTTTCAATCCAATAGCGGTAAAATTATTATCATATATCTCTTTGAATATATAAGATTTAAAATAATACTTTATAAATTTTCTGTATTATCATAGAGTCAACAGGTTGTTGTAAAATGAATTGTGTTCTTCGGTCTTCCTCTTTTCCATTTCTCTTCAGGATTCCAAGTTAGCGATTGCCTAGTAATACAGTCTGATGATTTCCATAATGTACATCCTATTCACTTCCAACATATCCTAAATTCCTCCACAGCCCGAAGCTGGTTTGTTCTCTCGCACAGAAGCTTGTGGCCGATGGTATCCGGTCAACAGACATTCAGTATCATGTGTAAACAATTGTTTACAAATGCTTGTACATCTTGATGATGATTGTAGTTGCTGTCCAGCTTCCAGCTCCGTACAGTAGGACTGTTTTGACGTTCGTATTGAAGATCCTCACTTTGATATTGGTTGAGAGTTGTTTTGGCAGAGGCTGGTGCTACACTAGTTGTTTTCACCTACATTTATTCGTGTGTATGGGATAGGAGAGCTAGGTCATCTGCGAAGTCCAAATCATCTAGTTTCATTCGAGCTGTCCATTTTATTCTGCGCATTCCCTCAGATATCAAGGTCTCTATAATCCAGCCAACCACCAGAACAAAAAGAAAGGTGAAGAGTGAGCAGCCTTGTCTGACTCCGATCCTCACTTCGAATGCGTCCATCAGCTGTCCTCCACGCACCACTTTGCGTTGTAGTCCATTGTATGAACTCCAGATACTTTTGACGATCTCCTAAGGGACATCATAGTGTCGAAGAAGCTTTCAACAGGTTCTCCGATCCACGATGTCAAACGCCTTCTCATCGTCATGAAAGTTGATGTATAATGACGAGTTCCACTCAACTGATTGTTCAATGATGATCCATAGTGTGGTCATTTGGTATGTGCACGACCGATCCTTACGGAATCCATCCTGTTGATCTCGGAGTTGGGCATTTACTGAGTCCTTCATTCGGTTGAACAACATTCTGTTAAAAGCTTCTTCTGGTACCGATAGTAGTGTGATGCTTATACAGTTAGTTCTCACATTTGCTTAGATCTCCTTTCTTTAGTGTCTCGATGAAGTATCCTTCTTTCCAGTCTGTCGATGCGTGTTCTCTCAAATATTCCTGAATAGAACGTGGAGCATGTTTGCAGTCGCTTCTATGTCTGATCACAGTGCTTCAGCCGTTATGTTGTCTGATCCACCTGCTTTCCCAAGTTCGATTTGTCTGATCGTCTTGATTTCTCCGATCGTCGGTGGAGTGGCATTTATATGAAGATCTGTAGGTACTGCTTTCATTTCTGGTGGATTCAGTTTAGCTGATTTATCCAAGAGTTCTTCAAAGTGCTCTACCCATCTGCTCCTTTGTTCTTGAATCTCAATGATCGGAATCCCTTTGTCCTTGACTAGTCTCTATGGTTTACTATATTTCCCTGCTAGTTTCTTCGTTGCACCACATAGCTATCTCATATTTCCCTCTCTTGCAGATTTTTCCACTGTTGCTGCTAGGTCTTTCACGTATTT
This sequence comes from Schistosoma margrebowiei, assembly GCA_944470205.2. Lineage (NCBI taxonomy): Eukaryota > Metazoa > Platyhelminthes > Trematoda > Strigeidida > Schistosomatidae > Schistosoma > Schistosoma margrebowiei. The sequence goes on from OX104024.1 coordinate 22,193,393, forward strand.
CCGCTTGTCGACCCTAATGCTCCTCTTCACTTCCTTATTTGCTTCTGTGTATTCAGTTCATGCCTTGACTTTCACTGTTCTTGTTCGGCTATTGTTAATTTCTGTCTTCTTCTTCCTCCTTTTTCGAATCTTGCTCAGGGTTTCGGTAGAAATCCATTCCTTATGATAATGCTTCTTGCGGTTCAGAACCTCCCAACATGTTGAAGTTAGTGTTTCTTTGATCTTTTTCCAGTTGTCGTCCATAACAGTTTCTCCTTCTTTCAGTAGATCTTGTAAGGCTTGGAACCTGTTGTTGAGAGCTATCATGAAGTCGTTGAATTTTTTAGTATCTCGAAAGGAGGCTGTATTGAACCTTTGTAATGCTATTTCTCCAGTCGTCCATTGCTTCTTTAGCTTCAGTTCCATCTTGGCAACTACCAGGTTGTGATCTGAAGTTATCCCAGTTCCTTTCCTAGTTCTCACATCTTCCATTAACCTTGTGAATTTTTTGCTGATGGAAATATGATCGATCTGGTTCTCTGTAGTATGATCCAGTGAGACTCATGTGGGTTTTTATATGCGTTTGTGGCCGGAGATCGTGTCGCTTATAGCCATTATGTTGAATGCATATAAATTTGTAAATCTGTCACCATCCACGTTACGTTCTTCCAGTCCATGCCGTCCCATGATATCTTCATATCCGATGTTGTTCATTCCAAATTTGATACTTAGGTCTCTCATCAGAATGGTTCTGAGCACCTCTCTATGATCAGTTGCATTCTCTTGTAAAACTGATCTTTATTTCGTCGTTGCTACCATTGGTGAGTGCATAAGATTTAGTTAACATTCATTGTGATTCCTCCCTTCTTTGTTGTGAAAGATCCCTTGATGATCCAGTATCCGTGAGATTCCAGTCCTATAAGTGTTTCACGTGCTTCTTTAGAGAGCATCAAAGCAACTCCCTGAGTATGTGGAGCATTTTCTTCTTCGTGACCAGAGTACAGCATCATCTCTCCCAAATCCATACTTTTCTGTCCAGCTTGGGTTCAATAGGTCTCATTGATTCCGAGAACCATTAATATGCGTCTCCTCATTTCCGTAACTATTTAATTAGTCCTGCGGGTCTCCCACATTGTCCGGACATTCCATGTACCTATATTCACTGTTTCTCTATTTATTAGAAATGGTATCTGTCTCGTGAATTTCGAGGAATATCGACTTTCACTATGAGGCGTTATAATTCTTCTCTCAACTCCCGTGGTGGAGTTTAAATGGTTTAATTTGTTTATTCTGGTTAGCTTTTCTAGCAAGTTTGTTTTCTACGGGATGGGGTTGATGACCCCATGTCAACCCTCCTCCCTTGCCCGGGCTTGGGACTGACAGTAACCCTAGAAGAGCTACAGGAGGAATTCTAACTTGCATAATGTAGCCCGAAAGTAACCCATGAACTGTTAAAACATTTTGGAATTGCCAGCACCTCAAAGGTAGTTTAAATGAACACTATATTAAACATACCTACTTAAAATCTTTCTAATGTACAGTTCTTATAAATAATTGAAATTTCATCTACCCCTACTTCTAAAGACACTGTAACCAACCTAGAATCTTGTCCCATTTCGGTCTACTCGAAACAGAGCTAATACTTTGACTGTTCAGTCGGTGAAATTAAGTATCTAATACTTACTGATCAGTTAAGCAAAATATGATGTAAATAAAGTAATGAGTTATCAGCATTTAGGCATTATTAATCAGATTCTTCAGTTTTACAACGATACTCAAATTGTTGCTGATTTAAATTTAATCCTTACAACAACTTAAATCTTTACTGCTATGTCTATCAATGAGATTAATATTTAAGAATCAGTTCTTTTTGCCAAAATTTCTCTAATTTTAAATTTGTTTATTAGAAACAATGTTTTGTTAAATTTTTGTAAATAGTTTTAATGTTCAGTGAATTAGTCTTTCTCAATCATACAACCAAAAGCTTTTTAAAAGAAATTGATCATACCACGTCAAGCAGAAAAGGAGATAAGGAAAATTTACATAAAAACTGAATTAAACCTTTGTTTAGAACATTTTGTTTTCTTTGTTCACAAGTAACACCATTTAGTGTAGAACTAATTTAAAAATAAAAGTAATAAGTTTATTTATATGTAGAAAATAACAGCATGAAAAAATTCAGCGTTTAAGTCATCATGATTTTAAATGATGAAACCACTGTACGCTAACTGACATAGTAAAATAAATTTTGTCGACAATAACAAGTGTATATGTATCTAATACTAAACTTATTAACTATAGTCCTTTTACTCATCGTAAAACTAATTTTGGACAGATATTGTTAGCTATTTCAGAAAACAAGGTCGAAAGTTTATTATGACCACATTAATGAAGTACCGTGTTAATAGAAAACTTACTAATCATATTAATCAACTAGAAACATCTGAAATGATACCCCTTCAGGCTTTTTTCTTTATGAAAACTGATCACATAGAAGTGTACATTTATTGATGCATTGTTCGGTATTGAAATAGAACTATAAATTATATCACGATTTTCCAGGAATCAAAGAAAGTTATCCTAGACTGCAACACATAAGATCTATTTTCTTGTTTGAAGTGCTTAATTAGATAAAGCATTACCTCTAAGTGTGAATAAAATCATTTGATTGTTTAATGATAAACGTGAGATTTTAACTAACCTGAATACTATGATGAACAAGAAAAAACTCCAAATTTTGCAGACGCATTAGTTGATTGTTTCACAAAAAGTGTACAGAGTATTGAAATGGATATTTTTAGCTCAAGAGGACGATTTTCAGGGTATTTCGTTCTCTAAGTTGCATGATTTATTCGCGAGGCTATCATTTTCTCTCGAGATAACATCAACATATTTGATTTTGACCTACTAACAATTACTTAAAAATTAAAAGATACTGACCATCTAAACTCATGAACGAAACACAACAGTAATTATGAATAAAAGACTAGATTATATAGCTGTTTAATATTTCTCCACGTGAAAATATTAAGTCAAGAAAGTATCAAACAGTGAATAGTAAAGTGAAATCAGGGATAAACCTACTTTTAGGAGTGAAATCATTCAACCGAATCTGTGTAGTTTACACTACAATCTAGAACATGGCTCCAAAAAAATACATAAACCTGAAATCACACTAAGATCCAGAGTAGATTTTACAAACACAACTACATATTCATGATTCGAATACCTTGGTTATATTTTTAGGCATTTTTAGAAACACATGAGCACATTATTTAAAAATCCTTATGGTTTCAAATCTACAGTATCTAAAGTAACTACTACCAAGTGCCTCCTACCACACAGCCCATGATGTTCTATCAATATACACACGTATTTTCGGTAAATACAGTATGTATGTCTTGTAAAGCAGATGTCCATCAACTATCACTTTAACCGGAAATTTCTGTGCCCAATTTTAACAATTTACAGACTCAGAAGGGAACTATAGTAGCAGACAGGCGAAGTATTGATGAGATATTTCATGTTCTCTATCACCCCAAATCTATTCACCTGACATAAAGCCTCTCACTCTCGTCAGTGCTAATGGAGCGCATGTTTGACTTCGATGTTTAAATAATAAATTTGTAAGCTTAAAATTTTTCCTACAAACATTTCAGAACCTTCTCGCGACAAAACATATCCTCTAATAATAACTTTACATACTAACTGTTGATATTATGAGTTTTCAACTAAGTCATGCTTTCCCTATGTTTAGCAAAACAAGTTGATTGTCACTACCTCAATGATTTTTATTTGGTGGTCTATAATGTTAATAACCTTGGACAAAGTGTACTCAATGACCACGAGTACATTTGAAACGAAAGGATAATTTTTGTGAAAAGCATGGTTTGATGACTAAAGTACTGGGCCTTTAACGACTAGGCAACATGTTGGAACCCAATTTACCTACTTCAGTTTTGTCTGTCACAAGGTATCACCAGTACTCATACAAACAACGTGGTTCAAGACCGAGTGTATAAACCTGTACCTGCAAAATAATTTAGAGAAACGATACATGAAACTGAAATAAAGCATGTGAAATCCTAAATGTATAACACTAGATTTTTCTTCCTTTCTGCATATATCCCTAACATGTTAATAATGATGTCATACAGTGTTTCCTTATTAAAATAATTTATAGACGTTAACGTGATCAGATCCGAATTTTGATATATTCAGTACCAGGGATGGTAGGCTGGTTAGTCTGAAGTACTTTAGTTATTTATTTTACTCTTCAAGTAAAAGACCTAAGAATAATATTACAGAACCACCACTGGCTTTGATTCTAAACTATTATACATTGCTTGCAACCACTTGACGACAATTTCTTGGACCCTAATAAGTCATGATGCACTGACAGAAACCAACCCAACCTGCTTCTTCTATGCCTCCAAACTGTCAATTTACCTTGCGTTTGTTGTAGTCGACCTGAACGTCAGCAGATATATATGACAATTGCCGATATAAAATTGAGTGGTGTCTAATTCACTAATGTCACTTATTTAGTATGATATCAACACACTCAAGCACCCATTTGCTCTCCCTAATTACTCACATGATGATGACACTTAAACACCAGTATTAAATGAACAGCAGGAACTAGACACATCCAACAAATATTCTTGGCTCAGAATCCATCCTTCAAATGTTCTCAGCTACAACTGGTTGGATCCTGGATGAGGTTACGAGAACACTATAGTTGGTCCACCTTTGCGTATAAGGCTTTCCAAACAGATTGACGGTGTGGCACCCAAATGCCTAGACATATGAATCTGGCCACTCTCAAAAGATATACCACCAAATGTAAGAGCATGGATACGCTCCTACCAGTTTTGTAAAACATTTTGCATTTTACTAGTATAGGAGTTGTGGAGATTATTAAGTTTTTGATTGAGATCATGAACCAATTGATGTTAGACCATCACAATTGAAAACCTGGAAGCACTGGACGGCCGTTTTGTCCTATTGTGGAACTCCTCAGCAGTGCGCATCCACGATCCCGCGAGCGGGATTCGAACCCAGGGCCCTCCGCCTCGCGCGCGAACGCTTAACCAACTGGACCACTGAACCGGCATCCAATGGTGATAGTTTACATTTTAGTAAAAGCTAAAAGGTAATTGACAAAGTGCAAATACTGATAAGCAGCACATCAAAATTCCAAACTGTATCCCATTCGGGATCACTGAATGACGGAAGTGATAACGTTTGGTCTATGGATATCAAGTTTAAACAAAGATCAAGAGCTCTGTTCTTAAATAAAGTTTATTAATAATTAGTTCTGTGTGATTACTTATCATAACAGAAAAGCCACTCGTCTCTGCATGATATCGATGAAATAAGTCTGACAGGTGTAGTTATACTATTTGATCAATGTGTCTTTGGCGTCAAAGAATGATAAATGCAATATTTCAAGCAGAGAAAACGAGTAGGAAAATATCCACCCAAAAGACAACCATGACCTTACTTCACACAAATCTTATTTCCAAAAGCGCTCTTTTGAAGCTTCCTCCCCAAAAAGTAAATAAAATTGGGAGGTATTCAATAAGAATCAGGAAACGGATTTGAAGTAAACGACTTCAGTCAAGAACAAACCTCAATGTAGTTGAAAAAAAATTTATTTTATTCATTAAACTTCAATCTAAAGTTAGTAAACGCATAAGTGTTCCCGTACTACACCAACTTTCGCTTTTTCGGCACTGGTTTAGAAACTTGATGTCCATGGTTAGTAGCCAAAGAAAACTGAACTGAATTACTGGAGGCACTCTCATTTTTGGTTCTTTTTCTTTTGTTTTTATTTGCTTCAAGGTTTGAATTCTTAACAGGACCACTCGGTGATTCAGTTAGAGATTTATTCCCCCGACTTTGTTGCTGATTTAAATGGAAACTACTTTTTCTGCTTTTCATTTTCGGCTTTTCGTTTGACAAAACCTTTGGATCAGTAATTGTTGAAACGATTGGTGCACGAACTAACTAAGACATGAAAAAAATGAGGTACGCAAGGTAAAGTGTACGAAACGTCGACCATAACAGATGAAACATTTAGATTGAGTCAATTAAAAGTCACAGAGCTAATTACGAGCACAAAGTGTAAAAGTAATACACACTTATAAGAGCTGAAACGGCTTATCTATAAGTTGATACAAAAAATAACACGAAATTCATAAGATACGTGATCCATAATTAACTCAAAAACACCACGACCATTACTTCTTTGATTCCCTTTTATCTGAACACTTACAATTGAACATATTAATCACAAAGACATTTCGATTTGAAAAAATGTCATCAAGTTTGTAGTGAACTTTTTACAACTTTGAAAATTATCTAGTATGTTATGAAGCTACTACTACAATTCTACAAAGTAAAATCACTACTTTTGTCAGACTACTGATCGACCTAAAAAGAAAACTTCTGCACTACACGCTATCAATTATAAACTACTACATACAGCTTAAAAATGTTGGCGATTTGAGTAATTCGAACGTTATGGCAGTGGCGGTAGTACTTTAGTAATATGTGGAACAACTAGATATATAAAACTCAACGTCATTCACTCACTGGTCTGACTTAAAACTTTTCGGCATTTGCATGTAGTGATGTCTTGATTACTCACCAAGTAGAAAATAAAACTAACCACCAATAGAAGAATTATTGTGAAAAATGTTTGCTTACAAGTGAAGATTTACGACTCCTTAGGTCAAAGTTTAAGTTAATTGGCGTATCATGGAGGACAACTCCATGTCGTGTATTGAATGCTTCAAGAGCGTCTTTTTGATTGGTAAATATAACACGACAATGCCTTTCGAAAAAAAAATGACAAAAACGAGCTATTATAAAACTGCTGCTGTAGATGCATAAATAATAGTCAACTGACTTCAAATGAAAAACTGCATCACTAATGGGATGAATAGATCGCTAATCACAATATAAGGAAGCGAATGTATGTCTGGCTACTGAGTTCGACTTACCTTCATCTTATCTTGCAAGTCATATTGTGACAAAGCTCGGTTATGAAAACAATAAAATAAAAATTCCACACTTCACTTTAGATCGTTTTCAAGTTAACTAAAGATATATAGGACATTTGAAACATTTCAAAAAAATGAGTAAGCAATTTCTCTTTGTATAAAAGTAGATTCGATCAATCTTCAGCTTTTAAACCTTAGTTCTATAGTAAAACTAGATCATAATTAGAATTTTTGGGACCAGTCAGAGAGAACATTTGATTTGACATTAAATGGTTTTGTTTAGTATACTGTGTAGAAGTGTAGAAGTAAAACAGTTTACGCGTTTTCATCAAATTACGGATGAGTGAGTATTGTTTTTCCGCACATTGGTATTTTCATAACTTTAATGTGAAGTGATTTCTTAAAATTATACCAATTTTAAACCTGTAAACCAGAATTTGAAATTTTTCCAAGTAAGGTTCGAAACGACAAGTCACAACCGAAGTATGTTGCTTGCTTTGGAGCATAAAGTATGCACATCTACAGAAACTAGAGAACGTTAATTCGGTATAAACAAGAGCTGCTAAATTTATTTAAACAGCTACTAATTTTTGTCATTGGATGAACACTATAATGCTATGAATAACACCAAATGCATATTTTATGTACTAAACAATAACACTATCAAATAATGGTTACTAACCACAAAGCACCTTCATGTACAATGAAGTCAAAAGACTCAGCGTTAGGAAATAGGTCCCGAATTTCCTGTTCAGTTGATCGACGATTGATACCTGCTACATACAGTTTATTCAAATTAAATTCATTCAATTCATATGATTGTGGTGGCCTCCAACTATTAGACAGAGATTTACAGCGCTCAGAACATAACTCAACAGTAATAGGAATATCTCCAAAGAATTTGTCACCCAATGACTTAAGACTAGACAATGCTGCTTCACGTGAATTATACTCCATAAGTGCTAATCTACCAAATCAAGAAGTCAATTATTAGATTACAGTATTGGCTAAAAGAATTTACACAACTTTGTACGACATTAATTCATTAGATTTAGCCTCCAGGATAAAAATCTTTGAGGATTGTTGGTGACTTTACAGAAAGGCTAATCGAAAACTAATGCATAAGGACTGAAATACAGCTGGTGATCCATCAATAAAGCCGATTTACACTCTTAAAATCAAAACCATACGTATCAGAAGATGACCAATTGCCATAAAGACCGATCCACTAAAAAAGTAAAAAGTATGGTTGAAGGTGACTAATTGATGGGTGAAATATCTCCTGACATCAGAGAGAACTAGCAGAACTACATTGAAACTTTAAGTAAGCTCTAATTAACTACTTAAAACCGACAGTAAAAAGTTAATATGCGATTACCGATTTGAAGATGCAATAAGAAGTTAGCATATCAGTATGCCATTACAAATTTACAACTTAGATGGCTAAGACTAGTCGATATAAAGTGTGCACCCATTTCGAGTTTTATTCCGAAACAAATCTATTCTGAACGCGTGCATGTCAGAACATTACCCAGTAGACTCTGAAGAGGAAGATGCAAAACAATCAACAACTGAATACAAGAACATCTTATCAACTCAGGGCACTTCTTAACAATGTTGCAGATGGATTCTTTTTTACTTTTTTAGAATCTGGATCGAGAAATCGCCTGTACCATTTTTCTTCTTTTCTTATATCTAATTTTTTCCACTACTACTGATGGTGTTATTACTCCTACTAGTCTGATATTGGTCATAACAATTTTACCACATTGTGCTAACGTGGTGTAGCAACTTCGAACAATGCACTTGCGTATCAGTCTCTACGTTGCGCATGATTGACTGGAATTGACCCACCAGAATTGTATGTCAAAACAATCTGCAAAGTCAGATAAGTGGGATCAAAATAAGCATGAGGAAAAAACCTGCACACTACAAACAAGCAGTTTAAGCCCGAACTCTGGGTGCTAAAGCATCACGTGAAATATCTTATTCTTATGTGCTATTAGCACTCTTCAATGTTTTCTTTGTTTTTAGTAAGTGATCAGTCGTTATCATTCTTTTCTAGATTTTCGGAATTATTATTCTTGTAAAACGGTCAACTCAACTCTCATATTGCTGGTCTATAAACTATTTACACCTCACGATTTTTCTTTACTCTACATCATTACACAACCTCCGTGTAATGTATGAAATCCCCAGGTAATTTGTGGTGGAATCCTTTTCTTATTTTTCAAAAGACTAATATATTTGTTACGTCACTAGAAATACGATTATACAGATTCAGTTAATACCGTCGAAAAATTTTCTTTGCTGAATCGTTGTGAATTCCTTTCCAATGACACCGGGTTTATTCGGTTAATTAATAGAACTACCACGAGATAAAGTATGTGAAAAAAATCAAAAGAAACATAACGATATAGAAATGTAGCATGATATGCGATACTCTAAAGAGAAGAATTACCTATGTTTTAAGTGACGGGACGGATTTAGCAACCGACCATTTGCTGAACTACGACACAATGCTTTCAGCTGAGAAAGACTTGTATTTCGTGGTAATTTACGTAAATATAATGTGCGTGAATTCATTTCATCTATCGAAGCAAAACAGGATGAATGAAGTTTTCAACCAAACAGATAGAAACCAAAAACTACCTATCAAAGATAAGAACTTCATAGATTCTAGATATCCTTTCAGATGACTAAAATCAATTATGAATAATCGACCAAGAAGGAGTAAAATAAAGGCACAATGAAGAGCAAGAAGTGTGAGATCATACCTAGGGTACAACAGTCAATATCACGTTTGAAGACCTACTCGTTTAGTTAAAGTGGCTGTAATGAGTGGCCGGACTGATAAATTGAATAGATTACATAAAACAAAATCCCTACCCATTTACTTATTTATGAATAAGAGATTCAATCAAATAAGTTCAAGTTACTTTTCAGTTAGTCAAAAGTAATGAGGATCAAAATCACAGACTAACTAGTGGATTTTCGCTTTTATAGTTGTAACATATAATACACGCAGAAAACAAAAATATACAATTATAGACCAATAGTATGGATAAATGTGAAAAATAAAAGTAACCAGCAGGATAGAAATAATCGTGAACCAAACTATTATGTATTATGTACTTTCGAGATCCGATTTCAAGTCATATTTTTAATACAACCGTACGTATTATTAATAGAATTTTGTATACAGTCGGAACAGCACAAGTCTTCTTTCGAAACTGTACTCATAGACAATTAACTTAAACTAAATAAGTCAGCGATCACAAACAGACATTGATGTGAATGACAGTCACTTGATGAACAGCCATTGATGAAATCTATATTTTCTAAGTAGAATTCCAAATGTTCAGAAATCACTCCATGCGTCCCAGAGTTGCTGGTTGGTGATTTGAACACTCAGCTTTTAACCAAAGTTTGAACCATGTTCAAAGTGATATTTCTAGAATTAGTAAAGATAGCTTAAAGTAATAAACGAACCCAATGGTAATAAACGACTTTCATGAACATCAATTTCAACTTATTATCTATCGACATATGAGCACTTAAATGAAACTAAGAAAACGGTGACTTTGGTCTTTCACCTATCACCAGTAGATACATAAGACCAATGAATACGGAAACTTCACGATATTGAAAGTTTTCATTGTCATTGGAATGCGGAATACTGCACCTTAGAAGACACATTTCTAGAGATGATTAATGTCATTCATTTTTAGCCACTGTGTGGAAAATGAAGCCTAAATAAGTAATCCACTACGCGATCTTACAATTTAACATCATAATAGTAGTGAAGCCATAGAGGGTTAGATCAACTTATTTTCTCGAGGCGGTCAAAGGTGCCAAAACTAAATGTTTATTCAGAAAATTTAGATATACTAAAAAAATATCAACAACGTCTGTAGTTATTTATTTATTTATTTATTTATTTGAACACATAAATATTGGTACAAGAGAGCGCCAATATATATGCGCCACACAAAACAATGAAAATTCGAAGAGAGATGGAAAAAAAACTAAGGAGCGCAAAAGAAAAAGAGAACGATAACGAAGAGATTGGTGTAAGGTAGTGTGGTAGTAACGAGGGAACGGAAAGGTACAATCAGAAATCTTTCAAATAAGGGAGACACAACCACTTTTTATGAAGAAAGTAAAAGAAGGTTACAGCAGGATCGCCACTGGCTTCTATTCTGAGCCATATCTGATAACGTCTCTAGCCACTGTGTAGCACCATCTCTCAGACCCCAACCAGGGAGTCGTGAAGGACCGACAGAAGCCAGTCATTTGAAGCGTTCTTTCATACCACGACACCATGTCATGCACTGACCACCTCCCCGCTGTTTCCAACCAGTCCCAGAGTCGGTAAATAATGCACGACGTGGAATTCTCTGGGACGACATTCGTAGAACATGTCCAAGCCACCGAAGTCGGTGTTTCAAGATGGTGACACCAATTGAATTATCATCTCTGTGGCCGAACACACGATGCCGAACCTCTGCATTACTAACATGGTGTTGCCACTGAATGTCAGCAATCCTTCGGAGACAGCGATGATCGAACACAGAGAGTCGTCTAACGTCCTCAACTCGGAGAGGCCAGGTTTCACAAGCATAGAGCAAAACTGCTCTCACGGACGCGTTGTAGATCCGACCTTTTACAGCCAGACTAACATCACGAAGGCGCCAAAGGTGGCCCAGATTGGCATAAGCCGCTCTGGCTTTCACTATACGTGCATTGATCTCATCACTCACACCCCCATCAGCACTTATGCAGCTACCCAGATACACGAACTTCTCGACTACGTCTATCTGCTCACCATCCGGGGTGAGTACAGGATTGGAATCCTGCCAGTCTTGTAGAAGTACTTTGCACTTCGAAGGTGCAAAGCACATACCATACCTACGGACACTGATTGCCAACTGATTAAGTGCGGATTGCATGCCTTGGGGATTATCGCACAGTAAGACAATATCGTCCGCATACTCAAGGTCGAGAAGTCTTTCTCCAGGCAACAGATCCACACCACCATTACTTACATTCATCAGAGCTGTTTCCAGAATGTCATCGATGGCAAAGTTGAAGAGGAATGGTGAGATTGGGCAACCCTGCCTAACCCCACTGCTCGAATGGAACAATGGAGAGAGGCGGTTGTATGCCCTCACTCTCCCTGAGGTGTTTTTGTATAGGGCCTTTAGAATGTTAATAAACTTCTCAGGCACATCCTTCTTGAATAGACAATCCCAGAGAACAGTCCTGTCCAACGAATCGAAGGCAGCCCTGATGTCAAGAAACACTACGATTGTTGGCCTTTGATAAGTATGGCGATGTTCTAACATTTGGCGGAGGGTGAAGAAATGATCAATACATCCTCGACCAGAACGAAACCCAGCCTGCTCCTCGCGAGTCAATCTTTCTCGGGTTTTGAACAACCTACGAAGTATGACGGAAGCCAATAGCTTGGACGCAATCGGAAGTAGACTTATCCCCCGATAGTTGTGAACCCTTTTTAAAGATAGGGACAACTATCGACTCATTCCATGACGTTGGTACACTCTCTAGTTCCCAAACCTTTGTAAACAACGTCGTCAATTCCTTAGTCAAAAAGTCCCCACCATCTTTAAAAAGAGCCGGAGGTAAGTCATCTGGGCCAGGTGATTTGTAACGCTTCAAGAGTTGGAGTTCCTTGTGGACTTCCTCCTCGTTTGGTGGATCAGTCGTCACCGGCCATGGAGGGCAGGACAGTTTGACCGATGCTGCCGGAGCAGCAGGCCAGTTGAACTGCCCTTCGAAAAATCCTGCCCATCGTCCAAGACGTCGATGGATGTTAGTGATTGGCATCCCATCATCCTCACAGATTGTTTCACTCACACCAGACTTCTTGCTGCCAGTGGCTCGGGTGAGCTGGAAGAGCTTCCGGTAGTTACCAGATGTAGTTGCTGCTTCCAGCTCATTAGCACGCTCCGACCACCAGGCTTCTCGGTCCTTACGCAAGCTTTGCCCAATTTCCTTACGTAACATCCTTCGTTTATGGTCAAACTCACGGTCACCCGGAGTAGACCGACGGGCTTCAATAAGTTGTAAGGAACCAGAAGAAACCCAGTGCTTATAAGCGGGACGTTTCGCAAACCCACAACTGACTGTTCCCGCCATTTTCATGGCGTCATGCAATTGCGACCAATGCTCACCTATACTTTTCGGTGGAGTGGTAGCTAGCCTAGAGGCTAGCTCGGTTCGATACTTATTTGCAACAGAAGTTGCAACCAGCTTGCTAATATCAATCCGTTGATGGCGGTCACTTCGTTGGCCACTGAAAAGTAAGGCAAGATTGGCGCAGACCAAGGCATGGTCAGAGTCCAGATAGGTACTCCAAAAGGAGCGGCAGTCTTGTACACAACCACGCTAGCGGTAGCTGATCGCGATGTGATCAATCTGAGTTCAGGTTTGAGATGCAGAGGGAGGACGCCAGGTGGCACATCGGCGATGACTGTTCCGAAAGTTAGTGCTAGCCAGAAACAGGTTGTGGTCTGTGCACAGTTGCAGTAGACGGTCCCCGTTATCTGACCTGCGACCAACGAGTCCCCATCGGCCACCTAAACGACTCTCTTCTGTGCCTAGACGCCCGACCTGAGCATCCAAGTCTCCGGCTAGTACTACAATATCTGTCGAGCGTACTTTCTGAAAAAGATCAGTTAACTGGTGGTAAAACTCATCTTTGATTGCATCCGGGCTGCAATCTGTCGGGGCATAGGCGGAGATGACGAAAAGACATCGTTTCTCACGCCGATTTCTTCTCACTTTGATGGAACTTTCTAATCTAACAGCACATAACCGACTGTTAATGGGGATCCAATCGACTAGTGCTGCCTCATCTCTAGCGCTTAGTGCGACACCAACGCCAGCAAGACCAGACGAAGATGCCACAGGGTCCCCGGATAAGCGCACGTAAAACAAGCTTTTTGAAGTGACAGATGTAGAGCGAATTTGTAGTACTTCACCAGAGTCTTGAATACGGGTCTCGGATAGACAGCAGACATCAATATTAAGACTTTCCAAAGACATAGCCAGCCCTATCTGTTGTCCGACCTGCATAAGTGTGCGAACGTTGAAGGCATCCAGTTTGAATGGCACACGTGGTTTCAGAAAAACTGCTTCAGTTCTCATATTCGATGGTAACATACAATTTTTAACCGGACAGTGACTCGAGAACGTTTAGATACAGTCGAATTTCCACCAAAGACGAGCCGCTGTATAAGTATAAAAGAGGGTGAATAATGTGGAAAATAATAATAATAATAATGACAATAATGGTAGTAATAATAATAATAGTATTAATAATGACAATAATTGTAATGATAATAATTTGAATCAATTTATTGTTTTTCGAAGCGAGAAAAGTAATTTCCATAGACGTGTAGAGTTCATCATTTGCGTGTGGGCTGTGATACTGCCCGGGTGCCCAAACCGAAGCAGGTGGTTTTCTTAGGGGGCCACACCTCGAGCCTTTGACCTAATGGTCTAACCCACAAGGCAGTGGAGCATCGTAAGGAGATGCGATCCCATGGTAGCCGGTGACCAACGATTGGTTCATACGCCATTTGTTCCCGCAGGATACTGGAGCCCATGTGCACCATTGGTTTGTGATCCGGTTAAAGCGCCAGACATTCGCTTTTCGTCCTCTCATTTTCGTAAACAACACCCCCGCCACGAGAAGGCAATGAGTAGAACTTTCCTGGCAGAGGCTGTATACGCGCGGCCGTGTGAGAGTATTTCGAGAGGGAGAGCGGACTCTCCCCACTCTCGGTCGTACCAGGGCATTCGGGGGGTCTGTAGTAATACCTCTAAACTCAATTACTATCCTCGTAGAGGAATGAGAGGGTCGTCTATCATCGTACATGCTATTTTACTGTTCGAAAAGACATTTGCTTTTTGTTTTTATATCTTTGAGCTTGATTATGAGGTGAAATATATTTAAAAATTTACTAAATAAAAGGAATGAGACATGAAAAAAAAAAAATAACTATTTCATTAAGAGATAATTCTAGAATAACTTACTTATTCGGCTCCTGATTTCAGTCAGAAGTGTTTCTTTATTTTGTTCCATTTTGGAGATTGCTAAAAGGTTAGCGTCAACCTGTTGGAAAACGAAAACCTTATTTGTGCAATGTCTAAACATTTTTTACCCATGTTATTTTAATCAACATATGAAAAGAAACCCAAATGACTCAACTGGTGAAATTCTAGTTAAATGTATAAAAACAGTGCGAACAGTTTGATAATTTTTTTGAAACAGAATAAATAAAAAATACTACTCTTACATATGAATCCCAAGAAAGATAAACAGCACCATCAGTCGTTTGACTAAAATACAAATTCATACCTACAACCCTATGATTTTTCTTGAATTGTATTTCATGTAACATGAAGCTATTTTCTGAACAGATTACTTAAAAGGTAACTATCTCATTAAACAAATTTAAAATAACCACTCAGAAAACTTTTCGTAAGAACTAGTTGACTGTCAGTGAGAGAAAACCATCAATGACTGGATTATATATTCCTCTAGTTCTAGAATTAGGTAGTTACTAGATATGCAGCCAACTCTGTCTGTAGCTCTTCTAGAGTTACTGTCGGTCCCAAGCCCGGGTAAAGGAAGAGGGTTGTGCATGGGGTTAGCGACCCCATCCGGTAGAAAACTAACTCGCTAAGAAAACGCTAACCAGAAAAAATAATTCAAACCATTTGAAATCTGCCCTGGGAGTTAGAAGCTTTTCATTTAGGAGAACTATGACGCCTCATGGTGAAAGCCGAGTTCCTTCGGAAGCCACGAGGCCGGTGCCCCTTCTAACAACCAGAGCAAACATTTTTGTAGGTACATGGAACGTCCGAACAATGTGGGAGACTGGGAAGACCAGTCAAAATAGCAACGGAAATGAGGAGATACAATTTGGCAGTACTGGGAATCGGCGAAACCCACTGGACTCAAGCTAGACAACAAAGGCTAAATACGGGAGAGATGCTGCTATACTCCGGTCACGAAGAGGAAAATGCTCCACACACCCAGTGAGTTTCTCTAATGCTATCCAAAGTAGCACGAAATGCACTTGTAGGATGAAAATCTCAAGTATCCAGAATCATCAAAGTATCATTCAAAACAAAGGAGGTGATCACAATGAATAGTATCCAATGTTATGCATCCACCAATGATAGTAACGACGACAGTAAAGATCAATTCTACGAGAGGCTGCAATCAATTACAGAGAAGGGCCCAAGAAAGGACCTCACCATTCTGATGGGAGATCTAAGCGCCTAAGTCGGAATAGACAACACCGGATATGAAGACATCATGGAACGACATGGACTGGGAGAGAGAAACGAAAATGGGGAAAGATTTGTAAATCTATGTGCATTCAACAAATTGGTCATAGGCGGCATAATATTTCCACACAAGCGTATACACAAAGCTACATGGCCAATCACTGAAATTCAAGAACAAAAGGACAGATGGGTAGAGTACTTCGAGGAACTCCTGAATAGGCCGGCTCCAATGAATCCATCGGACATCGAAGCAGCACACAGATCTTCCCATAGATGTCAATCCACCAATGACGGAAGAAATCAGAATGGCCATCAGACAAATCAAGAGCGGGAAAGCAGCAGGCCCCCTAAATGCCCTGTACGGCCGAGAGTGGGGAGAGTTCCGCTCTCCCTCTCGAAATGATCTCACATGGTCACGAGTATATAGCCTCTGCCAGGGAAGTCCTACTCATTGCCTTCTCGTGGCGGGGGTGTTGTTTACGAAAATGAGAGGATGAAAAGCGAATGTCCGGCGCTTTAACCGGATTCCAAACCAATGGTGCACATGGGCTCCAGTATCCTGCGGGAACAAATAGCGTATGATTCAATTGTTGGTCACCGGCTTCCATGGGATCGCATCTCCTTACGATGCTCCACTGCCTTGTGGATCAGACCTTCAGGTCGAAGGCTCGAGGAGTGGTCCCCTAAGAAAACCACCTGCTTCGGTTTGGGCACCCGAGCAGTATCACAGCCCTCACACATATCGACTGAGATTTGTGTGGCGCATATGTATTTGGTGCCTCCTTGTACCAATATCTGTGTTAAAATCAAAATAAAAAAGGACCTGACAACATACCAGCCGAAGCACTGAAGTCAAACATCGAAGTAACTACAAACATGCTTCACCTTCTATTCAAGAAGATTTTGGAGGAAGAGCAAGTGCCGATGGACTGGAAAGAAGGGCACCTCGTCAAGATTCCAAAGAAAGGAAATCTGAGCAGATGTGAAAACTAGAGGCATTACACTACTGTGAACACCAGGGAAAGTCTTTAACAGAGTGTTGCTGAACCGGATGAAAGATGCAGTAGACGCCCAACTTCGAGATCAACAAGCTGGATTCCGTAAGGATCGGTTGTCCACAGACCAAATTGCAACACTACAGATCATCGTCGAACAATCAGTTGAGTGTACTCGTCACTATACATTAACTTCATTGATTATGAAAAGGCATTTGACAGTGTGGATAGGAGGACGTTATGGAAACTTTTTCGACACCACGGAGTTCCTGAGAAGATTGTCAACATTATCCGGAACTCATACGACGGACTACAGTGCAAAGTCATGCATGGAGGACAGCTGACAGATGCATTCCCAGTAAGACGAGGAGTCAGACAAGGCTGTCTACTCTCTCCCTTCCTCTTTCTTCTGGTGGTCAACTGGATTATGAAGACCTCGACATCTGAGGGAAAACACGGCACAAAATGGACAGCTCAGAACCAATTACACGATTTGGACTTCGCAGATGACCTAGCCCTCCTATCGCATACACATGAACAAATGCAGATGAAGACAGCCAGTGTAACAGCAGTCTCTGCATCAGTAGCCTCAACATACACAAAGGGAAAACCGAGGTCCTCAAATACAACACCGAGAACAGCAATCCAATCACTCTTGATGGCGAAACTCTGGAAGATGTAGAATTTTTCACATACCTGGGAAGCGTCATCGATGAACAAGGAGGTTCAGATGCAGACGTAAAGGCGAGAATTAAAAGAGCAAGGACAGCATTCCTTCAATTG
This sequence comes from Schistosoma margrebowiei, assembly GCA_944470205.2. Taxonomy (NCBI): domain Eukaryota; kingdom Metazoa; phylum Platyhelminthes; class Trematoda; order Strigeidida; family Schistosomatidae; genus Schistosoma; species Schistosoma margrebowiei. The sequence continues at coordinate 22,211,487 of OX104024.1, forward strand.
AAGAACATATGAAACTCAAAACAACTTTTAACCAATATCAAAGTCGGAATCTTGAATACGAATGTCAAGGCAGTTATACTGTACGGAGCTGAAACTTGGAGAACTACAAAAACCACCATCAAGAAGGTACAAGTACTTATAAATAACTGTATACGCAAGACATTCAACATCCATTGGCCGGATACCATCAGCAACAGCATTCTGTGGCAGAGAACAAACCAGCTTCCAACTGAAGAGGAAATTAGGGAAAGATGTTGTGGGTGGATAGGACATACATTACGCAAATCGCCATACTGTATCACGAGGCAAGCCCCAACTTGGAATCATGAAGGAAAGCGGAAAAGAGGAAGGTCACAGAACACATTACGTCGGGAAATAGAAGCAAATACGAGAAGGATGAGTAACTGGAAAGAGCTGGAAAGGATTGCCGAGGACAGGGTTGGATGGAGAATGCTAGTGAGCGGCCTATGCTCCTTCATGAGGAGTATGAGGCGTAAGTAGACATGCAGCCAATTTAAACAAAATAATTGGTCAAGACTTAAGAATCCCAAAATTGTACTCAAAAAATTACATTACTTCATTTACTAATATTCCAGCTATACATAAGCCCAAAAATTTACCTTATAATCTCTCTCGACTGCACCAGAAGCAACTTCTGCTTAGTGAAAGAATTTCCAATAGGATTGTGTAGAATCAACTGTTCTTAAACCGTTATTTAGCCCTAGTCAGTAAATGGATATTTTCAAGGCCGCATTACAAAGTAGCCTACACGAGCTCCCAATTTCGGGGAAAATTTGACCTATTTTGGTGAAGCCGCCATAGTAAACTTTGGGGAAATGGCACGATAACCCCAAAATTTCTCCAGACCTGAGGAAATTCCCCAGTATTTCCCCAACATTCCCGTTTAATTTTGGTGAAGGTCATTTGACTTCAGGAGTTTCCCCAAACTTGTGAGCTCGGGTATAATGTCGCTGAAAGGTCGTCCATAAATTACCCGATATCTGTGAAAATTCAGGACTTAGCCGAAATACCTCAAAATTTTGTCTTTACTTTTTCATGAAAATGGACATTCATGAGAATGTTCATTAACGCATAATATCCATATAGAAAGCTGGGAGATAGTAATAGAAAAAGTGAGCAGACGACTCATCAAGCACATGCACACTCATTTATAACAAAGAAAGCGATCAACGGCAATTATAAATGACGCAATCGTGAGATAAAGACAATATAATAATCATAAATAGAAGCTGATAGAATAACCCTCTCAACCCGTTACAGATGCAGCCTCAAACACGCCGCTTTTTGCCAACGACCTTGGAGGGTAGATCCATGGTCAGAACAACACAACCATCCCAAACCATATTATCACACGACGAGCTAGTACATAAGAACTGACTTCATTCAGATAATGAACTGATGAACGGTTTCAAGTATACAGTTGTTTTGTCGGATAAAGGTAAACAAAAGGCACTCCAGACTGCCTAGAGACTGGAAAGAAACAATAATCAGTCCGGTTTATAAGGCGGGGAGCAGAGACTTAGTTAGTAACTATCAAACCGTTAGTCTAATCAATTCAGTTGTCACATCCATGGAAAAGGTTATTCGGGTGGCTGCTTTAAACTATGTGAAAGGACATAGTCTTTTATCCAGGGAACAACACAATTTACGGAAAAGTCTACTATGCTTGCAAAATCTCCTCACTGAATGATATGATTGGGTTGAGGCAAAAAGATAGAAGTATTCCCGTAGATGTCAGTTTCACAGACCTAACCAAAGCCTTTGACAAGGTCCCTTATCCAGGTCTTAAATTAAATTTGGAAAGGTTTGGAATCCATTGTCAAACCATAGGCTGGATAAGTGACTTTCTCAACGATAGGAGACAGAGAAAAAGGGCAGATAGCGTGATGACCTGTAAAATGTGGAGTTCCCCAAAGTAAAATCCTTGGTCCCCTTCCTTTTTTACTTTGTGCAAATGAATTATCAACTTTAGCAGTCATCTGTTCTATTCTTCGCCGGTGGCATAATGATTTGGAGACCCATACACAGTATGTCTGGTAGAATAATATTAAAGAATGATCTAAATTTCCTGACTTCATGGATGGGCAGGTGGTCATTAGATGCAAATTTTAACAAGAGTGTGATGATGCGATTCAATAACTATGACGGACCATATCACTACACAATATGTGGAGTTTTGTAACCCAAAGAAATGGACTATAAGGATCTAAGAGTCATAATAAGAAGTGACCTAAAAACTATGAGCAACTGCAAGGCTGTCAATGCCAAAGACTTAAGGGAATTATGAACCATTCGTTGGTCTTTTCAGTACTTTGACGAAGAAATGTTTAGATTATTTATATCCGACTGTCCTGAGACAACACATGAAATATGGGATTCAAGCAGCGAGTCCTTGTTTAAAGTATGAGGCGAATATGCTAGAACGGGTTCAATGACGGCGGACAGAAATGATAAAAGGTCTCGTTGGCCTATCTTACGAAGACAGACTGAAACACCTCAACTTATTTCTGTTATCTTACAGAAGATTACTTAATAAATTAGTATTGGCTTATCGTATACCGAACGACGACCTTGGCATTTATGTCTTATTTTTTCCTTCCGTCTAGCACTAGTCATTTGATAGGAAATTCTAAAAATGTTAACAAACCAAGATCAAATCATTTACATCTAGACTTCTGTCTATCACACCCTGTACTGAATTACTGGAATTCTCTACCAGAACACGTAATATCACCACCTGTTGATATATTCAAAACGAGATTGGTATTCCACAGTTCTACAAACCGCAAGGTTTAATATAGGTTGATAGACCTATCTTCACTGTTGAGGAATGAAGACTAAAAGGCCTGTTATAGATGGTGGTGGTTAATAAAACCGAAAAATAAATAGTTCCGTAAATATTCGATATTGAAGATTTGAGCGAATGTGCGAACCACATAGGCATCACACTACTATCGGTACCAGAAGAAGCTTTTAACAGAATGTTGTTCAACCGAATGAAGGACTCAGTGAATGCCCAACTCCGAGATCAACAGGATGGATTCCGTAAGGATCGGTCGTGCACATACCAAATGACCACACTATGGATCATCATTGAACAATCAGTTGAGTGGAACTCGTCGTTATACATCAACTTTCATGACGATGAGAAGGCGTTAGACATCGTGGATCGGAGAACCTGTTGAAACCTTTATAAGATTGTCAAAAGTATCTGGAGTTCATACAATGGACTACAACGCAAAGTGGTACGTGGACGACAGCTGATGGACGCATTCGAAGTGAGGATCGGAGTCAGACAAGGCTGCTCACTCTTCACCTTTCTTTTTCTTCTGGTGTTATGTAAGTATGTAGGTGAATTTATTAAATTCGTGTGTCACGGAAAGCGTTTCTGTTCTTAGTACTTCTTTTTAGCCTAAGGGAGTTCGTGTTCCGAGTTACATGTAGTGATCTTTACAAAAGCTTTTCTATGCATGTACACGCCAGTGAAATTATTTTATCGACATTCATTCTTTCTTTATTTTCCAAGTGGGTTGTTATTAATGACAAATATGATAGGCTAAGCGAAGTTGTGTGAATGTTTTCCTATATATATGTGCACGCATTTATGCATATATTTATTTACTCATACCCGTATATCTGTTTGTTATCCCTCATGAGAATATCAAGTGTTAATGTTGATAGTTCAACCGTTTGGGTGAACTTTGATCATGGTTTTGAGGGAGGTATCGGATTTGAACAGTACTTTTTTATCCAAATGTAACTGTAATTAACACAGAAGCTGAAACGATTTACTATCTTAAGAACTAGTCTTAATTCTGTACAACATCTTAATAATGCATTATAACCCAGTAGCGAAAGTTCGAAAAAGTTAATTTCATGACAAAAACTGTTTCGCTTCCCAAAGGGTTGATCTGCACTCCACAATATGGAAAATACTAATTCTCAATATGGCCGAAGAATGGTCAATCGTTAACAGTTTGATTCCTTCAACAGTGTAAGATTTACCAAGCTCTTCTAAGGCAGTTTATCAGAGCCGGTCCTATTGTGTTTAGAATTCTGGTCGGTGATGCCTAAGAATTATCATGGCCTTATTATGGGAAGACAAGGTTCGGTAACAAATAAGTGGGCTAAATTAATGGCTAAGCTGATGTTTGACCTTGATCATGATGTTCCCAGTTTCTACGGATACTTCTATCTCAGGGAGCTTGTTAAAACATCTTGACCGTGAGCCACTACAGAATTCGTAAAAGGTTTCTCTATACAGAGATAATCAGTTCACTATCCCAAATTGTACCTATCTCTGCCTCTAGTTAAGTATATAGATCGTATCAACCACTAGGGCTTCCTCCCTTGTTTTCCCTCTGAATACTTTACCTGAGGTATTCTGACAACAACATTGATTCTTGCCCGTCCAGATTATCTTCAGAACCACCAAAAAGCGTTTGGATTTCAGAATGTATCAGAACTAGGAATCCAATTTGAAAAGCAAAGTTAGTGGATCTGGTTTTGTGAACTATAAAGTCCCAACGTCGTTTGCTAACAGTCCAGCTGAAACAATTAACACTAGTGTTATCCTTTGTGTTGAGTTTCATAAAAGCAAGAGTATGGATCAAATTGGGAACCTATTTGATTGATTCTATTGTAACCTACCATACTTATTTGTTTCTGTGTAATTGGGATTAGTAGAAAAGACTTCCAAATAATGTTCAGTGTCTTGTTCTGCTAGTCTAAGTCTATGCAACATTGTCCTGTTTCCCCGCCGGTTACGCCGATTGTCATCGTGCAAGTAATGAGTAAATCTATTACATGTAGCCTGAACTTTATTACAGACAGCAAAGTGGTACACTTTTAAGATTAAATAACAGTACAATAACGGTAGAATTCGTTTTGGCAGTTATTATACACAATAAATATTTGTGTTCTAGAAATTTACTAGTTCAGACGGATGACTGAAAGTAGACGCTGGAGGTATGTGCAAGTTAGTTAAAAATGGCACTTTCCGCTAGGTAGGAAAATTATTCTTCGGTTTTCCTAAGAGGACATCAGTTACTTGACTTTTATGTCCTGTGGAGACAGTTCTTAGTGATCGAAGTTGCAATAAAGATTTGTCGTTATTCACACACACTTTATAACCCCATTTAGTTGATGCAGTCACTGTAATAGGCTACTTGCTACTGCATGGTCAATAGTTCCGGCAGTTAAGTGCAAAACTAATGCAAGCATCTGGTATTTTTGAAATACTGCATGCATTCCAATATATGGGTTTCAAATGGTCCTGGACAGAATAGAAGGATCTTTCACTTAACTGGCTCTTCTACCTAGTGGCAGCGGACCACTGATACCTATAGGTAAGAAACCGGGCATATTTAACGACAAAAATGAAATTTTTTTTAGTCATCAAAAATGTGTTTTCTCCTCAAGGACTCCTGGAAATTCTCTTGAACTAGCTCAGTTGACAGCGAATTCCATCATCCACTGACTACTCTTAGGGATTAGAAGATGTGCCTACAATACGTTCTGCTGTGTTGTGTTTCCAATTCTCGACTGTTCGGCCTAAGGCTTGTGTTGGAACTAAGTTTAATTAGGCGTTTAAGGGGATGTCCAGAATCGTTTAGGATACTTTACTTCATTAGAAGGCCGCCTCTAAGACGCCTATATTATAGTGAATAAAGGTTCAGTGATTCGAGGTACCCTACATAAGACAAGAATTTGAGTCCTATAACTTCTTTCGAGGCTCGCTGTTGGGTATATTTCAGCATGTACTTATCCTGTTGTAGTGAGTGAGAAAACACTGTGTCTCCATACTCTAAATGAGGATAATACCGCTAGAGATTAGATGGAAATTTCTTCCGTCGAACTGGCCAAAAGTGTTTTTTCAACGTTACCAGTGTAAGACTTGCTCAGAAGGCATTTTTTTCTCAGCATAAGCCTTCAAATCATAGGGTACCAGCACTGCTGTCATATGTTTAAGTCAGCTGACTGTAAAAGCAAAAGTTTTAAATATGTGTAACAAGTAAACTAGAGATCTGTTGACTACCAGGTTCACAGAAAACTTTGTGCGATAAGAGAAGCTGGTGTACTTGACTAGCTATGATTACTATAACATGCAAACTAATTTGCGATATTGTTCAGTGTCAATTCAGACAACACTTCACAGTTAATATCAGATGTTGCACAAATTAAAGGAAGTTATGCATAGTGTGATAAATAGTGTAACTGGAAAAAGGTTTCAAGAGTTCGGGCGTAATGGTCATTGCACGATACGGGCAGCAAATGGGGCGCGTGACTACTTTATGCACACAAGCATCTCGCTATTCAGTAAATGATGGGAAATACAACTTCCACTTAAAGTAGGCGAAGAAATAACTCTAGCTCCCATAATATTCTTAGTCTAATAGACGTTTACTGACTGACTTTTAATCACTTACCTATGGCTGCTGCAGCGTCTACCTAAGCAATAAAGTGACACAGTTACAATCCCCTCACATGCTCCTTTATGAATGACAGTTGACAAACTTTAGTAAGGCCTCATAAAATTAAAGGGAACTTTTGCACAATATACGCTTTACAAATCCGTCTATCAGAATGATGTAAAATTATAGAGTGAAGTGTTTAACACAAGATAACATACAGTGTAAGGTTTGCTCCAAATTTTGAGCAACATCACACTTATTTATAAAAATCTGTTATTAATAAGCTGATTATATTTCTAATGTCTGCAAACCATTAAAATGTGGTGTAGAAAAGTGAAGGGTTTATCTGTAACTCTACGGCAATAAGAGCTAGATAACTCCACAGTACTTTCTTGATGCTAAAACTATACATAAAACTGAATTCACAAAATGAGCTAAGTTCACTAACCACAAAGCTTTAATTCTACATTTTTGCACACTGAGGGTTTCCAAAGTTAGAATAAAATGTCAGTTTGGAACCCCAATATAAAAATGTTTGTTTTATTTCGGAAAACAAAAATTATAAAAACGATGACAGGATATAGGGACTCAGATTATAGTGTTTATGTGCCATGACAATTGGTTTGTAAATTGTTAGGCCCCCTGGTAGTGATTTTATTGTCACATTTAATTGCGTTCACGACCTTTTACTGTCTCAAAGCCAACAGTGCTGAGGTACTGAGAGTATTTCAGGACCTTACAACTCAAAGGAATCACAAATGCTCCACATACAAAGAAAGAATATATTAGAGGGATAACTTCCACGTAATAATAGAAGCAATTTGTAGTTGCCTACTGAAAAATTATTTGGACCATGGCAATTAATCTCATGAAGCAGATTCGATTTTCGGACTTCAAAATCGAAATATGTACCTCAGATTACCTGAACCTATATGAATCTGCTTTTCCTTTTCTTCTAAGTTCTTTTCTCTGTGTCAAATCAAAAATATCGCACCTACAGAAGACACTCCTGGAGTTCTAGTGAGAAGTCGTTACCAGTGGAGTTCAACCACATCTGTTGTGAGATAGGAACTCACTGATGACAATGGTGTACGGTGGCGCAACTTCGTGGATTGGTTGAAGTTAGGCATTAACACCGTTGGATGCCGGCTCAGTGGTCTAATGGTTGAGTGCTCGCGCGCGAAACCAGTAGGTGCTGGGTTCGAATCGCGCGAGGTGCGGGTTCGTGGATGCGCACTGCTGAGGAGTCCCATACCAGGACGCAACGGCCGTCCAGTGCTTCCAGGTTTTCCATGGTGGTCTAGCTTCAATTCACTCATCATTTCAACTTGTGAAATTTCTAAAAATCTCCACAAAACACATTCTGATATAATATATGTACTAACATTTTTCTGTTTGGTTAGTATTTCTCAGGGTCACTTAAGATTCGTTCAAGAGTGGTCCATAATTTATGGTCTCATATAAAATGTCTCTAGGTAAGCATCGTAGAGGCTAGGTAGTGTGTCGTGGGGTTTATTGATTTTTGGGTAATCAGGATTGCCGATTGCTTTAATTAGATATTGGGTATTGTTTGAGCCTGTTTTTTTAAGAGATATGCTTGCATGGTGTATAGCGACAAACTGTTTCATGTGGCACTTAAGGTTATCTCTAATAAACTTTTTATAGTGATGGATTGGTATGGCATCATCGAGAGGCAAATGTGTTCCAGGAATTTTCTTACGATGGTTAATCATAGTAGCAGAGGAATGAAGGTTGGAACAGAAGGGTCCACTTAAAATGGACTCAAAAGACATATGATGTTTGATTATTGGTGTAGTTGTTCAGATCTTCTATAACTCTGATACGGTTAGTCAAGTTCTGGGCTAAACATAGACTTGACAGGAATACTCTTATGGTTGTCCGTACTGGCGCCGTGATTGCCCCTAGAGCCGGAAATACCATTTCGTGGTCTTTGTGAGGACCTTAAACCTGAGTTAATAGTACGACGTTAGTTTGGTGTCCCGCTTGAATGTTGGGATGTGACCGGATACTAATGAAGTAGGCTGTTTTGGTAATTCCAGAGAAATGAGAATGTTTAGAGTGAGGTCATTCATATGTTTTTCCAAAGTAATCTCTCGCAAAATCACCAGCTGTTTGAAGGGATATAATTTTGGGATGTTATGTTTTTGCAGATTTTGGATTGCTACCAGGTGTTTTACGTGTATTGGAGTTTGTTAGGTATCTCTGAAGATGCATGGTAGATTATCTTAGTTTCACTCAATATTATGGAATTAGGGTTCTCTGGTGTGTTGACTAAATAGCTGCAGTGTAACAAACTAAGGTCGTCTAAGTCAAGCTATCCTGTTTCTCACAACTAACTACAGAATATCTACAGAGTCATGCGTTAGTATTTTTAGGTCCCAAGGTACTAGGGTCGGACTCTATACTTACAAATATTAAACTATCTATCAGTTTATGTTGTGCTAGGTAGTGAGGATTGTCATTAATGGAACAATATACGTCAACTTTGATCAGACATGTGCTTGCAGGGAACGATCATATTCCTTCTGATCAATTAGATAGTGAGTTTATTTGAGTCTTGAGAACATTGTTAAAACACTTAAATGCAAATAAGTTAGCCGGGTTGTGGTTAAAAGTATCACTAGAATATAATTCTCAAACTTGAACAGTTGAGGCTATATCACTGACTATAATTTAATGTATTTATGCTTATAAGGAGCATGATAAACGATAATGTGAAGTCGTAGTAGACTGTATGGATCACTCATACCACTTGAGTGACCATTGTAAAAGAAGGATTGGTTTATATATCTACGTTCCTTTAAGGTTCGATCTCTCGCAAATAAGTTCGATCGTTTACGATTACTATGAACAGTAGGAGAGTTTTGTAATAATTGGTGAAACGATTTTATGCACTAGAAGGTAGTGATCTGATTAGCCTAACCGTTATTTATTACTTAAGTAACTATCTACTGAGTATTTGTATTAAAAGCAGTATAAATAAGACAAAAGTCATAAACTGGTAGGGGATTGTGTTAAATATTTAGAAAGTAAGCTCACGGTAGTTAAATGAACAGTAACCAGTAGGATTTTTGGGTAAAACATACCGGAAATACGAGACAAAATGAAAATCTCAGTATAACACGTCTTTCAAACGAAGTAGTCAGAAAATACTTAAGCCACGTGAAAACGTGTCACTGAAATTTCTATATAAATTCGGAAAATGCATAACGCGTCGATACATTTAATCCATGTGATGTACATAGATTTGGCAAAATATATGGGTTTCTGATTGAATGCTTAAGCACATATGAAGTTGAACTAACAACAGTATAGATGAGCCAAAAAAGTAACACCAATTTGTAACTGCCAAAAGTTCAGTAACCTTTGGGCGAAATACAAACTAGGATTGTTTCATCATGTCCACTGAGGCCTTCAATTTTCTTATGCTCTCTATCATCACAGTACCAACTTATTTATATCTTATTAATTAACATTAACAATATAACAGGTATTCACTGTTTGACAACGCCTTAACCAGTAACACCTAATATAACTCGCACACACCGGGAGAAATCAAAAGACCGAATCAAGGAGATTGGAAGATATATTTGATGACTATCAATATATCGAGAATCGTCTGGTCTAACCAGGCTAGAGATTGCAGTAGATGTTGAGCACGGCGTTCCCACTCGTGATCTGGTGCGGATGCATGACCTAGTGCCTTCAGCTAGGTGTGTCCATTTAAACATGTGGCCAGCATCCAATGCCGAAAACTTACAGAGCTATTTATTTTGGGGATTTATTTACCGCTACAATAATGTTTAAAGTTGTATGTGTAAGTTTCGACATTCCTTGAGAGATATTCAGCCTGTAACTATGGATCTACAACTTTAGACAAATAAACGGATGTTATTTATTTCCAAAAAGGCTTTAAATAACAAAACAATGCGTCAAAATATGCATGGCTTCATGATAAAAACATAATAACGGGGTAAATGTACACTACTTTGATTATTTGAATAGATAAACAAACACTGAATAACGACTGTGATTAACGACGTCATAAATCTTAAAGAACTGCTGTGATAATTATGAATAACAGATAAGTTTCATTAATTCAGTTATTGGACATTGTTAAGCCATTTGTTTGTATTGCCGCGCCCGAAATTCTGGCGAGGTTGTGGGTTTTACGTTTTTGGTGAGTCCGCTAGATTTTGTTGTCCTAGTGTTTGTCGTTGTTGACATTTAATTGAAGCTTATAGGGCTAGAATGTGTCACGATTGCAACTGATTGGATCCTGAGTTAGGATGAGCTGAGAGAATTGAAACTTGTAGGTTGTAAATGTTTAAGAAATTGATACTTAGCTCCTGAGATATTTAATGGCCTTCAGTAGTTTTACTACGGCGTTTTTGCCACAGCTTCAGATTTTAGCAGTGATGTGAACATGTATTTTGTCTTCCATGCAATATTGTCCTGTATTGTAATATAGCCTCGACGTTACCAAAGTCATCTAAAATTGCAGCATTAGCAACACAGTTAAATAAAGGTGACATCTGATTCAAACTTATTGGTTGGATATATATTTATGTCTGCCTGGTTGCAGTTAGTAGGAAGCCAATTTATACGCATGTTATAGAGAGGTGTACTCCATCGCCAGCCAACTGATGAAGTAGCTCAGTACAAAACAAAAAGAGAACTTTTACAGTGAAATTTACACATCTGCCATTTTGCAAAACTCTAACTGTCACCAGTTACCAACGGAACACAAAACTCGTTCCATTTCCGTCACGTCATTCTTAGTAAATGGTACTTTTGAATCCGACTATTTAGTGGCTGCAGTTTCAGTCAGTCAGTCAGCTACAACGTAGGACCAGGCACATATGCATCGGTCCAGGTTGCCATACATCATTAGCACAGCAAGATGAACACCGGATTCATTGGAGTGGTTAGGTTCAAGGTGGTAATATATAGGAGAAAGATTGCATATAAGGAAACAGTACCGGAATATAGAATTAGTTCGTAGAAAGAAAGATATGAAGCGATTTTAATCTCTTAGTTTAAGGGAAGACAGGGAGTGTATACACCAACGCCATTGTGACCGATTCTGAGCCATGTCACCAAGAGTCTCCAACCATTGTTTACGAAAGTCACGCGGACCCCAACCAAGTAGTCTGCTGTAGTTTAGTGGTTGGTTCACTTGAAATTTATCCAATAAGTTGTGTATTTACGGCCTCTGTCACCTCTCTCGGCCTTGGCAAGTTACTTGAACCCTTTATGTCATAAACCGACATATAAAAAATAGTTATCATTATTAACAATCTACTTGTATCCAGTTATAATAATGATTTAACAAACCAAGAAAGTAGAAATCCTTTGTTGATTTGTTTTGCTCTGTTGTATGACCAATTCAGCTGCTAAAAGGAAATGACCAGCACATATTGATTCTGTTACCCACCAGATCCGAAACATACTTTATATTTACTTGCCGAACTAATCTATTGTTCCTTAACTATATATTGTGTTCAGCTCACCACATCGTTTGTCATTATTATCATCATCATCATTAACTTAGTTCCAGCTCGTCTTTATATGAAATGTGGTAACTTGGACATATCTGTGTGTTTCAGATCCCATTGTTTATTGCAGAATGATAGTCATTTGGCTTTCAGTGTACTGAATGCATTCACTTTGTGTCACAGAACAACTGGGTATTGCTTGTACTAAATATGATTTCTGAACGGAGATGCGAATTTCATCAACAGGACTGCTGGACGTCTTTCGATTTATTTTTGGCATTAACCCTTACCGCCTAATCAGTTCTTACCACTCCATCCATTACTCGCAACTGTAATTTTAATGCAGAACTAGTACTTCATAGGTTTGGCCCTCTGGTTGGGATAGTTATTTAGTAGTTTTCGGATAGGTACGTGTGGTTTTTTATGATAATGGTACTTCTAGATTTCAATGTTCCTGTGACTTGAACTTCATGTTCTTGCTCTTTTCAGCTGTTTCGGATTTCATGATTGATTACTTTAGTTCTCTTTTATCCGCATTTTAGAAGTCTGCACTTCAGTTGACACAATCATCAACTTCATTATCTTGTTTGATCCTAAAAATGGATACGGATTTATATGATGAATTCGGGAATTACATTGGGCCTGATCTTTTGTCTGACGAAGAGGTGGAGGACGATGTAAATAGTGTTGAAGATGAAGGTACAGAGGAGGAGGATATGGCTCAGGATGCTGTTAATCACATTGGAACAAATGATGTACAAGAAGAAAGTTTGGCTGTAAGTTAGGTCAAGCTCTAAAATGTTACGACATACTAGTCAGTAAATTATGGATTTATTCTGCTCGTTAGAACGATGGAGCACAAATGGGTGCAACCAGACGTTGTGTATAAATACAGTTAACATTTCGGACACTGATATACTGATAAATGTCACACAAATTACGAAGAAATATATTCAGTGGGATGTACGCTTAGTTTTTCAAATAAGATGCCTCAAACCTTGAAGTGATTCGACATAATTATTTTGTTTGTGCCGGTAGTTTCCTCTGGTTCTCCACTTTGTTAGGTGAATCGTTCATATGTGGTCATTAAAGTTATAAAAATCCAGTTGTGACTATAACCATGCTTCGTGAAATATTACGTCCAGAATTACGTATTCCCATATATATAGTCATATTTCCATAAACTATCTCTATTGTTCAGTTCAGCATCAGCAGTTCTGTTAATCTTCATTCCAATATTTATTTCTCATTTGATAATTAATGTTCATTCTCTAACGACTGTGAGCAGTGGTGGGCAACGAAAGCAAAATAGATGGAAAAGGCAGTGACTGTAGGTAACACCAGACGGCTTTTCAGACTAATAAAAGAAACTGGGATTGAGAAGTTAAGTGTGAGGCGATCTCGGAAAAAGACGATACTCTTATCTGCTCTCAGCCCAGACGTTTAGAATGATGGGCGGAACACTTTAAAGAGCAGTTCAGCCGGTCTTCAGCAACTAACTAAATATATTCATTCAATGTTTCTTTGTACAGCTAACAGTATCGCTTCACTGTTTCCTCCAACTTGTCAGTGTATATAAACAATTGTGTCACCCAAACCCTATATTTATTGAATTGTAGTACTTGTAAATTAGTGATATCTTAGATAATAGGGTTCTCTCAAGCAGAAGTCAAATGATATATAGGTTTTGCATATCCATCTGTTTTTCTATTGAATAACTCGTATTTAGCGTCGTGTCATATTCTGTAAGCCCATTTAGTAGAGATTAGTTTTTTCTAGGATCTTAACTCACAGCAACTACGTTTATACATCTCGTGCAAATTCTGGTTTCAGGTTATTCTCCATGAAGATAAAAAGTATTATCCAAGTGCACTAGAAGTCTATGGTCCCGAGGTTGAAACCTTAGTACAGGAGGAAGATGCTCAACCGTTAACACAACCATTAATAGAACCAGTTCGCCGCAAAAAGTTTGCTTACACTGAAGCATCAATTCCAACAACAACGTACGACCCTGAATTCTTGGCTGATCTTATGGATTGTCCGGAATTGATTCGCAACGTTGTTCTTTGTGGACATTTGCATCATGGCAAAGTATGTCCGAAATTTTTCTTGAATTAGAACTTTACAGACTTCCTTCATGGACTGTTTGATAGAACTTACTCACCCTGATATCGAAGCGAAAGAAGACAAAAATGTAAGTACTTAATAGAAATATATCGTCTTTGATCAATAAATTCAGTGAAATCCTACTACCAGTGACTAACTAAGTGCAGACTTTACAAGAGATGACTAATCTCAGACTGATATGTCACCTCATGATAGTACATTTGTAGCCGTCGCCACAGTTCCCAATAAAACGAAAAAATTGCCAAGATTAAAAAAAGAACATGAAACAAGATCAACATTCATTAACTTAGATTACCATCATACTTTATTGTAGTGATCTATAATCCTTTTGTAATATAAATCTAAGCTAGTGGTCGTCTTTTCAGTACCTAGTGACTTGTAATGTGTAATGCAAGTCAAATTCGAGGCATGCTAACTCAGTTGGTGTATAGTGTTGATACGTCACTGCAGATAGTCTAGTCATATTTTCATAAACTCTCTATTGTTCAGTTCAGCATCAACAGTTCTGTTAATCTTCATTCCAATATTTATTTCTCATTTGATAATTAATGTTCATTCTCTAACGACTGTGAGCAGTGGTGGGCAACGAAAGCAAAATAGATGGAAAAGGCAGTGACTGTAGGTAACACCAGACGGCTTTTCAGACTAATAAAAGAAACTGGGATTGAGAAGTTAAGTGTGAGGCGATCTCGGAAAAAGACGATACTCTTATCTGCTCTCAGCCCAGACGTTTAGAATGATGGGCGGAACACTTTAAAGAGCAGTTCAACCGGCCTTCAGCTACTCTACAACTACCCACCATTTCTAAACAGCCTAAATGGGGACATTAAAGTAGATCCCCCGACTCTAATTGAAGCTCAGAGAGCTATAGTTAATCTGAAAGAAGGAATGAATTCAGAGGTCTTTAAGGACGATTGTCTAGTTTAAGCGATTATGTTGATTTATATTCCAGCTAAAATCTGGGAGTTGGACATAATCCCATCTGACTGGTCGTAATCGCTGATCGTCACAATATATAAAAAAGGACCAAAATCATCCTGTGATAATTATAGAGGGGTTAGTTTAAATAATATAGTGTCTGAGATACTAGCCTCAATGATTATCGGACGCCTAACAAAGACCTGCGAACACGAGGAAATCAGGCTGCTTCCAAACTTGATCGTGGCTGCATCGACCACATCTTCACCCTTCGTCAGGCTCTAGAGCACAAGCATGTTCATTGGCGTCCGAAAACGATAGTTTTTCTTGACTTAAAAGCAGCATTTGACTCGGTAGACCGAGAGATTCTGTGGCAGTGTCTGTCATTGAAAGGTGTACCTCAGAAGTACATAAACCTTGTGAAGGCTCTTTACTTGAACAGTACTAATATAGTTGGAGCTTACGGCGAACTGTCGTCTGATTTCGCAACCCCAAGTGGTGTTCGGCAAGACTGTCTCCTATTTCCATTTTTGTTCAACTTCATAGACCTACTGCTGGGAATAACGTTCTCTTCGTCTGAATTTTCAGGCATTGATCTCCCTCCAGGAGGTCCACTTATCGACTTAGAATGCGCAGATGACATAGTCCTGTTTGATGAAGATGCTGATAAAATGCAGTGTATTGGTAGCATTGAGCAACAGTGCTATCATGTCTGAGATGCGTTCCTCCACCTCTAAATGCAATTTGTTGCTTCAGGACTGGCCTGCTTCAACACCTGAACTAAGGATAGAGAGTGAAGTAGTCGAACGCATCGACAACTTCGTTGATCTTGGAAGTCTAACCAACCCCAATGGGTTGGTGTCTGAATAAATATCAGCACAGATTCAAAAACCTCATTTGGCTTTTGCCAACTTACGTCATCTATGGCTTAGGAGATATATCCGTCTATCAATTAAGGCACAAGTATACTGCTCAGCAGTTCGTTCTGTTTTACTTTATGGCTGTGAAACGTGCTAATTAAGAGTAGAAGATACCTGTAAGTTACTAACATTTGATCACAGATATCTTAGGAATATTGCCAGCATCTGCTGGGATCACCGGGTAAGTAGTAGTGGGGTTAGACACAGGGTATTAGGGAATGATGGTAAATCGATTGATGAGGTTGTAAATCTTCACCGACTGAGATGGTTGGGCTACGTATTACGCATGTCCGACCACCGATTATTACAGCGCGCAATGCTGACTGGTGTTGGAGACAGATAGGTTAGGAGCGATCAAACCAAAACGTGGCATCGGCCCATAAAGTCATTAACTTCTGGTCTGAGCCATGTTGGTAGATGCGGACTACTTAGTTGGGGTCCGCGCAACTATCGTAACCAATGGTTGGAGACTGGATAACATGGCTCAGAATCGATCACAATGGCGTAGGTGTATATACTCTTTGTCTGCCCTTAAACAGTGAGATTAAAATTACCTCACTTTCTATGAAATAATTTCTCCTGTATCATATCCTTATACGGAATCTTTCTTTACTACTACTGAAGTAACTGGTTCTATGAATTCGGTCTTCATCTTGTTGTACTGATGAGATATGGCAACTTGGGCCGATGCATATATGTGTCTGGTCCTACTCTGTAGCTGACTGATTGTTTCAATAAAGATTTGTAGTAGACAACAAAGCAAGAGGCTGTTAAATAAAATGAAAACCTACAAACAATCACTAGCAGTACTTATAGATTCAGCCTGTATTTGCATGTTCTAACGATTGTTTGCTCGTTACACTTTTGTGTTATAGTAATGTTTTGTTATGCATTTCCAAGTACCCAATGGACCTCGACCATGAAAATGGATGTAATTTAATTCTTGTTTTGGGAATATCCGTTACATGACATAAGCCGGTGAATGTTCTTTATTTCTTGTCTTTATACTACTGGTATAGTTTCATTTCCATGTTTCAACATAAATCACTTTTTTTCTTAAACTCAAAATCTTCTTAATTGACAGTGTTTCCCTGTCAAAAGATACTATCTAGCTACTTGGTATACTAAATAGTTAGTGCGATACTTATCACAAGTTGAGATAGTAAGACTATTTTGTGTGATCGAATTATTCTCTTTCTTATCCATCCTTATTTTGGTTTATTCTAAGAATTATTTTGTAAACTGATTGACTTTGAAACAACAATGATTTCATAATTCAGCATTCCTAACTAATATTACTTAGCTTCATGTTTATTGTTTTTAAAAATCAGTTTAACTAATTTTGTTCTTGTTGATAAAACTATTTTATCTATTCTTCGTTTGGTATATTTTATACACAAATTTCTAATTGTACTTTACAGCTCAGGTACACTGATTTCTTGCACATGGAGGTAGAAAGAGGGCTGAGTATAAAATCTACTCCAGTCTCCTTGGTGCTGCGCAGCATGCAAGAAAAGTCGTATCTGTTTAACATATTTGATACACCAGGTTGGTTGAGACATTTCACACATTAATTTGTTTATATTTGCACTGCATAATGCATCAGGGACGGAATTCGTTAGTTCCGTTTTATTGATAGAAACACTGATTTTGTGTGAAGCTGACTATTCGATTCTTGTGTTCAACTAAACATCGTTAACTGTTTTCGACTAACGAATCCTGAAAACGCGAAACAGAATTCAAAATGTAATTGGTTTACGTATATCTTATTTTCACTAAACATGCCATATTTATCTGGTGTTTTGTTTCTTCTATTCATGTGCTTATGACTCCTGATATTTCCGACTTCTTTCATTTTAAACTAGCAGTAAACATTGAGTCAGTTTGCGAGTTCCAGTAAGGGTGTTATTTCCAATGTTCTTCGTAAATTTGAACTTAGATAACGTAGCTATCTTTTCAGTACATCTAAGTTTTCAGTCTATCTTGAATGACTCATTTCGGTCATTTACTAGGAAAATGATTTTTCCAAATGAATTGTTTCTCTGATATGTGTTGGGTTGTGTACTGTTTATATAGGCTAGATGGTTATTGGAGCACTTCAAAATGTTAACTTGAAGATTCTTTGGCAGAGCTCCTTATGCACTATCCGCTCATTGATGGGTAAATCAATTCGTAGTTTTCAAAATTGTTATTTCGACATGCGGCTTTGTCTACTTTGAATGACGAAGGTAGATAAATATGCACGTTTATATTTAAATGTTTATCTTATGTCTCTTTGTTAGGGTTAAGAATGGACCTACAACAATTACAGATCTAGAGACAATGGTTGAGCTACTTTAGTACGATCAGTTCTCTTCACAATAGACGACCTCAATTTACACAACACATCAACACCTGACGTCTAACAGGGAGAAAATGAATTTTAGGGGGTTCGGTATTCGAGGTAGGGCAAGCAGTACAAAGCGAATTGGTACAACCCTGCATATATAGTAACAAAACATGACCTTTAAGCATACATAAATTTAGCCAACTGAAACCAGTAACAACTAGCCCTAAAAGGCAAAGGTCATGTGGAAAATCTAATTAAGAGAAATGAACAAGCAATCATTGTTTGTTAAAGGATCTCAGCATTGTTGACAAAATTTAGGTATTTTTGTGATCACCTTAGTTTACACTTAGGTCTGTTATCCCTATTGAAACGCAATCCCTCAACCAGGAATCTCCAACCAACTTTGTCTTTAACTCTCCTTTCCAGTTGTTCCCGGGTGCTATTCATACTCTTTATATCTACTTCCAATTCTCCATCTCCTTTCCTTTTGTCCTGAGGATTCCAAGTTAAGGCTTACCCTGGGGTGCACTTTAATTTCCTCAGTATGTCTTATCTATCACCAGCATCTTTTTTCTCAACTGAGAGTCAGTTTATTCTCTTTTAGAGCAGGTTATTGCTTCTGGTCTGTGGTCGATGGATTTGTAGAATCTTGCTTAGACAATTGTTTATGAATACTTATACTCTTGTAGTGAATAAGAACACAAGTGGGGGAATTGAATGTATTTGAACACAAAAGTAAAGAACCTCCTAGTAAAATCTGAGAACCATGCAGTAAATGCTTGATTGGCAAAATGTCAATCAATCGTCTCAAACTTGATTGTTCCTTTGTTTCCACAGCAATCATTCTCTGTTCTCGTTCTCTTCGATCTTCTTAACCTTTCACCACCAGTCATTTCACTTTTGATTGATGATACATACTACCTATATCTGGTGACATCAGTGGCACATACCACACTCTCTTAGTGATGGTGGTGGCAATCACTCAAGTTTCAGCTCGTTATAATTCTGACTTTCGTCTTGAGTGACAGTTGTTTTGAGTTCCAGATATTCTTTAATTATAGAAATGTTTCCCTTGCTTCGCCAATTTGTTTCTCGGTACTTTCATCAGATCGTGTTTTTATCAATTATTATTTTATTTTAACACATAGATATTGGTACAAGGAGGCACCAAATACGTATGCGCCACACAAATCTCAGTCGATATGTGTGAGGGCTGTGATACTGCTCGGGTGCCCAAACCGAAGCAGGTGGTTTTCTTAGGGGACCACTCCTCGAGCCTTCGACCTGAAGGTCTGATCCACAAGGCAGTGGAGCATCGTAAGGAGATGCGATCCCATGGAAGCCGGTGACCAACAATTGAATCATACGCTATTTGTTCCCGCAGGATACTGGAGCCCATGTGCACCATTGGTTTGGAATCCGGTTAAAGCGCCGGACATTCGCTTTTCATCCTCTCATTTTCGTAAACAACACCCCCGCCACGAGAAGGCAATGAGTAGGACTTCCCTGGCAGAGGCTATATACTCGTGACCATGTGAGATCATTTCGAGAGGGAGAGCGGAACTCTCCCCACTGTCGGCCGTACCAGAGCATTTGGTTTTCACCTCTTCCAGAGCTCCTCCATAAAGTGATTTGGTTGGTGCTCGCTGTCGTGTTTTTGAGATCTTGCTTTTTCCTTTAGGAATACTGAAGCCGACTGCCATGGAGGTCACTACTATACTGTTAATATTTGTTTTTGTTACTGTGTATAGAATAGAAAGGAATAGGTCACATGCAAATTCCTAATCGTTCAACTTCGTCCAAAACGTTCGATGTATTTCATACTTCTGAGATATGGAAGTCTTCATAATCCAGTCAACAACAGGGGTAAAGGTGGGAATATGTAATTTTGTCTGACATCAGTATTTATTTGAAATTCATCTGTGAGCTACCCCCTATGCATGACCTTGCAGTTCAGTCCAGCTTAGGAATTCCATATAGTAGTGACGATTTTTCCGAGTGCTCCATAATATTGAGGAAGATTCCACAACCTTTTCGACCCACACCGTCGAATACTCTCATAATCAAGGAGATTTATGTATAACGGTGAGTTCCATCTAATTGATTGTTCATCAATCATCCACTGTATCGCGATTTTGTCGACACATGATCTATCCTTATGAAAGCCAGCTTGTTGATGCAAGGTCAGATGTGTACTGTATCTTCCACCTAGTTCAGCGACACCCTGTTAAAAACTGCCTGGTCCTGGCCGTATTGTGGTTTCTCTGTAGCTCTCACACTTACTGAGATATCTTTTCATCGGTATCTTGATAAGGTGTCCTTCTTTCCAGTTTTTTTTGCTTGTTTTTTCTAAACATTTTTGTAAGAAGCATGCATGTTTTCAGTTACTTCTGTATTTAGCTTCAGCTGGTAATGGCACCTGATCCCGTTGCTTTCCCACGCTTG
Source organism: Schistosoma margrebowiei (assembly GCA_944470205.2). Lineage (NCBI taxonomy): Eukaryota > Metazoa > Platyhelminthes > Trematoda > Strigeidida > Schistosomatidae > Schistosoma > Schistosoma margrebowiei. The sequence continues at coordinate 22,232,179 of OX104024.1, forward strand.
ATTTGTTTGGTAACCTTGCTGATTTCTATTCTTAGTGAGGTATCATGTGTATGAAGGTCTACGTGTGCTGTTTCGATTTCCAGCTAGCTTAGTGAGGCTTTCCCGCTGCTCTTAAGTTTTAGTATTAGTTTATCTTCGTTACTTGTGACTGGTCACTCTATCTAACCATATTTATCAAATCGAGGTTCTTCAACTCCCAGGGCTGAGTTTAATTGATTTTAATGCTTTTCTCTGGTCGGCGTTTTTGTAATGGACTGTAGTTAACCTCAACTTTAACCATTCTTCACCCTGTTTTGGGAGCGTTAATAATCCTGGATAGGATCCAGGTGAAGTTAAATATTCATACTTTCTTTATTTTCAAGAGTTGTGAAAAACCACAAGTCTAGAACCATGAGGTTAGCAATTTGAGTTTTTAAGACAACTTACATTTATAAAGAGAGATGCCAAGTTGTAGCTGGCACTGCCTATTTTCCGGGTTAGTGGTACTCTCTGGATCAATTTAGGTTGAGAATTCAATACTCTACGAACAACAATCTTCAGCTTCTAAAACATAATCAAGTAAACTTTCGTCCCAGGTAATGTGAGCTGTATTACAGGGTTTCAATTCTTTGAATTCAGAAAGACTAAAACGGGATATCTTGTGAGTAACTGGTTCCAGGTGATCCTCCTTAGGCTTAGATAATATACAACGAAGGTATTTTAACATCAGAAGACAGAAATCTAAGGTTCTTAGGGTTTCCTTCAGTTCATGAACAATATGCTCATCTTAGAGATTATTCTTTTCCCAGATTTTCTTAGTAACTCAGTATGTCTTCATAATCTAAAATCCCCGGATGAATAAGCACCAACTCGATTATTTGTATCTTTCTGTAATATACTGTGATTTAATATTCATCTGTATAACTACCAGTCCTTGGTTATTCATTGTGTGGTATGTGTTACTTAAATGAACAGATATGAGTAGTATCAGGAACTAGAAGTAGAATTCTTACTGACAAAAAAGGGAAATATGAAACGATCAAAATAACAACAGGAACGGAAGGACGATGGAGTTTTTAATGAACAATTCAATGAAGATGGTGGTATTTAGTGAATTGTTTTCATATTTTACAAACATCAATTTTGTATAATATAACTGTTTTCCCCCTCTTAAATCTTCATTCATTACATTTGTAGGTATCTCGTTTCATTTCAAAGTCGAATTAACCCTATTTCTACCTTTTTGGGATCAATGTATTCAGTCAAACAGTGTTTTTTCCGCTCTAACCCATTTGTTTTAAGTACTGTGAATGTATATAAAAGCATTGATTCAGAAAATATACTTAATGATCCATTAAAATTTTCTCCTAATTTGATCGATCAGTTTTTCAAAATGTGTTTGTAATTTAGGTCACGTCAATTTTTCCGATGAAGTAACTGCTGCTTTTCGACTCGCTGATGGAATCTGTCTGTTAGTGGACGTCAGCGAAGGTGTACTTTTAAACACCGAACGTATTCTTAAACATGCTCTACAAGAACGACTACCGGTAACACTGTGCATCAACAAAATAGATCGTCTCATAATTGAACTAAAACTGCCACCAATGGATGCGTATTACAAAATCAAGCACATAATTGATGAAGTAAATTCAATTCTTCTGACTTATTCTGAAGGTGCAGGTAAGTTTCTATCAATTTATTTTTCTAGGAAGATTGCACGTTTTTCTTCACTATATTCTGTGTTATATTCGATTTCGACATGATCCATTTTTATCTTTCTGCCAAATTATTAGTCGAATATGTTCATTCTGTTGAAAATATTGAATCTTTCATAGTCGCCATGTATATATATATATATATATATATATATATATATATATATATATATATATATATATATATATATATATATATATATATATATATGGCCTGCTTTATTATCTCATGGAATTACTTTTTTGGGTTTACTTCATCTGGTTATGTTCTCGGAGCCATTGTGCTCCTTTACCCTCACTTAATTAGTCTTTCCCTCCTAAAGTTTGTTATATTTAAAAATGATGGAAAAGTCAGGCATTCCTAACTTGCATCCCTGCACATTCGACTGAACTACTGAAATTTTTGTCGAAGATAATTTTATATTAACATATGGGATGTAAGGAAACACAATGTTACTGATATTTAATATTTTTATAGCTAAACTGATATTAGAAACAGTCAATTTAGTTTCATCTCATATGCCTCCAGGTATTACGGATGATACACAACCTGTTGTCAGCCCATTATTGGGAAATGTATGCTTCGCAAGTACTTATTACCGATTCTGTTTTACTTTGGAATCATTTGCGAGAATATATATGGATACATTTTCTAACGGTATGGATTACAAAGAATTCGCTGGACGTTTATGGGGTGACATATATTTTAATTCTAAAACGTAAGATTTGTTAATATTTCACTTAAATATGCACTAATCTTTTAATTTCTGTTACTATTTGTAAGTAGTCTGGACTTACTATGGTACGGTCTGTATGAAATTCTTGTTAGTCTTCTGTGTTGCCAATCTCTTTATCAGTGAGCATTAGTTTGAATGATCTAGATTTTTTAAGTGCGAAATAATTACATCCGGATTCACTTGTGTTGTCCATCTCTTAATTGTTTCTAATTTATTTATTTATTTTAACACATAGATATTGGAACAAGGAGGCACCAAATACATATGCGCCACACAGATCTCATTTGATATGTGTGAGGACTGTGATACTGCCCGGGTGCCAAAACCTCAGCAGGAAATTGTTTCTAAACCAATGATACAAAGTGGCCCTACCATAGTAGATCTGTTATGCAGTTATTTCAATAGAAATTATGTATATATCAGTTTCGATTTAGTGTGCTATACATTGTTTCTTACCCCTCTTATTATTTTGATAATTTGTCTTTATAGATTGAGTGATATGATAATATTCAGTATACCTCTCTATCTGAAATTCTCATTGTTCGATAAATTACTAATTGCTTTCATGAAAGGACTCGTTTTCTAGCTACAAGTTTATATACTGAGCTATAAGTCACACTGCTTGTGAGTATTAATGATACCACCCGGCTGTTCAAACCAATGTAGGTGATGAGAGTTTGAATCTGTGACTTACTAGTTAAAAGCCGTGTTTTAACCATTAATTTGCCGTCCTCATTATTTTTATAAGCTTTAACTGTCACCGTTATACACAAAAAATATTGGACTCAATGACCATTATTGCTCACGTTTTTTGACAAATTTCTGAAGATTATCAGTATAGGGATTTTGGAGATTTTTGAATTTTATTCAGACTACGAGCCGTTCTAAGTTACGCAACCATTGAGAGCCTGGTTTATGCTTATAACCTTCATCTAAAACTATTTGTACTGATAAATAAGTGGATCACTTTAGCTTTGTGGTTGTCAGCCTCATAGTATAACTTGATTTTGCATCGGATTTAAAAGGAATACTGTCAAATTTACTTTAAATCTATTACAGAAGAAGATTTCAAAAACGACCACCTTCTGCGAATTCACAACGAACATTTGTAGATTTTATTCTGGAACCTTTATATAAGATTTTTGCTCAAACTGTTGGCGATGTTGATACTTGCTTGCCGTCATTATGTTCAGAGTTGGGTATCTATTTAACGAAATCTGAGATGAAACTGAATATACGCCCACTTTTGCGTTTGATATTTAAACGATTCTTTGGAGATTTCTCTGGTAAGTTTAGAAGTATCCTAGTTGTAGTTGTTTTGCCTGGAAGCGTTTCATGATTACTAATTTTGATGTGTTTCCATATTCCAGTCAATGTTACGATGTTTCTTTCCTTTTCGTGTGGATTTAATTTTCCCTATGACATGAGGTATAATATTCCTTGCATTAGTCCCAGGTACCTAAAAGATAAGAATGCCTCAGTAAAAATGGAGGGAAAGCCATCCACATTATCTCATGATAGATATTAGGTCGTTGTTCACTACTTCGAAGCAGTCAATCTTTCATATTGTTAGATAGCAGAGTTTAAGTCATTGAATATTTCCTATGCGGGATATCATTAATGCCTATATGTTTAGAACTTAGTATCAAAAAGTTCAGTGTATAATTTTCGGATCATTGCCTTCAAAATTTCATTTTAGGATTTGTGAATATGTGTGCAGAACACATACCAAGTCCAGTTAACTCAGCCGCAACTAAAGTGGGATCAACGTATACTGGCACACTAGATAACGATCTCGGACGTGCCATGATAAAATGCAACATGAATTACGAACATGTAATGGTTCATACTACCAAACTTTATCCTGATCAAGAAGCTATCTCTTTTCATGTTTTTGGACGTGTTATGTGTGGTACCTTATTTGCTGGCCAAACCGTCCGTGTTTTAGGCGAGAACTACACACTTTCTGATGAAGAAGATTCACGCCCAGCTACAGTTGGCCGTTTATGGGTATCTATCGCGCGGTGAGTAGTTACTTCACAACATATTCTGTTTGTTTGAGTTCAAAGTTGAAGGGATTTCAAATGTGAAGTTTTCTGGAGTCTTTAGCAAGTATTTAGTGGTCAAGCTATCTAATTTCACCGCATGACCCTGTTTCGGTATCCATAAACACTGTTGTATACTACGTTTAGAAAACATAAAATGTAACTTGATCTAAAATTTGACAAATATCAAATTCTCCGATAAACTTCTGGGAGAAGAAAAGTTCATGGAATTTTATACATTTTAGGGTGGCATATATTACAACTTATATAATTCAAATATATTCATTCTCCACATAACAAAATATGTTTACTGGTTTCCTATTTGGCTGTTAGTTTTTTGTCTAAGATTGTTTTAACAAGATCTATCTAGGCTATGCTACTTTCGAATGAAATACATTTAAGACTATTAATGAAATACATGTCTATTAGTATAGTAGGCTCCTTGGTCATCCTGTAACTTAATGGTCTAAAATATTACTAGCTTTTTCAGATATGAATAAACAAACAATTAAAATGATCTAAGATTTTCACGGTATAATTAAATTTGATTCAAGTCAACATGCTTATGTCAATATCATATTTATCAGGTGTGTGTCTATGATAGGGTCAATGTCAGAGCAAGATTTATATTTGGTCACTTGGTAAACTAATTTACCTGAGTATTTCATATCTAACCGGTGTATTACAGTGTTGAAAAGCACCAATCATGGCATTCCCTACCGTCTTAATAAACCTATCACTTCCTGTCATAAATAACTACGAATTTTATGTGATGCAAGCTATTATTAATGACCAGTGATTTGTCAGTTGTCTAATTATTGTCTAGATTTTTCAGATAATAAGTGTTCATTTATTCAATCTCTTTGTATTTCATATATTTAAAGTACCATGTCAGCATTAAAAAAAACCAAGAAACAGTTGCAATGCACTCGTATGCTGTAAGCAAATTTTTATTTACAGCGGTTAAATAAAATCTTTTAGACCAATAAATATCCCACTCCTTTAGATACAGTCGTGTTAATTTACTCTTCTTAATACCTATGATTTGTATTTAGAAAAAATCACTTTCAAACTTGTGATTTCCACTAAACGATTCGTGCAAACCACGAACTGAAATAACTGGTGTAAATTTTCATTTTAATTTCTGTTACGCTAAATTAAACAACCTGATCGTAAAGAAGCTCTATAGAAATTAGACTGTTTTTGTTTATATAAACTGTAAATGGTCATTAAAAAATTGAACAATGCCGAAAAATTGTTTTAATTGACCTTATTCCATGTTCCATATAGTAAACACCCGTTTATTAAAAATTGGATACGTGCTTTGTGTTTTCGGAGATCCCAGGCACCGCTATTAAATGCTCAAGGTTGTTTTCTGATTCAAGTGTTTAAAAATAGTAAATTAATTACTGGATCAAATCCATTTCCAAGTTAGACCATACTCAACAGACTGATAATATTCTGTTTGAGCTAGTGCTTTCTTGGTTTATATATTCACTATCTTTCAATTTTGATGTCTGGAAAAGTTTGAGACTTCTTCAAGCACGTTAATTTTCATAAAAGCTACATAATGTAGCAAACTTTGTGTCCCCATTTTTTGGAATAATTTTAAGTAACGCTTCGTGTGCTCTTTTTTAACTCAACCCTTTCATTTTCAAGTTACCAGCTGGAGGTGAATCGGGTACCAGCGGGTAATTGGGTGTTGATTGAGGGTGTCGATCATCCTATTGTGAAAACAGCTACATTAACATCAGCGGACGCCCGTGGAGCATATATATTCAGACCCTTAAATTTCAATACTTCTTCAGTTGTTAAGATTGCCGTGGAACCTGCCAATCCTTCTGAGTTACCTAAATTGTTGGATGGTCTCAGAAAAGTAAGTAACCTCCTGGGTTCCGATAATTATTTTCATATTTTTTGAAATCTTTTCTAATTAAAGTTGTTTTTAATAAGTTATGTCTTTATTGATCATCATCGCATATATCTTGGTCTATCACAGTTAAAAGGGATTTTGTGAGAGAAAACGTAGGTGTTATGATTTGCCAAATTAAACACCATTGAATGAAGTAGCCAGATGGTTCTTTAGTGATTTCCCTGTAAACTGAAACATTTTATACATTTCTTTGCAGTTCCATGTCACATGTAAACCCTTATTATCTACTTAAACCACAAACTATGTTGCTTGATGGATTTATTGACTTAATATTGCATATGAATATGATTTTGACCACTTTATAATAATTCCCCCATTTCAGGTTAATAAAAGTTATCCTCTCCTCGCCACCAAGGTTGAAGAATCAGGTGAACGTGTCATTCGTGGTACTGGTGAATTGTATTTAGATTGTGTTATGCACGATTTGCGCAAGCTCTACTCTGATATCGGTAAGTTTTCAGGAAATTTTAAACTATCACTAAAGTCTAATTCATTTTTGTATTGGTTGCTTGAATCTTTGCCTCCGTGTTTAGGACTGCAACTAATCAATCTCTTATTGGCATATGTGCATCCTCGATGTTTCCTTCAGTTTATCACTAAAGTCGTTTTGCGTACAGATAAAATGATCATAATATAATTTTTACTGACTTTTCCTAATAATAAGCTTGGAACATAAACCTATCAATGAGCAACTGCACAAAAATTCGTAATTTCAAGTTTCTTCTCTTTGTAACTATAATAAGATAATAACAGTTAGTATTCTGTACTTAAATCGCTGAGCTAGTGTTCTGTTCAACTTCTCATGTAACAATTTACCACTATTTTTATGGCATGAGTTGTTGCTGAGTTTCGTGAAATGGATGATCAACGATGTAATCCTGATCCTTTCTCCGTTTTACTTAGTTAATGTTCAAAAGTCATAAATGTTCGTACAATTAAAGATTGTTCAATTTACTTGGCCTTAATAAAGTTTCTGAAGTACTTGCTCAACCACAGTCATTCTAGCTTCCAAGGTCTAAAGAGTGTGTGCCGCGTATAAGCTGGTTTGTTTGTTTTTACCATCCACTTAGCTATTTCGGAACTTAAAATTGAACTGAATCATAGTGGGTAATCGGTTCTTTGTCCACAGTTTAGCTGAAAATAAATTTATTGTTATTTGAGAATTCTAACAAGCCATTGGTTTTTAATTTTACCAGTATTTTGCATATACCATAATATTATTTATTTTAACACATAAATATTGGTACAAAAGGACATCGAATACATATGCGCCACTCAAGTCACTTGGTTTTTGTGTGGGTTGTGATGCTGCCCGGGTACCCAGACCGAAACAGGTTGTTTTCTGAAGGGACAACACCTGGAGCCTTCGACCTAAAGGTCTAATCCTTAAGGCAGTGCAGCAACGTCAGGAAATTGAGTCTCATGTTAATCAGTGACCAATAATTGGTTCGTACGCCATTTGTTCCCTCATGATACTGGAGTCCATGTGCACCACTGATTTGGAATCAGGGTTTTCCCACTCTCCTAAGTGAACCCTCCGTGTCCACTAACCGGCTTAAAGCGCCTGACATTCGCTTTTTGTCCTCTCGATTTCGTAAACCACATCTTTACCATGAGAAGTTAGTAAATGAGACTTCCCAGGCAGTGGTTGTATACGCGTAACCATGTGAGAGCATTTCGAGAGGGAGAGTTGACTTTCCCCATTCTCGGCCGTACCAGGGCATTTGGGGGCATAGTATATGTATCTATATATGTACTATAATAATTATGTAATGTTCCTTACATGTTATACCAGTTGAAGTAATTGTATATATATTTTTTAATCAGATGTGAAAGTTGCTGACCCTGTTGTAGCATTTTGCGAGACAGTTGTGGAAACTTCCTCTTTGAAATGCTTTGCTGAAACACCAAATAAGAAGTGAGTTTGTTGTGAAAGCTTTTATTAAAATCTCTCAAGAACACATATAAATGTAATATTATTAAAGAGCATTTTCTTACATTTTAAATGATACCCGTTTTTTCCCTGATGGGGTTGCACAACGGTTAGTGTTCGTGAAAAATTCTATTTCTTAATCTTTCGATAATTTCCGAACTCATTTTTGCTTGCATTTTGAGAAGACTTCAAGTTGATATTTCTGTTATCACATTTATTTAGTTCTCTGATATGTAATGAAATTTTCACTGGTTATATTTGTTAACACTCAATTAACTGTAAATATATGACAGGGAGAAATTATGTTTTGTATGAATTCAACGTTTCCCTTGGCAATCTCCTCCAATCTTTTTCAAGGAAATATAATCAAACATCAAAATGATGGAATATACATGCTGATTGATGCTTTACTTTAACTCGGCGCTCAAATACTTTGAGATTATTCTATCCACTTTAAAGGGAAGTTCTTAAACTGTAAACATTTTGTGTAACCATTTAGTTCTATGAGAGCGTAATCTAAAGATTTTAGATTCAGTTGTATAGTGTTTTAGATTATGAATATTGGTTTATGCATATAACAGAGTATATATATAAGGGGCATGAAAAGTAGTTTTTTAACTTAGTCGAGGAAATAATAGAAATCTACAATGTTTTCGTTAATCTTCACAACCAGATTCCCTGTAGATAATTAACTTATTTTGATCAGGAAACAAAACATTTGTGAGTGGGCGTTTTTTCCAAAAGTAATAAGTTTTTTGAATGCTTAAATATATATTTTCCTAATATTCCATTTTTCTTAAGGATTCTCCAGTGAGCGTGGTGTTAATACATGATTTTTATTAAATGATGTGTTTTCCAGTTTTTTATTCAAAAATCTCAAATAAATTCTCATTTTGTTAAACCCTTTTTTCAAGTAGTTTCATAAGTTTATTTTAAGCTGGCATTTCAAACAACCATTTATGGTGATCTATAAGAATTTTTTAGCTATATGTTATGCATATTAGCACTCGTAATTGAAAGTAAATTCTGCACTTCAATAAACTACAGTCATGCAGTAAAAACCAAAGCATTGCATTACCATCACATAAATAAGTCTTACATATAATTGGTTATACAAATTTGTGATTAAGATGTAATACATCTGTCTGGATTTCTAAAAACATTCATGGCTTAAAGACATTATTTATTTCCCAACATATTAGCACTAATTCTCTACAGAAAGTTTACTATCGCTTTGTGTGAAATACTTAGTAAAAGTGCCAAATGAGTATTTCTGTAGGAATACATCAATACTTGGTTCAATTTGAGATTGTTTGGATTATCCCGTTGATATTTTTGACTGAAATTTTATCATTCTTGGTTAGGATATGAGTATCATGTATGGACAGGGCTAGTGACGGTATTCAAGATGCGTTTCATCCTCTTTGGGACTCGTCAGTAAACTGCATCCTAGGGCTGATTTTTACACCGCGACTCAAATCCAGTACCATTCGCCTCAAATGCCATCGCGTTATCCGTTTAGCTACTGATTGATGATGAAGAATTCACTAATGGCCATATTCCATCTACTCTATATAATAATACTGTTCAAGAAATCAAATAATAACGATCGTATTAAAATTCTCCATTTAAATTATAACTTAATTTTGTTTTTGACTTATCTGGGATGCATAAGACTTTGTTGTGCTAACTTTTTAATCTATTCTGTACAAATCTTTATTTTATAATCAGAAATAAGTTAACTATGATCGCTGAGCCACTTGATAAGGGTTTAGCTGAAGACATAGAGAATAAGGTTGTGCAAATCACTTGGCCAAAAAAGCGACTCGGAGACTTTTTCCAGAAAAAGTATGACTGGGATTTGCTTGCCTCCAGGTAATTAGACTTGTTTAATTTCGTTATGTATAATATGTTTATTAAATATTACTGCAGTTATCATTACGAATTCATATTTCATATATAAGTATTAATTATTATCATGATGAATTTAATTCAGAATTTTGTCGAGTTAAATATTCATTTTAACGCAACACATCATGAGTCCTGGTTGTATTTGTAGCGTGATATTTACTTTCCATATTTCTTTAACTCTTATAAATAATCCCTTCTAGTGTGAACATACGGTACACAAACCAACAGCGATTAAGTTGTTCTACCTCTTATTTTGATTAACTGAAAACATCCCGTATCCCGCTCTCGTATTTATCTGATCAAATTAACGTCACGTAACACACACCGTAATGACTCGTGTTAACCAAATTGTAAATAGGGAACTTAGTCATTTGTGTATATATTATTATTACTGCGTCTTGTCTAATAGGTCTATATGGGCTTTTGGGCCAGACGCAACTGGTCCGAATATACTAATGGATGATACATTACCGTCTGAAGTTGATAAGAATTTACTACTTACTGTCAAAGATTATATCGTGCAGGTGAGTTACAGCTCTATATTATTTTGCTTCTATAGTTATTTATTATTTTGTTCATATTAAGTACTAAAAACGGATAATTATTTATTGTTTATCTGTGATAAATATTTATGAACGATTTCTATGAATACAGGATATTCGTATTTTAACATAACATTTTATCAATATACATGAACTAATTATGTTTTCATTCCACATTATGTAGGGTTTCCAATGGGGTACACGTGAAGGACCACTTTGTGACGAGCCAATTCGCAATGTGAAATTTAAAATATTAGATGCTCTGATTTCTGGCGAAGCACACCAACGGGGTTCTGGACAAATAATTCCTACAGCTCGCCGAGTTGCCTACTCTGCTTTCCTCATGGCCACACCTCGCTTGATGGAACCTTATTACTTGGTTGAGGTACAGGCGCCTGCAGATTGTGTTTCAGCGGTATATACAGTTCTTGCTCGTCGTCGGTAAGTTATTCATTTCGATACTTATTGACTAGTACAGATATATATCCAACAATTAGGCTTCATCTGGTCTGTATAATTGTAAAATGTTTTTGTAGCTTTCTTAAGAATAACGTTGAACATATACTGTAGTTTTGTTGAATTACATCCATGTCATATGTGAGTGGAGACTTAGCAGTGGAAGCACTGACATTTCAGTGGCCAGATCACACGTCAAATCTCCCTTCTACCGTAGTTTGACTAACCAATTAATATTACTACACCTCATGCAAAAAAAGTATAGCTGTTAAGTGTGCACACCTCTGGTAAGTACTGGAAAGATTTGTATCTGAAAGCTACATCATGATGAAAGTAATGAATGGGTTAGCGAATAGAGTATCTTTGAACATAAGTATTTACATGTATATATGGTGATATATGTAGTACTCTCGGAATGTTTCGTTTAAGTCCCAACCACCGCATTAAAAAAAGTTGACGAAAATCGTATCCATAAAATTCCTTGCCTTAAATTGATTATATCGTAAAACTAGTAGACATATTAACAGATTAAGAAATAATAGAAGGAATACTGTTGTTCATAGATTTTGTTAGAGGTGTAAGTCGCTTTTCTAATCTCGATAAACGGAAAAATAATATTAATCTTACAAAGTTAACTTGTTTTCACTTAATTTTCAGTGGTCATGTAACACATGACGCTCCTATATCTGGATCTCCTTTGTATGTTATCCGTGCATTTGTACCCGTCATTGATTCATTTGGATTCGAGACAGATCTTCGAACTCATTCTCAAGGACAGGCATTTTGTATGCTTGTTTTTAATCACTGGCAAATGGTTCCAGGAGATCCTCTCGATCGTTCAATTCAAATACAGCCTTTGGTCCCACAGCCTGCTACTCATTTGGCTCGAGAGTTTATGGTTAAAACTCGTAGAAGAAAGGTTAGTAAAATTATTGAAGTGTGGTCTTGGATGTTTGAAAAGTAAACTTAATCTTAAGTAAACGAAAATAAAAAAATCAAAATGAGTCAAGCAAACATATCTTCTTGAGTTTTCATCATATTCTCAAGAAATGTGTTACACAAACACTGTAAAAATGTTTCTTGTAGTATCGTCAATTATTTTTGATAAGGCTATCTATATATTAAAGAGTTGATCATTAGATTTATGATTACTGTATTACTATAAGACTAAAGTGTAACGAGCAAACAAACGTTAGAACATGCAAATACAGGCTGAATCTATAAGTACTGCTAGTGATTGTTTGTAAGTTTTCATTTTATTTAACAGCCTCTTGCTTTGTTGTCTACTACAAATCTTTATTGAAACAATCAGTCAGCTACAGAGTAGGACCAGACACATATATGCATCGGCCCAAGTTGCCATATCTCATCAGTACAACAAGATGAAGACCGAATTCATAGAACCAGTTACTTCAGTAGTAGTAAAGAAAGATTCCGTATAAGGATATGATACAGGAGAAATTATTTCATGGAAAGTGAGATAATTTTAATCTCACTGTTTAAGGGCAGACAAAGAGTATATACACCTACGCCATTGTGATCGATTCTGAGCCATGTTATCCAGTCTCCAACCATTGGTTACGATAGTTGCGCGGACCCCAACTAAGTAGTCCGCATCTACCAACATGGCTCAGACCAGAAGTTAATGACTTTATGGGCCGATGCCACGTTTTGGTTTGATCGCTCCTAACCTATCTGTCTCCAACACCAGTCAGCATTGCGCGCTGTAATAATCGGTGGTCGGACATGCGTAATACGTAGCCCAACCATCTCAGTCGGTGAAGATTTACAACCTCATCAATCGATTTACCATCATTCCCTAATACCCTGTGTCTAACCCCACTACTACTTACCCGGTGATCCCAGCAGATGCTGGCAATATTCCTAAGATATCTGTGATCAAATGTTAGTAACTTACAGGTATCTTCTACTCTTAATTAGCACGTTTCACAGCCATAAAGTAAAACAGAACGAACTGCTGAGCAGTATACTTGTGCCTTAATTGATAGACGGATATATCTCCTAAGCCATAGATGACGTAAGTTGGCAAAAGCCAAATGAGGTTTTTGAATCTGTGCTGATATTTATTCAGACACCAACCCATTGGGGTTGGTTAGACTTCCAAGATCAACGAAGTTGTCGATGCGTTCGACTACTTCACTCTCTATCCTTAGTTCAGGTGTTGACGCAGGCCAGTCCTGAAGCAACAAATTGCATTTAGAGGTGGAGGAACGCATCTCAGACATGATAGCACTGTTGCTCAATGCTACCAATACACTGCATTTTATCAGCATCTTCATCAAACAGGACTATGTCATCTGCGCATTCTAAGTCGATAAGTGGACCTCCTGGAGGGAGATCAATGCCTGAAAATTCAGACGAAGAGAACGTTATTCCCAGCAGTAGGTCTATGAAGTTGAACAAAAATGGAAATAGGAGACAGTCTTGCCGAACACCACTTGGGGTTGCGAAATCAGACGACAGTTCGCCGTAAGCTCCAACTATATTAGTACTGTTCAAGTAAAGAGCCTTCACAAGGTTTATGTACTTCTGAGGTACACCTTTCAATGACAGACACTGCCACAGAATCTCTCGGTCTACCGAGTCAAATGCTGCTTTTAAGTCAAGAAAAACTATCGTTTTCGGACGCCAATGAACATGCTTGTGCTCTAGAACCTGACGAAGGGTGAAGATGTGGTCGATGCAGCCACGATCAAGTTTGGAAGCAGCCTGATTTCCTCGTGTTCGCAGGTCTTTGTTAGGCGTCCGATAATCATTGAGGCTAGTATCTCAGACACTATATTATTTAAACTAACCCCTCTATAATTATCACAGGATGATTTTGGTCCTTTTTTATATATTGTGACGATCAGCGATTACGACCAGTCAGATGGGATTATGTCCAACTCCCAGATTTTAGCTGGAATATAAGTCAACATAATCGCTTAAACTATACCACAGTTCTTAAAAAGTTTTGATTCAATCTATCTAGACTGTCTTCTCTTCCTCGTTTCAGTTTAGCTGTAGCTTTCTCAACCTCATTTATAGTCTGTAAGTCTATTACATTGTATCTCTTCGGGTCCCAGTTTTGGCTAGGTGAGGTCAAGTGATTGACTTTTCTCTGATTCTGAATGCATATTTCGGATTGACATTATACACCAATCGTACGAGATTCTAGTTTCTTTGCCAAAGTGGCCTGCTGACCAACTTGACATAGAGTACGTCCTTTAAAAGCTCCGTTATGTAGTGTGGAACCGGGTTTCAGTTGACCTGGTAGTTTCTTGTGTACTAGAATCGTTAAACATAGTGACACATTAGGAGGGAGCTTAGAGTTGATAGTCGGGATAGGCAGGAATAATAAGAATTGATGAGAGAAACTGATTATGAATATAGTGATTTTGGGTGCTATTAGAGAGGTGTATTTCCGTGAGTTTAGGTGAGGTGTGCATTTTTATGGTTGACCTTTTCTGACCGCATCCCTCCTTGTGGGAGGGAAGCATCGCTGTTATGCTGGTTTTCTGAAGGGAACACATTACTGCCGTCACACCTCTGTACAGTCAGTTGTAAGACTTCACCCTTGGATCTTGGGTTTGCTGTCTTTAGACTTAGTGCTTTTCTGGCATGGTAGGACCTTGCGGAACAATTGTTCCAGTTAGTATAGCTCGATTGGTTCATCACAATAAGCAAACCCGACCACATCAGTGTAGCAGCGACGGTCGGTTTATTAGGGCAATAATTTTTTACCTTTTCGGGGATATTTTGTCATTTACTATTAATCTTCACTGATGCACACCAAGAACAATCCATACAATCGTTAACATCTCACCTCAATTTATACCTTAATTGTGCTAAAAAATATCTTTTACCTTTTAGGGTTTGAATGAAGATGTTAGTATCAACAAATTCTTTGATGATCCTATGTTGCTAGAACTAGCCAAACAAGACGTAATGCTGAATTATGCACTATAACTTTGTACATGTACTGTATTTTATAAGAAAATAAATAGTCGAACATTATAACCGACTACATATTACTGCATGACTTCTATTCATTTGTTTTTTGAATTTTCTTTATGGCGAATGCACTTGCTCTATCTCAAAAATTTATTACATTTAGCTGTAACTTAATTACTTGTTACTAAGTCGTACATAAGAAAGTACTAACGGTTGACTTCTTAATCGCTTGTTAAAAAAAATCCGTAGTTTACCTGTCAGAGGTAAGTAACAAATTCGCAATGTATCTAGCTCGACCATGCAGATGCAATATGAAATTATACAGTTTAAGGTTAAATAAAGTGATATCTCCATACAAAACATGTAGATGCAGAGAGTTACTATTTCGAGTTTGATGTACATATACATCGTTTCTCGAATTAATAAATTTCTATTATAGTAACTCTGTCCGATACTTATTGTCGTGCAGTTTTATTAAATGTACATTCCTAATTCTTCCGACTGACGCTACCATAAGTGTAAATTGGTCATTTATCACAGCCCTGAAAAAATGCACTGGAGTAAAGAGAACTCAATTTTTGTTAAACGGGAATGATGGAGGCTGGTAGTATAAGCATGATAATGGAAAACGTTAGTGCTTTCAGTTATGTTGCATCTACTTCTTGAGTTACAATGAAGGTCTTGTAAAAAATCCGATCTTTACACTGTATTCAGTTTGTTAAAAATACTGGAAAATAGGTGTCGGTGCTAGTTTCAGGAGATTCGAGGAAAGTCCCAATAATCGTAGTAATTTGAGTAATTAACAAGTCAGGTTCGTTAAAGGTGTGTCATGATTGACTAGAAGTGATACGACTGCCAGCTCTTGATTTAAACATCTAACCCTCCTCCTGTTAATACGGACATATACTAGTAATGCTGTTTTGTAAAAAATATGAACTTATTCTAACTTTTGGAAAGACAAATTAATCTGATCGTCATAAGCCATTGTATACACATGTTTGGCTGTCGACTATTAAGTTTTAACCTTGATCAGTTCTCAAACGTGCATATGTTTGTTCATCACTCTACTCATTATCTGCCTTAAGCTTATTTTTCTGTCTGATTATAAATGCTGAACCATGCTTGCTAAAATTCAATATGCAAGCGTGCTTTCCTCCATGCCGAAAAAATCCTGCCAACATACTTCCTATCTGGCTTTTATAACCAACGTTCCATAATCGTAGTTAGTCCAAGTATTACATACAAAACTAAATAGGAGGTTCATGTTTTATAGAGTTAACACGATGCTATAATATACATTCAAGCACTGACACGATAAGCTCATCTGCAAAGTTTCACTTGGTAAGATCATAAAGTAGATGATCAATACGCGAGATAAACAGTAGTATATCTCTAGCAGAAACCTCGACTAATGAATTCCAAACTAAGTTGCTAAATGTAAAGTTTAATCTTTGCCGACGTAGCAGTTTTTCCTGATGTAAGGGTCGGTTTTTCGGATGAGTTAAAGAGGTTTGCCTGTTAAATCAACTGGAATAGTGATAGCTTGCCAACTCGTTTGCTACGAACTTTCAACAGTTGAGGTGCAGCTAAGCGCACCTTGAATACAATAATGATAATGACATCAAGCAATGAACTATGGACACATTTTGAGGTGTAAAACAATGTGTATGACTATTGAATTAACTTTTTGGCTATTCATCATGAATTATTACCCGTAAATATGGCAACATATTTGTAACTAAAATATTTTTTTAATGAATTTTCCTTTTAAGTCGCTTTACAATATTCGTTATATTCCCACTATCTATCTTGTGTGGTTGGGTTTTTGTAATTTACTGTTTCAAATGAAGAAATGCAAATTATTTTAAATAAATAAGTAGGAGTGAGTCTTACGGTAAATTGTCACCCAGGATACACTGAATAAAATAGAAATACATATATAATATGGATGGTTTTGCATGAATTAAAAAAGTCAATAAACAATATAATTGTAGTAGAAAAAAGAAATAACGATGGGGTGCTCCCCTTGTATTTGTTTATGTACGAACAAAAGGATGATTGCCGTATGTGATGTGATTTTTTGACTTAAGATAGGAAACAATGGCAGTGGGATGAATTGAGCTATTAATTACAAATGTTACTTATGCATTGACCTTCAGAACATCTCTTTCCGAGTATAGTGATTCAACGATAGATTGAAAGTGTCGACGGGCATTTTGACGTGATATTTTCATGGTTGGAGTTAACAATCCATTTTCGACAGTAAATGGATTATCATTTAGGTAGATAGATTGTACCTGGAAAAATTTTAAACCATCAACTTGGATCGCATATGAGTTAAAAAAGTTTTATTAATTACAGCAAAAAAAGCGTCATCTTTACTCCAACATAACTGAATTTATCAACATGTAGAAGACACCTCATTTATGAAAATTTCACCCTAACCCGAATGTCAGAACATCCACGAATGTACTATATTTACCCGATTTAAAAATATCAATTTATAGGTAGATAAAGGAGGCGTCGTCATTCAGATTATAAAATTGCTTTCCAACTACATTCACAAGTTTATGACTTTAATACTGTCACCCTGACGTTCACAACAGTTAATTTTGAAGGGCTTTTTTGTAGATAACCACGATCAATTCTCACTAACTTTTCCCCCATTTATATTCGCCTGTAGATTTATTGTATAAGATGGTGGGGAAGTTTCCCACATTCTATCAACAATAATTTATTGTCAGAGAAGGGGTTTTGTGGATATTATAGTAATTTTAATGGTTGAGATCATGAGTCAATTGAAACTAGATCACCATGGACAAGCTTTATGAAGCTTCGGTTTGACATGATTATTCAGTACCTATATGCCCAACTGCGTCACGAGGCAAGCCCTCACTTAGAATCCTCGAGTCCAAAGGAGGAGAGGAAAACTACAGTATACATTACGCCGAGAAACGGAGACATATGAAAAGAATGAACAAAAGTTGGATAGGACTAGAAAAGAAGGCATAGGACAGAGTGGGTTAGAGAACGTTGTCGGCGGCCTATGCTCCATCGGGAGTAACAGGCGTAACGAAGTACCTACATGATTAGTTGGAGCCTACCATAAACATACCAAACCTTGAATTCCTCAACTCAATATAGATACTATTTCAGGACATACACTTTTCACGATTAAAACAATACCTATCAGTTGAATATCCTCTTCTCATCAGAACATAAGATTTGACGTTTCGTATAAAGCTCTTTCAACTGATTATATTAACAAACTTTTATTCAGAAATGTTAGGTCGTAATGTTGAGATTTTCCCAAAAAATTAGTTTGTGTATCGAAACAGTATACCGAATCGACATTATCAGGGTAGTGGCTTTTGTTCCAATCAAAATGAGAAACCACATATCTTACATTACCGACTTTTAGTAAATGATCTAAGCTACAATTAACAAAACATAATCTACATTGAAAAGTTTAGATATGTAAACACGAGAATTAGAAGCTAAATAAAATGTAGGCAAGTCCTTTCAGTGATAAGGTGGAAATTACCAGATAACTTCAACACTTACCATTTCAAATCTCTTTAATCCCTTTTCTGTTGCGACTTCATTCATTTTTTTCAAAACAAATCGTCGAATTTCTATGTTTTTGCAAATATCGGTGTCAGATAATCGAGAAATATCTGATGTTTTCAGATCGAATATTTTCCCATCATCTACATTACAACCAGATTTTAGGTAAGAATTAATACATGAACGTAAGTTTACGAAATTCGGAGTGACAACGGCGACAGGAAAATTTTGTTCCGGTTTCCCATCAACAAATACTTGGTCTATAAGTTGACAGGTCTGATAAATCACTTCTATTTTTTCTGGAGCTACATATTCGCCCTGTGCCAACTTGAACATACTTTTTACACGATCAACAATTTTCAAAGCACCTTCCTTTGAAGTGTTAAAGAAAAGAGCAAAACGCTGAGGTCATAATACTTTACTGTTGAAAAAAAAGATACTTGGTCCTAAAAAGCACTAATTTATTCTAGAGTAAACTTAATACATAATGGGTTAAGTTGATTGCGGTTGTCTGAGATAATGACATACAACTTCGGCCACCTGGATATCATCAATCAAAACTATGCATAACAAAGAACTCATAATTTATGTATTTAAGTGTTTATGGGTGGGTGAGTCATGTAGTTCTAAGTAGAACACAGACAACTAAAAAAGAGGTAACAACACTAAGAAGAAATAAAACGGGAACTGCTATGTCTTATCACCCGCCAATACACGTAGAAGACCATAATCAACCAATACATAGGAAAGAGCAGGAAGACTGGTACTCTATGCTTGACGGTCGGCTCAACACTAACTAGCCCCGAATGAAGAGGAAGAACACAAGACCAATGATCACCTGTCCATGATCGCTACCATATTTCAGACATTTATTTATATACATACAAGACCAGACCACGCAGTGCACCAGCTAAGTATTAACATGGAACAACTACATTAATGATGAGGAAAACGGAGTACTGGGTGCACATATAATCGGTTCTAGTTTATGAGTAGAAAATGGTATAGCAAACATTTACGGTTCAAATAAAAGCTTGAAACTAGGGTAATACGAAAATAATAAAACCAAAATACTTATTAAACATCCAATCAAAAGATATAAGGAAAATCGTAGAACGATAGCTTCGAAAATTGTTTCCTCATAGTTAAATTGTCACCTACAACAAAAACTATATAAAAGTAATAAAAATAAAAAGCCTCTTGTGATACGATCCAGATAACACGGCTAATGCAGGTCTGATTCACTCAAAAGGTAAATAATTGTGTTCAAGAGAAAAACAATAAAATCTCAAATGTCTGGATTGTGATCAGCAGTGGAACTTAGGACTCCTTAACATGGTATTTGGACTGAAACTCAAATTCGATAGCCATTACGCATTAATTAGTAAAAACTGAGTCCAGATATATACAAACGGGTTAAACAGGTATGAAGTTAAATCTAGAGGTTTAAACTTCCTTGTTGTTTACATCAAGGACTGCAATAGATTCGTATCTAAACTTTATGTTATTTTGTAATCTGAGACTAGTAGAGCAGTTTTTCTAACATACACATAGTCACCATATCCCTACAAATACTGACCTAACGTAACTCTTGGCTTCTTAGGATCATGGATAAACTATTGATATCAGTTACACCACCTTTTCGGTTGCTAAAGAGAGTGAAAAATCTTTTGCAAAAGATCAGTCTTTTGTGTTGCGGTCGTGAAGCATATCATTGGTAGAGTATTGTTTAAGTCTCCTACAAGTGGGACGCTCCACATACACGCTGTTTTGGTCGCACTTAGTTACGTTATGGAGTAGTTATGGATATTGTCTTTGCTATTGTGTTGTTCATTTTTTGGCCAACAGAAATCAGGACTTCAAATGGTACGATTTCTAGTCATGCCTTGGGTGCAGGACATTAAGTTAACAAACAGCCAAGACCTAGTCCTCTGAATTTTGCCGAAGTTGTTATTATTAAACACTAGAAACATGATTTATTTGCCTGAGAAGGAAACATCGTTAAAACTCTCTTCTGGTTCGATAAATTTTCCTCATCAAAATCATGAACCGATCAATGGTAGACCACCATCGGAAGCATGTAAGCACAGGACAGCCGTTTCGTCCTAGTATGGGACTCCTCATAAGTGCGCACTCATGATCCCGCACGCAACAGTTCAGCCAAGCGCCTTTGGCCTCATGAGCGAACGTTTGAAATCTAGACCACTGAGCCAACATCCAACGGTGTTAGTGTCTAACTTCAACCATGCACAACCGTGTCGGGTATGAGGTAGTTACACAGCGAAGATGGTCGCGCGACATCGTGGATTGGTTGAAGTTAGACACTAACACCGTTGGATGTTGGCTCAGTGGTCTAGAGTTTAAACGTTCGCTCACGAGGCCAAAGGCGCTTGGCTGAACTGTTGCGTGCGGGATCATGAGTGCGCACTTATGAGGAGTCCCATACTAGGACGAAACGGCTGTCCAGTGTTTCAAGACTTCGGATGCTGGTCTAACATTAATCGGTTCATGATTTAGATGAAATTCAACAATCTCTACAACTACAAACTGAAAAGTTTGTTTTTAACTAACTGACCTTTACTCATTTTATTTTACGCTTACTTACTCTTTAGCGTTAATTTATTGTAAGTAGGCACATATTTTTAGCCTTATGGACTCCTACTACTAGAAATATTGCAGAAAGTTCTTCTGCAGACGATATTTCATAGACGAACATCATGCTCTGGCTGCACTCATCTCTGCACCAGCATGTCTGAATATGAGCAATAATTATTCGAACAACCTCAGGGAATCGAATATCATAGCTATATCAACTAATTTACAATATTTAGTTAGCATTATGTGTATGATACTAACATTTCGGCCATAATTAATCAATCCATATGGTACATACGTTCATATATCGATCTGATTAAAGAAAAATTGGTTCGAAAGTCATGTGGATAGATATCTTGTAAAAACTACTCTTACAAATATACATTTCGTCAAAACTTACACTAGTCCATTCTCCAATGTCACCAGTATGTAACCAACCATCAGCATCAATAATTTGGGCTGTACTTTCAGGGTCCTGGAAATAACCTTTGGTACACCGTTTCCCTTTAATACATATCTAATACAGAAATAGTATACTGATGAGAGAAGTAAACAATTATAAATATGATGCGAACAATTTCCCACTGTGACTTTTTTGAAACAGTTTAAAGTAAAATGTGACTACCGTGAAAGGTGTATAAATTTCAAAACTCAATCTAATACACACCAAAACCAGTTATTTTTGAAAGGATTCTATTCAACGAAAGTTTCTTTTCATTTCAATATTTTTATTTTATCGGACTATATTGTCTCCTGGAAATGCATAGAGTAAAAAGCACATTAGTGAGTATAACAGTCTAACTCTGTATGAATATTCCATTTATTTTTCTTAGAAAACACTTATTGTTACTTCTAAATCCTAATGATGGAATGGTTCTAACACATACTGTGAGGACAACGGTATTTGAGTAAATTATCAATTAATTGATAAATAAGGAAAACATGTTAGAAAACCTGAATATCAAAACAGTATTTTGGATCAGAATAAAGATGCCGATATTCAACGGTCGACAAAATATGCATGGTAGCTTTAACTCTAAAACGAAAAAGATTTATTTCTAACAAAATTTTAGAAATATCATCCATTCAGTTTAAAGGTCGATGGGAAGTAAATTATTCAGGTATTACTCTGTGTAAGTCAGAGTTTTAAAAAGTCCAATTTTTGACAAATGTCAGAAAATTCTCACCTTTCAAATATAAAAACAATTGAAAAGAAAACCAGTTCTATTAACTGCATCAGAATATTTCCGTACATGTTATTTTCAGAAGAGGAAGGTATATGACAAACTCTTTTGCCAATAAGCTAGAAGTAACGAATTCAACATTAATAGACCTATGCATACAAATTTACGTTATGTTGTGACAATACAGCAAAATATAAAGTATTTTGTGATATACATACCTCGCCTCTGTTATCTCTGAGAGCTACAATATCCATATCTACGACATCAGCAAGTTTGACTTCGATCCTAGAAGTGATTGCACCAACAGTACCTTCATGAGATTCCCCTAAGACAGTTACGCTAGTTACACCGGAAACTTCAGTTGAACCGTAACCTGCGACAATCTAAATAAAGGTAGCACAATTACTTGAGAACCGGTACAATTTACAGAAAGACTAAAAATGTTTAGAAATTTAAAATGACATACATTCAACAACGGATAAATGTTTATGTAACTTATTTCCAAATAATTCTAAATGAAGTGCACCTGTCAAAAAACTGTCCAGACTTCATTTTCTAAGGCGAGAGTGTTTCTGACAAAAACAAGGAAGCAAAAGTAAATGTGTGGAGGCGGAACTCGATCAATGAATAGACAGAGTTCAAAGCTCGTGATTCTGAACATTTAGATTTCAAGCCAAGTTTTAAACAAATTATGACATAACTTAAGATAAAAAACTTCGAATATCAGGGAGCTAGTTTAACCCTACATTTACTACAGATGCATAACAATTTCACTAAGTGTTCTTTCAATCCCATTATTTTAATGTATCAATATTTCTCTCGTAGCCTATCTCCGTTATAAAGCGCGTTTTGTGTGTGGATTTGAAACACTAAATTGTTGCTTTTAAAAAGTCATCATGCACTGCGAACTCATGTGAGCAGTTAAAGCTTATCGATCTCAATACTTAACTTTTAATGGGGATGAAACATTAGACAGACTTGTCTGTAACTTCTTAAACTCTATCAATATGCACTTTATCACAGATATCCGTATTTGTGAATAGGATCTCTGTTTGATCATTTAAAGTTGGATTTCAATGTACCCCCATTCCAAAGAATAGTAGGAGTTAGTTCGGCTTTTTCGGTCTCACTGTTACAAAAGAGATATGGTCAAAGACAAAGCACTTGACTTGGATCTCATCAACAACCAATTATGCTTCATTAAGCCAGGGGATTGATAAAGTGGGAAGACGATCATCTAATACACAGTGTGGGTAGCTATAAACAGAGTCGTAGTATTTATGACTACGGAGAATGTGTTGGTTACAGGCTAAATAGAAACGGTCTTCTTCAGGTAATCTTGAAGCTTATTCGCTTATCAGGATGACTGTGGTGTGTGCTACTTATATTGACATAAGTAGTATATGATGTTAGTCGTGAACAGAAGGTCTGGCAGCAGAGGGACAAGAGGATCGAACAGTAAAAAACGGAAATAGAATGGGATTTATATGAAAATGCAAGAACAATGAAGTCTGAGTCACTTTTGAGACAATCAATGGACATTTTGCAAATTAGGCATTTACTTTATGATTGTTAGATTTTATTAACAAGTCCTGTAATTTTGTGTTAAATACATTCGTTTGTTCCCCACTGGTGTTCATGTTCACTGAATGACTAATACACTCATAAACGTTATTCTGGAAATGGGAACTATTGAATCAATTCAAGCAAAGATGGATGGTGGCTAGCAATGCTTCTGACTTAAGGCAATATCGAGTCGATCCGCACAGGATGTACATATGTCAATGAGAGACTGATCAAATGCAGTCCTAAACATCAATGGGAAGATTTAAGCAAACAGTATAAAAATGAATTATTGAATTAATGTATTACAGCACATGACTCCTTTAGAGTAGAGACCGGTGATTTAAAACAGGACTTTTCTCGATAAAGATTAAAGCTTATGTGAAGAATCAGACTCATTCATTATTTCAAATGTCTGTGTGTTCAGTAGACACTGATAAAAACGTTTGTTAATAAATCTAGTTCATCTGGATACATATATGTATCTGAACAAGTTTACTCAATTTACTGACCTTATAATAAAAAGCTAATTAAATAAAAAAAGATCACGAGGTTATGGTATTTTTGTAAGTAACGTTTTCACACTCTCAAATCGGAAGTACAACTGAAAACTTGATTTGCACTGCCTTGACACAACGAACAATAACATATAACTTAACAATAAAATTGCTTAAATCATTCACTGAAGTGGTTTCAAGCAATACCTATAACAATCAGTTTAAGCAGAGCAGGGTAGAACTTAGTAAACTCAAATAAATAGCTAGGTACCAGTCTCCAAATTCATTTTCTAAGAAAGGTAAAAATAACACCATATATTAAGTGAATGAAGTGGTTTTATATGTTATTCAATAAATGACAGTTAAACATCTAGATACATGGTTTTCTGCAAACGATGTGGTTGTTTTTTCTCTAGTCATTAAGTGTGAATATTTCCTAATAATATTGACTGATAAAGTAATATAGAAAAAATGTCTAAGAAAAAAGTACACCATACCCTGATAAAAATACCAAAAAATGTTTTAGACGCTTCTATAAGAAAATCGACACATCTTTCATGAGCAAATCAACTATATGGAATGTGTAGAGAAATTGTTAATTGATAGATTATTTTCAACATCGACTGATATAGCTTGAAGGACTTTTTTTATTCTACTTTGGGATATTGCGGGAGTAAACAGATAACTACTCAATAATGGTTTAGAACTTGAAGCTTTAAGTTCAAGATTATTTATTTATCGCTATCATCACCAAATACAATAAGCATGTATTTGTTTTTACTTACAATTCGGTTGGATTTATTGACCTAGACTTCCTGCAACACAATACCGAAGTAAATCCCTAATAATACTGTGGTGTATGTCCGTCGAGATAAGTAGTATGCAATACCCATCAGAATTGGGATGTATGGTAGCAGGTGGTTGAGAAGATCGAACTAAAGAGAACAGGAATGTAAGCAGAGTGTAATCGTAGTAACAACAAAAATGAAGGTACGACGAAGTATGTAAGGGACAATTGATGGAAGATGTGCAAATGAAGTAATTGATGTATGGTTTTCGTATTTTATGAAGATATACTGTAATTTTATATTCAACAACAAATCGGTCTTCCCCACTTGAGTTCTAGTTCATGACAATACTATCTCACTTAGAAATCGCTGATTAAGGAGATATTTACAGCATAATCAAGAACATATATAGATAGATAGATAGATAGACGTCCTTAAACTAAAGTAGTTTCAAAGAATCTAGAGAATGTTTGGTGTATAGGCAATTTGCCGTTGGAAAAAAAGTCCAGTGAGAACGTTTTCGTATTTCAATAAAGAAAACCCGTCCAAAAAACTTTATAATGTAAGACGAACAGAGATGACTTACAAGACCCTTGAAAGCAGCTCGAAAGAAGTTGAACAGCTCCGGTGAAATTGGTGCACCTCCTGTAACTATCATACATACTCTCCCACCAAGAGCTTGACGGAGCTTCTTGAAAAAAAGTGTATCAAGAATATCATCACGATTAATTTTCCCACTAAAAAGGAGAAGACAAAAGAATTAAAATATCTTAATCTTACAAAGGCCTATGCTATTAAAATTGACGTAATCAAAATTAACCGATTAAGCAAACTTGTAAAACAGGAATTTCACTTCTTGTCCCCTTCAATCTCAATATGAAATTTCATGAGTTTTTATTAAGTTTATGTGTTATCAAAGTGAAACAAGATGTATAAACTTTATTTTTTAGAAATCTTTAACACTCAGCTTTATTTCATTGCATTTCCAGTCAGGTTAAGCATAAAAGTTTAACATATGAGGGCTAAGAGCAGGATTCTATTAAACACATAAAAATGGCAGCATACTCAGAATAATTTCATTTTACTGCTTCCGTGTTTGTAAAAAGCTAAAACCTACATCGTTTTAATCAAAATGCCTGGTTTAATTTTCAGGGTTGAAAATACAATGTTTTTCAACACAATTCAATAAACTAATTAAAACTACTATTATGTAGCTCGATACTCTTATGAATACTAACATAAAATTTATTAAATCAGAATAGCCTCTACACATCCATATACTGATAACAACCAAGGCGCTTAAGAGTAACCGAATTAGAGAGATGATTCCCGGGGGTTCTAATGAAAATTCATGACAAATGGGGCTCAACCTCGCTAGATGTGAGGTAGTTGTTACCCGTCAGACGATTAAATATAGTCGCGTAATATCACGAATCGCTTGAGTTTTGATATGCATGTCACTGGATGGCAACTCATCAGTTCAAAGATTAACTGCTCATCGAAACAATTCGAACGTCCATAGCTCGATCAATGGTGATGGGATCGTAGATGGGCACTACTAAGGATTCCGATACAAGGACGAAACAATCGTCAAAAGCTTTCAGGTTTTCAATGATTGCTTAGAATAGGCCAGCCCGTAGTCTCGATAATTAAAGACTATTTAAACGCTACTTACATAACAACATTCGAAATAGAAAGGTATTTGAAAATGAAAAAAAAGTATTTAAGAATAAATTAAAGACGTTCATTTTAAACAACAAAAAAAGGAAATTGTTCCAGTGACGAAATAAGCCTTTTCGATGAGTTTATCTTCAGTGTTGTACACGATTAGAAAATAAATAATGAAACGATAAATATCAAACTATTCTCCAGTCACGGATTAAAGTTTATTAGGTAGTAAAATAAGATTATTTGACATAAAAAACATTATCCAGAACAAAATAATTAGGTCATCATTTAGTATAATAAAAAACAAATCCTTTACTCACCTGTTTAAAATCTTCAGATTTCTTTTAAGAGTATATTCATATAGATACCTCTTTAAAAATGAATTACCAAGTGCATTCTGGTATCTTTCATATATACGCGACAAGACACGTGGAACCGCCGGAAGTACTGTAGGTTTTAGAGCCTCAGCATCATCTAACAAGCCAGTAATTGCCCCAGTAAGGAATCCGATTTGTGCTCCGCAAAATACAGCAGCAGCCTGCAAGTGCAAACATTTGAAAGCAAAGGCAATAAACAACGATGTTGTTTTCAAGAATGGCAACTCGTGTTCAGACTCCGAGATATGGTTATTGTCTGATGTCCATGATGCTACAGTTATATGACCTTTTGTATACCAAAATGCGAAATAAGCATTGATTTATTAGATAACAAATAACAAAGACTTGAGCATAAATCTGTACCATAGAACGGTGTTAACAGTTCGTGACTAATTTACGAATAGATTACGCTACTTATCAACCAATAACTAAATATTTTATAAAACTGGGAAGACAAACCAAAAGAGCGAAATGGTAAGGAGAATCTTATAAAAGTTCTTACTTTCATCTGCTATAAAAGCGAACAGTAATTATCCACAAAGAACGTTCTGAAATTCGTAGAAAATACAGTGATACGCAGTTCTAACGATTATGAAACTCACTGATTTAAGACGTTATCAAATACAACTCAGAATAAAAGCCTATGGTTATAGAATCAATAGCAATCTGATTAAGTAAACTTATACAAGAATTTCATGTTCTGATGTTTCTAATTGGAAAATGTACCTTCGATTTCATTCGTCATTACTGTAAGAGGATTGCTTAATTAAGTGAACTTTTTCTTAGTTGTGCTTTTAACAGGACTTTTATCAAATATAATTGTAATTCATTTATTCTTTGATAGTACCATCTTTATATTCTTTATTTATTTACAATACTATCACTTCATTTGTATGCAGCATTTCGGGTTTCCGATTGTACCAGGATTTATGAGCTTAAATAAATAAAGAATGCAGTAAACAAATGAACAATTAGGTTCCTAACACAAAGACCAGTAGTGACTTTTATAAGGTTAATTCCTGATATCAGAGCTGAACCAGTGAACTCATTTCTATCTTTTAGTAACTGATAATTTCTAAACAACTTGCCAAATGAATTCATTACTCAAGGATATTAGAACAAAACAAAAAAGGATACGAAAGCTTTATGGTAAAAGTTTTCTAATAAACTTTTTCAATCACAGATCACTGATGTTTGGGGTGCTTTTGTCAAATCTATAAAACACTTTCAAGATTAAGTCTATTCATTTGAAAACTAAACATCCATACTGTGAAATTCTCGTTTCATGATTATATTACTTGTTAAAAAGAAGGGTTCATTCCCTTTTCTTGTTTCTCATTGGTTAAATTAAACTGGTTATGCTCTTATTAGTTGAAACGTATTTAACATGGACAACCATTTTGAACACATCAGTTTTACGTTTTACTGGTTTGAGATTGTCTATTGTACTTGTCTTATCCCCTGTAATGTAAGCTTAAATACAACTAACCACGATTTATTGTACAACCACATATATATTTTATATATACTTATATACAGATATTTCTGAGTAAGCAAGACAGTTTTCTGACTCCAATAGACTTCGAGCGAATTCAATAATTATTCTAATGAATCTGTCACTTACTAAAATTTTCACTACGTTGAAAATTTACCAACCATACTAGAAAGAATTTTCCGAAATCAAATCTATATAAGCAATCTACTATTGTGCAAATTCAAACATCCTGAGAATCGCTAATTCTGCCGTTCGCAAAAAGCGTCGTGACGGTAGGCTGACATGTATCGAATACACTTAAAATGAAACTCCATTGGGAATTCTGAACTGTATTTTAGGGCAGTTTTATTAAGTTGTAACTCACTAGTAAAATATGATCACATTGTACTTAATTACGTTTGTTGCCCCTTTGTAGAGGAGCACAGGCTGCCAACCAGCATTCTCTAGATAACTCTGTTCTGCGCAATCCTTTCCACTTGTTCACAGTTGCTATTCACTTCGATAGTGTCTGCCTCCAACTGCCGACGCAAAGTGTTCGTTAGATTCCAGATTAGGGCTTGTCATGAGACACACTGATGATTTCCCCAATTTATGTCATATCCCTATTGTATGGGGGGAAGTTTGGAGAACTACAAAAGCCATAAACCAGAAGATATAAATGTTTATTAACAGTTGTCTATGAAAAATACTTCAGATCCGTTGGGCAGACGAAATAAGCAACAAACAACTGTGAGAGAAAACAAACCAGATTTCAGCGGAGTAAGAAGTCAGGAAGAAGCGCTGGAAGTGAATAAGACACACATTGATAAAAGCACCCAACTGCGTCACAAGTCAAGCCCTCACTTAGAATTCTCGAAGCCAAAGGAGGAGAGAAAGACCACAGAATACATTAGGCCGAGAAACGGAGACAGACGTGAGAAGGATGGATAACAATTAGATAGAACTAGAAAAGGCACAGGACAGAGTGGGTTGCGGAATGCCGGTCGGTGGCCTAAGCTCCAGTAGGAGTAACAGGCGTAAGTATGTCATATCCACCTTCAACGTCTTTTCCTGATTTCCTCTTCAGGTCGAAGCTGGTTTGTTCTCTCCCACAGTAGACTGTTGCTGATGGTATCCGGTCAACGGACAATTGTTTTGAGTTCCACATGTTCTTCAACTGTAGGAATGCTGCCCTTGATTTTCTAATCCTCGCCCTTAGGTTGGCATCCGACCCTCCTTGTTCATCGATGATGCTTCTCAGTGGCGTGAAAGATCCCACCTCTCCCAGAACTTATCCATCAAGTGTGATTGGCTTGTTGTACTTCGTGTCGTATTTCAGGACCTTGCTTTTTCCCTTGTGTATGTTGAGGCCTACTAATGCAAAGGCTGCTGCTACATTAGTTATCTTCATTTATATTTGTTCGTGTATATGGGATAGAAGAGCTGAGTCACCTGAGAAGTTCAAATCGTCCAGTTGCATCCAAGCTGTCCATTTTATTCAGCGCATCTCCTCAGACGTCGAGTTCTTCATAATCCAGCCAACCACCGGAAAAAAAGAAAGGTGAAGAGTGAGCATCCTTGTCTGACTCCGATCCTCACTTCGAATGAGTCTGTCAACCGTCATCCATGCACCACTTTGCAATGTAGTCCATAGTATGAATTCCGGATGATGTTGTCGATCTTTTCGAGTACACCAGTGTCTAAGAAGGCTCCATAATGTTCAACTATCCACGCTACCAAATGCTTTCTCATAGTCAAGGAAGTTGGTGTATAGTGACGAGTTCCATTCATTTAATTGTTAAACGATGATCCGTAGTGTCTCCATTTTGTCTGTGCACGACCGATCTTTACGGAACTCATCCTGTTGATCTGGAAGTTGGACATCGACTGAACCTTTTATTCGGTTCAACAACACTGTTAAAAACCTCCTCTGGTACTGATATTAGTGTGATGCCTATGTAGTTAGTTCTCACATTTGCTCGGATCTCCTTTCTTTAGTGTCCCGATGAGGTATCCTTCTTTCCAGTCTGTCGGTACGTGTTCTCCCAAATATTCGTGAATAGAAAATAGAGTACATTTGCAGTTGCTTCTATGTCTGAATTCAGT
This sequence comes from Schistosoma margrebowiei, assembly GCA_944470205.2. Classification (NCBI taxonomy): domain Eukaryota; kingdom Metazoa; phylum Platyhelminthes; class Trematoda; order Strigeidida; family Schistosomatidae; genus Schistosoma; species Schistosoma margrebowiei. The sequence goes on from OX104024.1 coordinate 22,263,203, forward strand.
ACTCCAATTGGTATGTTGTCTGGTCCGGCTGATTTCCCACTTTCGACTTATCTGATGATCGTCTTGATTTTATCGATCGTCGTTGGAGTGACATTTATATGAAAATCTGTAGGCACTGCTTTCATTTCTGGTGGATTCAGTTTGGTTGATTTATCCAAGAGTTCTTCAAAGTGCTCTACCCATCTGCTCCTTTGTTCTTGAATCGCAATGGTCAGAATCCTTTTGTCCTTGACTAGTATCTCTGGTTTACTATATTTCCCTGCTAGTTTCTTCGTTGCACCACATAGCTGTCTCGCATTTTCCTCTCTTGCAGCTTTTTCCACTGTCGCTGATAGATATTTCACGTATTTCCGCTTGTCGACCCTATTGCTCCTCTTCACTTCCTTATTTGCTTCTGTGTATTCAGTTCGTGCCTTGACTTTATCCGTTCTTGTTCGGCTGTTGTTAATTGCTGTCTTCTTTTTCCTTCTTCGGTTTCGGTAGAGATCCATTACTTATGATGATGCTTCTTGCGGCTCAGAACCTCCCAACACGTTGAAGTTAATGTTTCTTTGATCTTTTTCCAGTTGTCGTTCATAGCAGTTTCTCCTTCTTTCAGTAGATCTTGTAAGGCTTGGAACCTGTTTTTGAGAGTTATATTGAATTCGTTGAGATTGTCAGTATATCGAAGGAAGGCTGTATTGAACCTTTGTAATGCTGTTTCTCCAGTCGTTCACTGCTTCTTTAGCTTCAGTTCCATCTCAGCAACTACCAGGTGGCGATCTGAAGTTATCCCAGTTCCTCTCCTGGTTCTCACATCTTCCACTAACCTTCTGAATTTTTTACTGATGCAAATTTGATCGATCTGGTTCTGTGTAGTATGATCCGGTGAGACCCATGTAGCTTTGTGTATGTGTTTGTGGGAGAAGATTTTGCCGCCTATAACCATTTTGTTAAATGCACACATATCGTCCCATGATATCTTCAAGTCAGGTGTTGTCCATTCCGATTTCGGCTTTCAAGTCTATCGTCAGGATTGTCAGATCTTTTTCTGGGCACTTCTCTACGATCGACTACAGTATCTCATAAATCTGATCTTTATCGTCGTCGTTGCTATCATTGGAGGGTGCATAACATTAGGTAACACTCTTAGTAATCGCCTCCTTTGTTATGAAGAATGTGCTGATGATTCTGGATCCATGAGATTCCTATCCAACAAGTATTTTTCGTGATTCTTTGGATAGCATTAGAGCAACTCCTTGTGTGTGCGAAGCATTTTTTCTTCATGACCAGAGTACAACAGCACCACTACTGAGGCTAATCTTTTCTGTTTAGCTTGTGTCCAATGAGTTTCACTTATTTCGTGCACCACTAAGTTGTCTCACTTCCACAGCTGTTTGACTGGTCCTCCCAGTCTACCACATTGTCCGAACTTTCCATTTATCTGTTAATCGTTGCTCTGGTTGTTAGAAAGGACATCAACTTGTTGACTTCCGAAGAATATCGGCTTTCACCATAAGGCGTCCTAATCCTTCTAAAAGAAGATCCTTAAACTCCCAGGGAAGAATTTAAATGGTTTGATTTTTTTATTCTGGTTAGCATTATTTTTATCAAGGTTGTTTTCCACGGGTTGGGGTGCTGATCCCATATCAAGCCCTCCTCCTTTACCCTGGTTTGAGACCGGCAGTAGCTCTAGAATAGATGCATGACGAGTACGTATTCAAATGATAATACCGACAATTTGTCACTTCTTCAAGGTTACCTATTACCTTGTGTCAATGAATTAAAAAAAACATTATTTATATAATTTTAAATCTACTCAGAATTTAAAATTCGTTTCATGGGACCTTTGTTATAATCTGTTTTCAAACACTAATCATTAACGCACTATAGTTTTGATATCTGGGTAAATGTCTGCAGATGGTCAGATAATCTAACAAAAATAGTTGGTCGATTCATAACTATCCATGTAAAAACATCAGTAGTTCGATAAAATAGGAATTGAATAACGAAAGACCTTTCTTTTTCAAGGAGAGACTATAATTTATGGATGACCTTTGAGTGACGTTAAAGTAACCTTGAAAATGTCCACCTACTAACTAGGACTAAATGACAGTTGTAAACCAGTGTGAGGAAATAAAATTATGATTTACAGTTGATTGTTAGGGTTAGGAATTCGATTTAAGGTTTTCATCACCAACTGATATCAGTTTAAACGCCAAAATGCTATTTAGCCAAATGAATGACTGAATTTCGCGCCAAAATTCAAGACCTGTTATTCTAAATCTGATTGGTTTCGTCCATAAATTATAGTCTTGCCTCGTTATCTATCGACGAGTCACTATTAATATATTACCTTTGAAATTTTATTCACACCTCAGTGGCAGTCTTGAAGTTATCAATCCTAGATATGTTATCAGGAAATAACTGATTGATCAAATTAACTGAAGTGGTTTAGTTAATGTTTTCCACTCGTAACAAGTCCTAAGTCTCAAATTTAATAGCTATCAGAATACATGACTGATCAAAATGACTGAGTCAGTTAAAGACCTATAGCCTAAATTTCTAAAAAAAATAGTCAATTTAATCAGTCCTATGGGTTAGTTAGGATACTACAAACTTTCGTTTGATGTTAGATGAAAGATTAGATATATTTCAAACATTTTGAATTATAGTAAGGGTAACAGTTAGCAAGTTACAGAAACTAACTTTGATAATATCTGGGAACGGACAAAATGTTACTAACGTGATATAGAAAAAGAAAAAAATTTTAAACACCAAACTTCAATGAATATTGAGTATTTCAGTAACAGTTTAAAAATAACTCTACATGAATCTCTAGTACAATTGTGCTGCTATGTAACTGAATATGAATATTTTTACACCAAAGCAGAAAAAACGTCTGTGAGGTCCATTAAACCCAAGTGAATAATGTTCCTATTTATTTATACAGTGACTAGAAATCTTTGCAACTAGAATGATTTTCATACAAAAGATTACGTAAGTTGGTATATTTACAGTACTCATTGTTAATTTAAAATGTAACATAATTACTCATATTATTAAAACCGAGTGCTTTAATAATGTAAAGGCAAAAGACTTACCGAAGTAACTTGCTCCATTACATGAGCAAAAGGTAGATATGAAATGTGAACAGAATTCCGACAATACAACTGTAGAAAGATAAAATTAATCAATTAGCCAATCAGCAACAACGTAGAAATGTGTACGTACATACATCAGTTTAAGTTGCCACATCACATTAGCACAGGGATACAATTTTCAATTCGAATTTCGTAGTGATAGAGGTAGTAAAAGTATAAACAGTAATCGAAAAGATTAGGGTTTAAAGATGTTATTCAAGGAGTATTATCCAGTGAAATAAATTTGAAAATAGAAAAAAAAGAAAGGGACATGAAGAATTCAGAAGATTAGAATTTGGGAGAGCACAAATAGTGAATGCACCTGCTCCATTCCGAACGATTTTGAACCATGTCATTCAAGTTGTCTAGTCATCGGTTGCTATCGTCTCGTGGATCCCAACCAGGTGGTCTACACCTACCAACATGGCTCAGTCCACTTTTTAGCGACTTCATGGATTTGTGCCATGTTTTGTTCTGGCCACCCCTAGCTTTCTTCCAACCTACTCCTACAACATAAAACATCGCTCGTCGGGGCAGTCGGTGGTTGGGCAATGTAACACGTGTCGCAGCCATCTCAACTGATGAAGTTTCACTACTTCATCAATCGATTTTCCATCCTTTCCTAGAACCCGTTTTCTAACAATTGTATCACGCTCAATTACTTTACTCCTATCATTAGTTCGGGTGTCGATGCAACCCAATCCTGAAGCAACATTTTGCATTTCGAGGGAGAGAATCGCATCCCGAACATGCTTGCAGTGTTGCTTAGAGTGGTCAGAAGACTCTGCATTTTGTCAGCGTCTTCACCAAATAACACTATGTCATCAGCATATTCTAAGTCAACAAGTGAACCTCCCGGTAAAAGTTCAACCCTTGGAAATCTAGACGAGGAAAGTGTTATCTCTAAAAGTACGTCGAAGAAAAAGTTGAACAAGAATGGAGAGAGTGGACAGCCCTGATGTTTTTCTAGTTGTTCCTGAAATATATTCTTAGCTTGGATGTCATTAAGTAGGACCATAAGAGATTTCCTTGCAGCGTCTTTCCTATATCCAGTAAGACGCAGGCAGATACGCGCTCGTACTAGAGCATGATCTGAATTTAAGCATGTGCTCCAGAATGAGCAACAGTCTTCTATCGAGCCCCTTCATCGCTAGCTGATAGCGATGTGATCTATTTGGGTCCAACGTTGGGACGAATTAGCGGGTCTCCATGTTAAAAGATGTTTTTCCTTATGCTTAAAGTTAGTATTTGCAAGAAAGAGGCGGTTATCCGAGCATAGCTGCAACAGACGGTCGCCATTATCTGTTCTTTGAGCCACGACGCTATAAGACCCACCTAGGTGTCTTTCCCTATCGCTTAGTTTACCTACTTGAGCATTAAAGTCACCGGCCATTATTACTACATCAGAACGCCTAGGTTTTCGGAGGAGGTCGGAGAGCTTTCTGTAAAACTCATCTTTTACATCATCTGAGCTGTAGTCAGTGGGAGAATAGGCAGAAACGACGAAGAGGTAACGACGAGTGTCCTTATCTTTTCGGATCCTTACTGTTCCGTTCAGTCGGACAGAGCACAAATGACTGTCTACTGGGATCCACTCTAAGAGAGCTGGTTCTGTTTTAAAACTCAATGCTATGCCTATGCCGGCGAGGCCACGGGAAGCAGAATCAGGGCTTCCAGATACACGAAGTGTGAATCGAGTCGGTTCTTTATTTTGGAGTGGTGAGGTCAGATGAATGACGCTACTCGGATCCTGTATGCGCGTTTCGGAGACGCAGCACACATCGATGGCGCAAGACTCTAAAATCCTAGCTAATGAAGCCAGTTGTCTTATTTGGCATAGTGTTCAGACGTTAAAAGCTCCTTCCTATATGTAGTTTAGAGCTTGGTTTCAGGAGACCAAGAATAACGTTCTGCATACTCAAATCGCTTGCATTAGCGCCGCGAGGTGATAAGGGAACGTGAGAAGGGTTAGTCGTGCAGATGTGAGAATTACTATAGGATTTAATTGTGACCAAATTGGTCTCGTGTGCTGTTACGGGCATGAGGGCTGATGTCACCTCCCGGTTGCCCACAACGTGGAAGGGTATTTCTTGAGGAACTTGAAATAGAAGTTGGATTAGTGTTGGTCATAACGACCTGGAAGAGTGACCGCAGAGCCCAAAGGACAACTGCTTGAGGCCGGTTACGCGCGGCCTTCTTGTAGGAAGCTTTTAACGTGTTAGCTTCGTTCTTCAAAAGGCCTCACCGCCGAAGACAAAAATCCGTGAGGTAAGGTTTGGTGTGACAATTTTAGGGTAAACCATTTCTAACCCCTTCCTTGTGAGAAAGCAGCATTACTGCATATGCTGGTTGTCCGAGAGAAACATCTTACTGCCGTCACAGCCCTCTACAGTCAGCAGTACAACTTCGCCCTCATAGTTTGAGTTGTTGCCTTCAATCTTACAGTTCTCCAACAGACGTGCCTGGCATAATAGGACCTATAGGAATATATGTCCGGTCAATATAGCTTGGTCGGGTCATCACGATAGGCAAGCCCAACCACCACGCCAAGGTAGCAGCTACTGTCGGGAAATTAATCAATAAAGTTTATGAGTATTTTGGGCGTGAATAATTTTATGGTATAATTTAATGTGTTTCAAAGATTTGGATAATATAAATAGAACAAGCGTACACAAACATTTGCAGGCAGATTTGAACGGAACAAAATGATTTATTCAAGATTTTATCGGCAGAAAGCAAAGTTGTGGTAAACTGAAACATTTGAGGTCTAATAACAGTTTAAAGGAGGCAACAGTCAAGTCAGACCTTCAGGAAAAATAAAATAACGTACTTCTCAATGATTTACATTTCGACTATGTTCACCAATGATCGGTAAGAGTATGGTAAAAGGACAAGCTTAAAACAACCAAAATGGAATTTACTCAGTCGTTAGCTAATCAGCACATGAATAAGTTGTGGAGGACGAACAATATTGCAAAAGGTAAAGATATTTTACATGATTAATAAATCCATTAAAGTCTTCTACAGATTGTTCTGTTTCTAAATCCGTCCATATGAGTAATCGTTAGCCGTCTTATCACACAATTACAAGGACGTAATAATATTTTTGGCGATTTACATACTGTTCATAGTTACGTGTTTAAAATTAGGACTAATATTTCAGGGTTAGGATTAGAAGTTTACGGTTAAGGATTTAGAGTTAGGGTCAGGATTGATGGTTAGAATTTACAGATAAGGTTGGTTTGCATGTTATATTTAGTCTATTTTGGAAGAATTGAACATTTCATAAGTTTAACATTATCATTTTTTTTATAATGGGAGAAAATAGTTTTTCGTTATCATTTTAAACGTTCCGAACATCATGCAATAGTACTTTTAATGCTCGTTTCACGTGGTATGATATAAAAGTTATTCTTTTTTGAATTTAGCTCGTTTACCCGATTCTGATTAGCTCAATGTTATTTCTTTTAGATAGATTTTTCACATCGGGATATTTCATATTTATTCACTTCTTAAAATAAAGCAAATAATTCGAAGTTTCCCTCAACTATATGCTGTTACAGTCTTCTAATAGGAGTAGGGTATTTCCACTAGCATAACTAGAAACTTTACATCTGAGATGTGTTTTGAGCTGATAGACCCAGTTCTCAACTAACTCAATTAATTACGTAAATAGAGTTTATAAGGTAAGGTACAAACATTATGCAGCATTTGACAAACTGATATATATAACATTCAAATTGCTATAATCATTCAAGAAATCGGGTCATTATCGTATTTTTTCCGGTGTTTTAGTTTGTAAGCATTAATAATTGAATGTGACAACACTTACATGACTGTGTTAGACAGGTCAATCAGTATGCTGTAGTGTTCAGCTGATAACTCTTAGGAAATACATAGTTCATTTAATCAATACACAAATAGTTTCTAAAGTCTGTAAGCTTGAAAAAATTTTTTGTTTGTAAATTACACTGCATTAAGATGTTTATGAACAAGGATCCCTGGTGTGTCTTTTTGAGAAAAAAGTAAGATTTCATTTTTATTGCTTTATTAAACCTAAGTAACTTGCCTTTGCTTCCGTAGACTCCATTGTAGAGCAGATTGTATCTACCAGATTTTCATGACTAATCATGACACCCTTGGCCAAGCCTAAATTTCGGATTCAAGCAAAAACTTGAATTATAATGATTGACAACATACATAAAAACTGAACATAAAAGATTTTAAACTCAAAATTACGACCAATTAACTATATTTTCTGATAAAATATTCAAGAGTAAGGTAAAAGAGTATTATACAGTAATCGGTGTAATGTTATCTAGTTGAAATTATTGATCAACGAATTTTGGATAAGATTTGCTAAGTTTAAAAAAATCAGGAAATTTTGACGGCAGACAGTTATGTCTAACTTACATCTAACTGTTATCAAAAGGCTACTGCAACTTTAAATACAAAATCGATCGGCAAAAAGATCGCATAATAGCATAGAAAACTAATATTGGATAGAAATTAAACTATATGAATCTTATTATTTCTCGCGATGATAAGTACTATCAATCATTTACACAGAATATTACATTGGTTGCTAGCTAAACGGATAGGACCTAAGGCAGATTAGAGTTGAATATGATAATTGTTGTGATGCAAAAGAGTTAAGTAGCTCAATGTATCCGATTTTAGCCATCCATATGGTATGTTAAACTGAAACCAGTGCTTTAAAAAATTCATATTTGGTTTGAGAATGAAAATTTAAATCGAGCCATAGTATTTTTCAGGAAAATCTGATTCTGAACTAAATCTAGAAAATGACTGAAATCGTTGAGTGTGGAATTCGCAGCATGATACACTACAGAACGACACCAATAGCTAGAAATCACTTATTGTCCAAAACAACCATTAGTTTACATAAGTTAGCTATTTGGTCAGTCAAGTTGACTGATGGAAATGGTTTTAGATACAACATTATTGAAACTATTTTCAGCGTCAAGATATTACATTCAGAATTTACCTAGTTGTGTTTTTATGGTTTGTAAAGTCAACCTTAATTTTAGAACGTCAGTGAATGAAATGAAGCATACATTCAACAAGAAGCAGTTAAAGTGACTTCCAGTTATCCACTATTCCCAAACAATCTAACTGAGATCGTGACATACACCCAATACTTTGGACGAAGTTGAAAAGGTCAAGGATAATAAGAGAAATTAGGAGCCCCTGATAGTATGATTTCGGAAAGTGTTAGTGACAATGGTCCAATTTCGGCAGGTAAACTGACTAAATTATTAGCTAAATTTTAGCTGAACATAATCCTATATGCCCAGTTTTAATCATTACAAGGAATTCAGAGAATTTTTAAAATCCTAACACTCCGATCAACCATAGATCAATAGATTCATCGAGATCAATCAGATCTATCAGCCAGTAAGAAAAACGTCTGACGACTGCAAGGTCGGACATCAAGTCATGAGAGAAAACAATCAGAATAAACATGGAGAGCAGCGTTGACAAACTACGGATAACCAACCAGATTCCAGTTCAACAGATGTCAGACAATTGTGAAGAAATTTCAGTAGCTTACTTCTCTTTGAAGTACGTGCCGGTGTTGCTCAGAAGAATAGGAAAAACTTCACAACTAAACTAACCAGCTCAGAAACCATAACACCTGTAAGTTCCCCAACATGAGCTATAAATATTTGTCATAATTTCAGTGGAATCAGTTTGATTAATACTATTAGGTGACATTATAATTTATGGACGACCTTGGGAATGTCCACCTACTAACTAGGACTAAATGACAGTTGTAAACCAGTGTGAGGAAATAAAATTATGATTTACAGTTGATTGTTAGGGTTAGGAATTCGATTTAAGGTTTTCATCACCAACTGATATCAGTTTAAACGCCAAAATGCTATTTAGCCAAATGAATGACTGAATTTCGCGCCAAAATTCAAGACCTGTTATTCTAAATCTGATTGGTTTCGTCCATAAATTATAGTCTCGCCTACCATTCTTATAAACCATTCAACCCACAACTAGAGCTCGTGAACAATGAACTCCAGACAAGCAAGCTGGTCTTTGAATTGGACGTGAGTGTTTTAGTCATGAATTTACCATTTATCATGTTGCAGACAAAAGACGTAATAATCGACGTCCAAAAATGGTATAATTTTTTTTTGAATTATAGGTGGCATTAAACTTTATAGATCGAAGGGTTTTGTAGAAGTGTTTATCATAAAAAATGTGTGCCAAAGAAGTACATGAATTTCGTTAAGACCTTCTGCTTCAGAACTATTGGTCGAGTAAAAGTTTATAGCTAACCGTTATCATAACTGGTAACCGCTAGTGGTCTTAATCAGGACTGCCCATTTTCACTTTGATATGGCCATAAGGAGGGATTTTACAAACGCGGTAAAATCTCAAAGCATCATCAAATGTCAAAAAAAATCGATTGAGTACATGTTTCGTGAGTGTAACGCCCGATTTTTATGCCAATATATATATCTATTAATGTTGATGATCGAATTATCGCACTGCGATTGGACACTGAATACGATGTTACTACAATTTCTCACAAAACTTGGCACGAACCTGGTCGACCAAGCATTTATCCTACTACCTATTGCACAAATAATGCATCAGGCACCCCAATTAAGATTTCTGGAATTATCAAATGCATTATCAAATTTAATGACTCGATAATCAAATCCAAATGTTATGTTGCCGATAAATCTTTCAATCTATTGGGTTGTGACTGGATCACAAAATTAAAACTGTCTGATTACCCATTTAATCTTATTTGTAATCAATTATCTTCCTATTTTTATATGATGCACAAACGGGAGTTTTCTAGTGATTTTCAAAATGCTCACAAGAGTATGGTAGGACAAAAATGTCATCCGGAACGATCCCGAACTCTACTTCACATAAGGGTGTATCGCCAGCTCAATTAATATTAGGAAGAAAGATTCCGACTTCATTCGACGGCATGTATCCATAGAAAAGAAGGCCTGACTGTAAACCCGAGGTGAGGAGAATTGAATGTCAGTTTTCTAATGGGTTACCAGTGTAAGAAATTTTCGACAATGAGGGTCTGCGTCGGTAGTGGGTGTCATCGTAAGAAGATTCGGTGACATGGTGTACAAAGTTGATGTTCCAGATAAATACCTGATGCGATATGTAAACCACATCCGCAATCGACGACTAAAGAACCTTCTAGCTCGAACCTGTCGCTAGATTATTTAATTGACCAGTCAGTTAAATCCAAAGAATAAGTCTTATTTTTTAGGAGGTAAAGGTGATATTGTAAGCCAATCAGGAGTAGCCAAATGAGAAGGTCAATCGATAGCAATCAGAAGTGACCTGAGGGACAATTTCATTTTCGTGGCTGAAAAATGGGTTGATTTCCTAAGGGGTAGGGTTGATATACATAAATGAGTATTTGTGCATATTATTCGGTAGCCCAATATACTTTCTTGTCTACTCTTGTGTTCTCGCTCAAGTAGTCAAGTGGGGAATTAGCGCGTAGCACGTCGTGTATCAATATCAGATTTCAAATATCGTCCATCATAACAAACTTCACCACAGATATAACTCTAGATGGAATATTTTCCTTGTCTGACTTGACAGGGATTGATCTATTACCAGGATATTCACTTATCAATTTGAAATATGAAAATAATATAGTCCTATTCGGTAACGACCCTGAAAAAACTGAGTTTTATTATATCCATAGGCAATAATACTAACATGTTCGATATGTGTTTCTCCCTCTCTCTCTCTAAATGCAAAATGTTCCTTCAGAACTGGTCTGGATGAACGCATGAACTAATGATGGGAAACGAAGTAGTTGAGCGCGTCGATCTCTTCATTTATCATGGAAGTCTTGTCAAACCCATTTATTTGTTTTTGAAGAAATCTTAACATAAATTCAGGAAGCCCGACCGACTTTTGTCAACTTCTGTTACCTGTGGCATAGGAAAGATGTTCATCTACCAACCAAATAGAGTGTATACTACAGAGAACTTAATGAACGTGAAATATGAACTTTTAAAGTTTAAAACATGCATGGGCCAGATGTTTTTTGGTTATAGGTATCTTAAAAGCAATGCTCGCGTTTCGTGAAATTACCGAGTGATCAATGGTGAGGTCAGACTCAGGGTACTAGGAAAAAAAGGTGAAAATCGGCTGATGAATTAGTAAATCTTCATCAACTGAGATGGTTAGGATGTGTGTCACACATGTTCAACCACCATCTACCTCGACGGACGTTGGTAGCTAACGTAAAGTAGGCTGGAAGAAAGCTAGGGGAGGCCCAACCAGAACATGGCGTTAGTCCATGAAGTCATTTACTGTGGGTCTGAGGCATGTTGGTAGATGAGGACTATCTGGTCGCGATCGGCGCGATAAGCATGATCAGTGGTTAGAAACTTAAGATGACAGCTCAGAATCAGTACTAATAGAGTAGATACACTCACTATTTGATGTTATTTTGAAACTATCTTGCACCGTTCATTCTATGAATTAATACTTCTCCAATCATATTCTCCATGTTTCATCATTTATATTACTACTTTGGTATTTATCTTACTGTATAGATGTGGTCTGACGACTTGAACTAATGTATAAATACCACAGGTTCTACAATGCTCCTGATTAATTGACTGATAATCAATCGGCAAAATGTTTTCCTTTAATAATAAGAATTAAACTTAAGCTACAGATTATTTGAAAGACAATGGAAGATAGTCTAGTGGACAGTCAAAAAATAAAGTCAAAACAAACTTTCTTAATCTATGAGGCACCCATATGGGGCTGATGAACAGATTGGAAATAGAGTGACGCAGTGATATGATTTCACAATAAGTTATATGCGTAACGCCATAATTTAATCGCAGAAAAATTCTACGTCGACGAATTATATTAATTTACGGGATAATACTTTTGGTATTTCACTATGTACAGCTTATTCAGACACTGTAATGAGCATTCTGATGTGAAAATAACAGTATATAGCATTACGAATGCAGTAATGAGGATTTTGACAATGAAATGAATGTATCTCGCAGAATACAGGACATTGCAATCTAAATTTCATTTCATGATTTGACAAAAAATTATGGATGTGCAACCTACTTAAAAAAAGACCAAATAGATACACACCTGTACTGCCGCTAGTATAACAGATGAGGCATAGATCATCCTCAGCTGGAGGCTATAAAGCAAAGCAAAATTAAACATTATTACTATAGATGAACTTCTTTCGAGTTCATAGAGAGAACAATTTGAAAACACGAAACATTATTAAAATCGGTTTCAAATGCTTTATTAAATACAGTTATATGGGAGGTCAGAAATGTTAGAACCTGGATTACCTTTGATTTCTATATAGTGATTAGGAACCTCAAATCACCACCCAATATTTTAATACGATGAGAACGATGTCAAGTCACTCAGACTAACGACCGCATTGGAACTTTATCGGCAGAGTTCGATAAGCACCAAAAGACCAGACAAACAGCTGGTAACTACTCAATAATCAATTAAAGTATTACGATAAATTATTTTTAAAGTTAGCAGAAATCAAAGTACCTCCGTGAAAACGCGATTGGTCAACATAGGAAATAAGCTGTTTTATCGATGCGTGGAGTAAACTTAAGTTTGTTGCAAAGAATACAAAACTGTGAATTTAGTTTGATATTCCTTATGTTTAATCTCACTAAACCCATCTACTATGCCAAGTTCTACCAGTCGTGTATGATGATGTGATTCAACAAAGTATGCAAAAACAGAACTTAGTCTAAATATAAGAAAAGTAGTCTTGTATCTTGTTTAATATGCACTGACTTGATTCATTTGAACGATGGTAATAAAAACCAAAAGAATTAATTAATCTACAAGTATATCATTGAAAGCACGATGACACAAAATCTTACTTACTTACTTACGCCTGTTACTCCTCGTGAAGGAGCATAGGCCGCTCACCAGCATTCTCCATCCAACCCTGTCCTCGGCAATCCTTTCCAGCTCCTTCCAGTTCCTATTCATCCTTTTCATATCTGCTTCTATTGTCCGACGTAATGTGTTCTTAGGCCTTCCACTTTTCCGCTATCCTTCAGGATTCCAAGTTAGGGCTTGTCTCGTGATGCATTTTGATGATTTGAGTAATGTATGTCCTATCCATTTCCAACGTCTTTTCCTAATTTCTTCTTCAGCTGGAAGCTGATTTGTTCTCTCACACAGAAGGCTGTTGCTGATGGTATCCGGCTAACGGATGTTGAGTATCTTGCGTAGACAACAATTTATAAATACTTGTACATTCTTGATGGTGGTTGTTGTAGTTCTCCAAGCTTCAGCTCCGTACAGTAGAACTGCCTTGACGTTGGTATTGAAGATTCTCACTTTGGTATTGGTTGAAAGTTGTTTTGAGTTCCATATGTTCTTCAATTGTAGGAATGCGACCCTTGCTTTGCCAATCCTTGTCTTTACGTCTGCATCTGAACCTCCTTGTTCATCGATGATGCTTCCCAGGTATGTGAAGGATTCTACATCTTCCAGAGTTTTGCCATCAAGAGTGATTGGATTGCTGTTCTCCGCCTTGAATTTGAGGACCTCGGTTTTCCCTTTGTGTATGTTGAGGCTACTGATGCAGAGACTGCTGTTACACTGGCTGTCTTCATCTGCATTTGTTCATGTGTATGCGATAGGAGGGCTAGGTCATCTGCGAAGTCCAAATCGTGTAATTGGTTCTGAGCTGTCCATTTTGTGCCGTGTTTTCCCTCAGATGTCGAGGTCTTCATAATCCAGTCGACCACCAGAAGAAAGAGGAAGGGAGAGAGTAAACAGCCTTGTCTTACTCCAGTCCTTACTTGGAATGCATCTGTCAGCTGTCCTCCATGCACGATTTTGCATTGTAGTCCGTCGTATGAGTTCCGGATAATGTTGACAATCTTCTCAGGATTTCCGTAGTGTCGTAGAAGTTTCCATAACGTCCTCCTATCCACACTGTCAAATGCCTTTTCATAATCAATGAAGTTAATGTATAGTGACGAGTTCCACTCAACTGATTGTTCGGCGATGATCCGTAGTGTTACAATTTGGTCTGTGCATGATCGATCCTTACGGAATCCAGCTTGTTGATCTCGTAGTTGGGCGTCTACTACATCCTTCATCCGGTTCAGCAACAGTGTGTTGAAGACCTTCCCTGGTATTGATAGCAGTGTAATGCCTCTGTAGTTTTCACATTTGCTCAGATCTCCTTTCTTTGGAATCTTGACGAGGTGCCCTTCTTTCCAGTCCATCGGCACTTGTTCCTCCTCCCAAATCTTTTTGAATAGAAGATAAAGCATGTTTGTAGTTGCTTCGATGTCTGACTTCAGTGCTTCAGCTGGTATGTTGTCCGGTCCCGCTGCTTTCCCGTTCTTGATTTGTCTGACGGCCATTCTGATTTCTTCCTTCGTTGGTGGGTTGACGTCTATTGGAAGATCTGTGTGTGCTCCTTCGATGTCTGGTGGATTCATTGGAGCCGGCCTATTCAGGAGTTCCTCGAAATATTCTACCCATCTGTTCCACTGTTGTTGAACTTCAGTGATTGGCTTGCCTTCTTTGTCTTTGATCGGTCTCTCTGGTTTACTGTATTTCCCTGATAGTTTCTTCGTTGTATCGTAAAGCTGTTTCATATTTCCTTCTCTAGCAGCTCTTTCCGCCGTCGTTGCTAGTTCTTCCACGTATTTCTTCTTGTGGGATCTAATGCTCCTCTTCGCTTGCTTGTTTGCTTCTATGTATTCAGCTTGTGCTTGGACTTTCTCTGCTCGTGTTCGGCTGTTGTTGATTACTGTCTTCTTGTTCTTTTTTTCTTTGATCCTGTCCAGTGTTTCTATAGGGATCCATTCCTTATGATGGTATTTCTTTAGACCCAGAACTTCTTGACACGTCGAAGTTAATGCTTCCTTGATGCCTTTCCAGTTGTCCTCCATACTAGTTTCTTCTTCTTTCAGTAGATCTTGTAAGGCTTGGAGCCTGTTGTTGAGAGCTATCTTGAATTCATTGAGTTTGTCAGGATCTCGAAGGAAGGCTGTATTGAACCTTTGTATTGCTGTTTGTCCAGTTCTTTTTTAGCTTCAGTTTTAAATTGGCTACAACTAGGTGGTGATCAGAAGCTATGTCAGCTCCTCTCTTGGTTCTCATATCTTCCATTGTCCTTCGGAATTTTTGTTGATGCAAATATGATCTATCTGGTTCTCTGTAGTGTGGTCCGGTGAGATCCATGTAGCCTTGTGTATACACTTGTGTGGAAATATTGTACCCCCTATGACCAATTTGTTGAATACACATAGATTTGCAAATCTTTCTCCATTTTCGTTTCTCTGTCCCAGTCCATGTCGTCCCATAATATCTTCATATCCGGTGCTGTCTATTTCGACTTTGGCATTTAGATCTCCCATTAGAATGGTGAGGTCCTTTCTTGGGCATTTCTCTATGATTGACTGCAGCCGCTCGTAGGGTTGATCTTTAATGTCGTCGTTGCTATCATTGGTGGGTGCATAACATTGGATAACATTCATTAAAATCCCCTCCTTCTTTGTTTTGAACGATGCTTTGATGATTCTGGATCCGTGAGATTCCCATCCTACAAGTGCATTTTGTGCTACTTTGGATAGCATTAGGGAAACTCACTGGGTGTGTGGAGCATTTTCCTCTTCGTGACCGGAGTATAGCAGCATCTCTCCCGTATTTAGCCTTTGTTGTCTAGCTTGAGTCCAGTGGGTTTCGCCGATTCCCAGTACTGTCAAATTGTATCTCCTCATTTCCGTTGCTATTTTGACTGGTCTTCCCGGTCTCCCGCATTGTTCGGACGTTCCATGTACCTACAAAAATGTTTGCTCTGGTTGTTAGAAGGGGCACCGGCCTCGTGGCTTCCGAAGGAACTCGACTTTCACCATGAAGCGTCATAATTCTTCTAAAAGAAGACCTTCTAACTCCCAGGGCAGAGTTAAAATGGTTTGAATTATTTTTTCTGGTAAGAGTTTTTTAGCGAGTTAGTTTTCTACGGGATGGGGACGCTAACCCCATGCCCAACCCTCCTCCTTTACCCGGGCTTGGGACCGACAGTAACTCTTGAAGAGACACAAAAAAGACACAAAATCAGCTTATATTAATTGATCTGTAGAGATAATGTCCTTTCGTTCGCTGATTTGTATGACCAAAATGATCAGTATCAGGTAATATATAAATCTTATAGAAAAAGATATGATGATACGTGTTTTCATTAAGTGTGTAGACATTCTACGAAACAGCTACGAATTATGGATGGGGAAAAACTTCACGTTTTCAAATCATATAAGTGTATCGAAGTCAGTAACTACAATTATGTTTTTGCTGATTTAGTCACTCAATTGCAGATATATTAGAATAATTTTTATTATCAAATTAATTGGAGGTATGGCTTTTGCTATGCCGTAACTTTCCTTTCATCATGACTAACTGATCTACACTTAACACATCTGTAGAATGATGGAGTGATATTTTCGTCGTAGAAAACTTTACATTTTCCACGTAAGCGAGCAAAAACGGCGGGTAACGAAACACGTCGTGCGTCATGGATTAAGATAGGATGGGTAATATTCCCCGCTTTATTTTGGCTGGTGGCTAGGTACAAGGTCAAAATACGAACAAAAGTGGAGTTTATTTTCACCTCACATTATGCACAAAAAAACACTTTTGTCTAATGGTCCATCTTTATCCTAGCGAAACATTTTGATTAAAGCAGACACATCATCCTGAGACTTTAAAAATTGATTGAATACCATACCATAAATACAATGCATAAAATTTGTAAATGGAACATAGATTACTAAAAACGATCATAGGATTTTCAACAAGAAAACATAACGACGACTCACAATTTTCGGTTTAAGATCACTTCTTCCAAGATCCTAAAAAAATCATATATATATATATATATATATATATATATATATATATATATATATATATATAGGGAGAGAGAGAGAGAGCTTACCAAACTGCTTTCTGTTCTCAGCTATATTTACTACTCGTTAGTGATAAATGCTATTGTGATTAAACAACTAAATAGTATGAATATGCCGCCATCAAACCTTTAACTGAGCTCTCCACAATCCGTCTGAAGGAACGTGATAAGTTCCTGAATCTGGAGAATATTTGACAGACATTAAATTGATAAATTCAATCTTTCGAATTAACTAACCCTGTGTCATATGTATTTTGACACTAGTTTATAAATGTTAAGATACTAGAGTACTTAATTTCTATTGACCAGATGATCCAGGTTTCTATACATGCTTTTGACAAAACAACTTAGATTGGACTTAAGAAGTGTATATTGGGAACAAAATATCAATTTTACTTTATTTTCATGTATATGCTGTCAACAATTTTAGGTATAAAATGTAGAATCTATACCTTGGAACATGGTATATATATATTAGTTTAAACCCTATCCACCTGTCGAAAGGCTCATCAATTTATAATCAAATAATCATATCTTATGAGTTATAGATCTAAGTGATAAATTGTAAAATATATCCGCTTAAGTAATAGTGCTCTCGGATAGTGAAATAATGCCCAGTTTTCTCTTTTACACAGGTATGACAACGATTTATCTTGGACGTATATATCTACACTATATATCATGCTAGTGCCTACTCTACACAACATCAAAACAGCTCAGACCAAGAACACGTGACTGACCTAACCAGAAAGTGAGTATATTTCAACTTCAACAATCGACGATAACAATAGTAACAAGGGGTAGGAAAATATACAACACACCTAATACATGTCAAAATATCTACTAGTCTGACTAGGTAAACAATCAAAAATTATTTTTCTCAGAAAATGGTTTTTGTGGATAATATAGTGATTGAATAGTTGTGCTCATGATTCACTTAAAGCTAGACCACGATGAAAAACCTGGAAGCACTGGACGGTTGTTTCGTCTAAGTATGAGACTCCTCAGCGGTTCGTACCCACGATCCCGCTCACATGATTCAAACCCAGGCCCTTCGGTCTCGCCCGAGAGGGAGTGACTGGCTTCAAGAGATATTTCCTGGAGTTCTAGTGAGAGGCCGTGACCAGTAGAGTTCAACCGGGCTTGTTGTGAGATAGTAACGCACTGAAAACAATGGTGAATAGTGACGCGATTTCGTGGATTGGTTGAACTTATACATTAACACCTTTGGATGCCGACTCAGTGGTCTAGAGTTAAGGCGCTCGCGCACGAGATCGAAGGTTCTGGGTTCGGATCCCGCGAGTGGGTTCGTGGGTGTGCACCCCTGAGGAGTCCCACAATAGGATGAAACGGCCGACCAGTGCTTTCAGGTTTTCCATGGTGGTCTAGCTTGAATTGACTCACGAACTCAACTATTAATTTTCTTGCCCACACATCAGTTAGATTATATGAAAGAGTATTTGGTGAAGAAAAGTTCATGGATTTAAATATTCAGATTTCACAATTCTGAATTTGCTAATAAAATCCCTTATTAAGCTCCGCATTACAATTTATAAATAATAAAGTTTGATTTTCAACATAAGATCTGATAAACGAGTAAAATTATTGTTCAGATTAACTGCTTGAGAACTCAACTGTGATTCCATCAGCTTAGTAAATGTATATTGAGTAGCATCCTGTTCTCCATCCAAAATGTAAACGCATAATAAGTATGTAGTTACCAAATGCCTGCACACAGTTTCATTTTATGATGGTTTTTCGGTGTTATATGTTTCATATCCACTTTCGTTTCAGGTCGATTTATCGTTTTTGAATTCAAGTGATATGAATAGTTCTACTTTCAACATCATTGCTGTGACATACTAAAATCATTCGATAAATCACATGTGATAAGAAAACATTATTTCTTGGTATTTTAATCACGTTTTTTTTTAAACCCTAAAAGCCGACACCCATAATCTATTCAAGCTGAAAAGCACAGATGATTGAATTGCTAACATATTTAAAAAAATATGAATGCTGGTTGCCAAAATCGTATGAAACGCAAATATTTCTAAACAATATAAATAATATATCTTACACTGATCAGTTAACTTTTAAATTTTTATATTTAATCAACTTTTAGTAAAATAAAGCCCAAATATTTCATGTTCTTAAACAATCAACGAGAAAGTTCATCGTTTCAGTTGCCAGACGCCATGAATGTTGAGCTGGCAGAGAGGAAAATTGATGAGTATAAAATTAACATAAAAACAACAAAACCTGATATTCCATCAGAAAGATTTGATACGATTATAGTTTCGTCTCAAATACATACATATATATTTCAGTTTTGCAGGACAGATCGTTGTCTCTATTGAAAGCAGCAGAGGCATAATACTTTCTTGTTTAATTCGACTAGAGTCAACACAGACTTGAATAATAATTCTAAAAGATTTATTATTTCAGTGAGATAATTAAGCTCATGGGTGAAAAGCGATGGAAAATTAGACTCCATTTGATGATATGTGAAATCAGATCTATAGCATTTTTCCCGTCGTTTTAACCAACTTACCTGATACTGTTTAACTGACAACTACAGATAGAATATTAGAAGCATAACTGGTAAAGTAGTCAAACATTTTCTTCTTAAATCTATTGTTTCCTAAATAAATCAGTATCACGAAAATGTCTTTTTTTATCTAGGTATATTCTCAAAATCCAAGGCGATAACTAACTCATATCTTTTGGTTGAGTGGTTTAGGATGAGTTAAGTTCAAAGATGTTTTCCTTCACATGCTGACATCAGTTGAAAAATCGCTTAAAATGAAGTAAAGATTGAACACCTGTTCCATTCCCAATTAGATTAATTACACTAGTGAAATGACCGAAGTCGGAAAAATACAACAATGTATATCTATTCAGTAGTTTTTCAAGCAATGTGGTCACCATGAGATAAGGAAGTACTCGTCTTAGGCTTTATTGATGCTGTACGTGCGAATTGTTAGGGAATTTTAAACTAGAATGAAATGGCCATTTCTATGACCTCTATCCACATTATTTAAGGCAATGACAAGTACCATCCTTAAACTATATTCACCCATGCCTTCAACTTTACCTAATTTAATTCACATATCTCAACGTCCAGTGAAGATATTTGTAAAATACTCAATACATAAACTGCTTTGATACGTGATCAAAGGAACTAGTATGAGAATGAGTAATGGTGAGTAAATTTGTTCGTTAATACCTTTCACTATACTGTAAACATGACATCATAAGCCTTACCAAATGTAATATCTCAAAGGTTACTTGTTTCAAAGTTTTCATCTTTTCTTTCACTCAGTTGCAAACAGTTTAAAGTGATAAGCAGTGAAGTCACCAAAGGATTTAAGAAAGATTGAAATAAATAATATCTAAAACACTGAGTGTCCCAGGTAACAGATCGAAGAAAGAAGTTAAAGTCACTAAATGTATTCAAGCGAGAATAACATATGTTAGTCACATAAAAACTAGCTGCTTAGCACGGTACGACTGTAGATAGCATAATCTAAGGAATATACATGAAGCCTACTCATAATGAATAGCATATAAATACAACCCACTTAAGAACCAATATGTTTGAGTTTTACTTGAAAATATGTTTTTTTGAGAAGCAGCAATAGTTGAAAAATATTATTATACGTTATGTTTCTTTTTCTTGAGGAAAAATCAATATTTAAAACTTGTTTCCATATACGATCTACTATTCAGTCTCCTAAAATAGGCACACTTACTGAAATAAAATTTCCTCCGTTTTAATCAACGATAGCTATACACGGTAACTGTGGTGGAAAGAGAACTTGATACATATTTGATTACTGATCCTTCCAAACAAATGCATGTATTTCATCGAATTACAGGATCAGAGCCTTTCAAAATCAGCACGCGGTTCCGGGTCATAGGATTAATCAGTCAATGGGATTCTAAACTTCAAGTACCTGAGAGAAGTGAACACTAGGCTTTTAGACATGCGAATTAGGTCTATGTTGGAAAATTCAAACATAGTCTGTTGAAAATAATGCATCATTCCATAAAGCAAACAAACGACTATCAATTTAACCAACATGGTGAGCATAGTGTTGCTTGTTCGAATGCACTAAGGATTAAAATAAATTACAGTACTATATATACAACCACTCCCTACCACGACGGTCGATGTCATCTGGCGTAGTAAGCTGGAAAAAAGCTAGGGGTGACCAAACCAAAATGTGGCACCAGTCCATGAAGGTACTGACAAGTGGACTGAGTCATGTCTATTAGCACTTATACTGTTACTACCTTTACTACTCTGGAATTTGGCCCGACAATTTCATTTTTCTGTGTTAATGGGGTATGGGAGATTGGACCGATGTACATGCATACCAGGTTATACGTTGTGTTTGACTGACTAACACACTTAATTGCACTTATCGAATAATCTTCGATACTACAATGTTAAAAAATTTGAATAAAACTCACCGAGAATTCATCAAATGAATAAATGTTCACCGAAGAACTATACTGGGCTTTTAGATCTTCAAAAATTTGATCCTGGACAGCAATGATAATGACTTTTAATGATGAATTAAAGTTCTCTAGGATCTTGATAGCTAAATCTGCTGAATGGCACATTAATATGACGAGCCCAGCTAGAATTGTTGAGAAAATAAGAAAAATCCTTATTTATTATATAAAGAATAGCTAGTCTAAATATCTGTTACTGAAATAATTATCAACTCTGGAGCTAGTCTAGCTAGGAAATCATTTCGCAAAAACTAGGTGTTATTGAATGTTTGTGCAGTCAGCATCAATAAACAATAATGGCAGTATTTTTATTGGTGAATCATCAACTTTTGTAGAGTTTTGATTCAAAAGCTCTAAACATTTAATCTTCGATTGCCTGATGACAGGTTCAAGCCTACTGTTGCTTACTTTATGTTGAGTAATAGGGTTTTATTACCAATCGGAGTATTTTCCAAAATTAAGATTACAAATTAAGTGCAGTTTTTCTATTCAGGCTGTATTGTATTGTATGCATACATCCCATATTTCATTTTTCACAACTTACTTCATATTGGTACAACAGCTTTAAACAAATGTCACTAAGTTTATCTTTGATTAAATCATACAATAGTTGTTTTAAATATATTTTAAAAACTTTACACAATTTTTATTTAGGTAATATAAAATTATGTATGTTCTAGATCGTATGAAACAACAGTAAGCTAAAATAAGATTTCTTGAGGTATAACACAAGTATATTAAAAAAAATTACTTTGTTTAAGAATATGTTGCATAGCTGGATCACCCAAAGTAGCATACAGAGGGACAACAGTGTACGAGTAACAAAAACAGGCATATTGTGTAATAAACCACTAAAATGAAATAGAGACAATAAGTCATGGTGGGAATTAAATGTTTATGATTAATATTAACGAAGGCTCTTTATACATGCATCAATATAGCAAAGACAAACTTTATGGATTGAAACATATATTCGTATAAAAAAGTATTTTTGTAGAAAAAATGATTTTGTTGACAGACAAACTCCAGTTGCTTCTGAATAATCTTATCAAAATGTGCAAACAAGACAATATCCCAGACAAGCATCTATGAACTATAGTAACTAGTGTTTCAGGATTGTTCTCACCCCTGATTTCATTTTAACTTTTATTGGAACATAGAGAAAACCTAAAATCTAATATAATAAAACGGAATTATTCAACTCAACTATGGTTATCATCTTATAACATCGCAAACACTAGATCCGGTATATTTCCACTTTATAAACATTTGTGCCCCTCCAACAAATACGGAAGCCAGAATGCATTCAAACAAATAAATTTCCCCAGCCCAAATTTTTTTGTGAAATATCCTTATGTGTAAATGAAATTCACATTATTCATCAATCTGAATGTTAAGAAATGATCACATTATGGTTAGCATGAACTCATCAAGAATTAGATGTATGGTCCGAAATAGGACGACACACGAAGGCCTGGATTCCACTGCTAGCCACCATCCTTGCTAATAATTAGATGCATGGTGTTTATCTACATCTGACTGTGTCCACATCTACGAGTTAATATATTTACTCTAATAAATTAACTCACAATCACAATAATAGCAACGAGTGCTGAGATTGAAAAATATTTTAAGTACATACAAGTCACAGAGCTTCAATAAACTTGAAAAGTTTTCATCAATGACTGTCTTAAGTAAGAAAAAATACTGAGAAACAGTAAGCTTATCTCAACTTGGAACTAGTCAGTGCACATTCATGGTTTCACGTGATATTGAATATAGGACCCTTAGTTCACATAAAGCTTGATTTGTTTTAACTACCGAATAGTCCGCGTTTTTTATCTTTATTACTTTGCAATAAAGCTCGAGCGTCATCCAGTGTCATCAGTATATATCCAACTCCATGCAAATTTGGTCAACTTTATAGACAACTAATAGGAAATTAAAAAATACTCTATAGAAATTAATTTAACTAAGACATAAAAAAAATTAGATAACCGTTATTTCAAAACGGGGAATTCTCTGTGATTATCCGAACCATTTTAGAATAAGACAAATTCAAACTTAAATATCATTACTACATTAAACAAACGAAGGTAACACACTCTGATATATCAAGAACTCAAAGTTTAAATGATAAAGGCTCCTGAAACACAGAGGCTAAGTATAATTGATCACAAACCACATATAAGATGAAATGTCATAACTGTTCTCATCACATTGCTGTATCTTTTGGTACCTCAGGCAATGCGGAAAATCACAGTATATATGAGTGCATACGGATAATGGTTTGGAATTTTAATACTCTATCACTCAATAATTAATATTTAAACAACATTACCTATACTATCAATCCATTATAAAACAAAAGCATACATGGTGACATAATTAAAGTATATTTTTATGGTGCAACGATGCATATAAGTTAAGCAATTTGGACAAATCAATGTAGCTAAGATGGGCGACAAAGGAAAACTAGGACTATTAAATTGCATTTTTGGGATCATATGGTTTATTAAAACTATTAAGAAACGTTTCAACACAAAGAACAAATACATATGAAGCCAGTGCAAGAACAACTATTCTATAAGAATGCGCAAAGTGTACATTGGATTCCAGGTTTATGCTTGCCTTGTGACACACTTTGATGATTTCCCCAATGTATATTGCATCCACCTCCAACGTCCTTTTCTAATTTCTTTTTCAGCTCGAAGCTGGTTTGTTCTCTCCCACAGTAGGCTGTTGCTGATGGAATCCGGTCAACGGACAATTGTTTTGAGTTCCACAGAATACATTAGGCCGAGAAACGGAGACAGACGTGAGAAGGATGGATAACAATTAGATAGAACTAGAAAAGGCACAGGACAGAGTGGGTTGCGGAATGCCGGTCGGTGGCCTAAGCTCCAGTAGGAGTAACAGGCGTAAGTATGTCATATCCACCTTCAACGTCTTTTCCTGATTTCCTCTTCAGGTCGAAGCTGGTTTGTTCTCTCCCACAGTAGACTGTTGCTGATGGTATCCGGTCAACGGACAATTGTTTTGAGTTCCACATGTTCTTCAACTGTAGGAATGCTGCCCTTGATTTTCTAATCCTCGCCCTTAGGTTGGCATCCGACCCTCCTTGTTCATCGATGATGCTTCTCAGTGGCGTGAAAGATCCCACCTCTCCCAGAACTTATCCATCAAGTGTGATTGGCTTGTTGTACTTCGTGTCGTATTTCAGGACCTTGCTTTTTCCCTTGTGTATGTTGAGGCCTACTAATGCAAAGGCTGCTGCTACATTAGTTATCTTCATTTATATTTGTTCGTGTATATGGGATAGAAGAGCTGAGTCACCTGAGAAGTTCAAATCGTCCAGTTGCATCCAAGCTGTCCATTTTATTCAGCGCATCCCCTCAGACGTCGAGTTCTTCATAATCCAGCCAACCACCGGAAAAAAAGAAAGGTGAAGAGTGAGCATCCTTGTCTGACTCCGATCCTCACTTCGAATGAGTCTGTCAACCGTCATCCATGCACCACTTTGCAATGTAGTCCATAGTATGAATTCCGGATGATGTTGTCGATCTTTTCGAGTACACCAGTGTCTAAGAAGGCTCCATAATGTTCAACTATCCACGCTACCAAATGCTTTCTCATAGTCAAGGAAGTTGGTGTATAGTGACGAGTTCCATTCATTTAATTGTTAAACGATGATCCGTAGTGTCTCCATTTTGTCTGTGCACGACCGATCTTTACGGAACTCATCCTGTTGATCTGGAAGTTGGACATCGACTGAACCTTTTATTCGGTTCAACAACACTGTTAAAAACCTCCTCTGGTACTGATATTAGTGTGATGCCTATGTAGTTAGTTCTCACATTTGCTCGGATCTCCTTTCTTTAGTGTCCCGATGAGGTATCCTTCTTTCCAGTCTGTCGGTACGTGTTCTCCCAAATATTCGTGAATAGAAAATAGAGTACATTTGCAGTTGCTTCTATGTCTGAATTCAGTACTCCAATTGGTATGTTGTCTGGTCCGGCTGATTTCCCACTTTCGACTTATCTGATGATCGTCTTGATTTTATCGATCGTCGTTGGAGTGACATTTATATGAAAATCTGTAGGCACTGCTTTCATTTCTGGTGGATTCAGTTTGGTTGATTTATCCAAGAGTTCTTCAAAGTGCTCTACCCATCTGCTCCTTTGTTCTTGAATCGCAATGGTCAGAATCCTTTTGTCCTTGACTAGTATCTCTGGTTTACTATATTTCCCTGCTAGTTTCTTCGTTGCACCACATAGCTGTCTCGCATTTTCCTCTCTTGCAGCTTTTTCCACTGTCGCTGATAGATATTTCACGTATTTCCGCTTGTCGACCCTATTGCTCCTCTTCACTTCCTTATTTGCTTCTGTGTATTCAGTTCGTGCCTTGACTTTATCCGTTCTTGTTCGGCTGTTGTTAATTGCTGTCTTCTTTTTCCTTCTTCGGTTTCGGTAGAGATCCATTACTTATGATGATGCTTCTTGCGGCTCAGAACCTCCCAACACGTTGAAGTTAATGTTTCTTTGATCTTTTTCCAGTTGTCGTTCATAGCAGTTTCTCCTTCTTTCAGTAGATCTTGTAAGGCTTGGAACCTGTTTTTGAGAGTTATATTGAATTCGTTGAGATTGTCAGTATATCGAAGGAAGGCTGTATTGAACCTTTGTAATGCTGTTTCTCCAGTCGTTCACTGCTTCTTTAGCTTCAGTTCCATCTCAGCAACTACCAGGTGGCGATCTGAAGTTATCCCAGTTCCTCTCCTGGTTCTCACATCTTCCACTAACCTTCTGAATTTTTTACTGATGCAAATTTGATCGATCTGGTTCTGTGTAGTATGATCCGGTGAGACCCATGTAGCTTTGTGTATGTGTTTGTGGGAGAAGATTTTGCCGCCTATAACCATTTTGTTAAATGCACACATATCGTCCCATGATATCTTCAAGTCAGGTGTTGTCCATTCCGATTTTGGCTTTCAAGTCTATCGTCAGGATTGTCAGATCTTTTTCTGGGCACTTCTCTACGATCGACTACAGTATCTCATAAATCTGATCTTTATCGTCGTCGTTGCTATCATTGGAGGGTGCATAACATTAGGTAACACTCTTAGTAATCGCCTCCTTTGTTATGAAGAATGTGCTGATGATTCTGGATCCATGAGATTCCTATCCAACAAGTATTTTTCGTGATTCTTTGGATAGCATTAGAGCAACTCCTTGTGTGTGCGAAGCATTTTTTCTTCATGACCAGAGTACAACAGCACCACTACTGAGGCTAATCTTTTCTGTTTAGCTTGTGTCCAATGAGTTTCACTTGTTTCGTGCACCACTAAGTTGTGTCTCACTTCCACAGCTGTTTGACTGGTCCTCCCAGTCTACCACATTGTCCGAACATTCCATGTCATGATATTAATGATGAATCATATACTGTTGGATTATTAAAGGTACTGACAGACACTAATTAGCTTGGAGTTGTTACCGCAATTTTTACTCACCGAAACCCATTCTGTCTACTATCTGTGTAACTGTTATAACGCTTGGTTTTCCACTTCTGCACGAATGGGGCGTTAATTTGTTTTAGACAAATATCTACAATAGATACCCTCCCAGTGTCTATTCTATAGGACTTCAACACAACTCAGCTCAAGAACACGTGATTAGCCTGACCACAACGTAAATATATTTCCACAACAAAAACCGACAACAATCCCAAACAATCCAATAATAATCAATAATAATAATAATAATAATGACAAATAAATATAACTCATCTAACGCCTGTCAGACTATCCACAAGTCTGACCAAGCAAACAACCAATCATTATCATTCTCGCCCACACACCAATAACCCAGATTTAAAACAACAGTACAAAACCGATTCGAAACGAAAATTGCTTAAATTACGATAATTTGCACACCTGTGGTGAATTTCGACCATAAACACCTACAAACCTTTCTGACTCTGGATACTTATTCATAATTCCAACAAGCGCTGATCCAAAAGCCTGAATTTTTTCATCAACCTTGAAAAGATATAAAGTATTAGTTGGTATTTCAAGAAACTTCTTGATAAGTAATCCATGAATATGGCTCATTAGTAGTATATCTGCTACCTAAACACTTTCTTGAACCTGCAGACGAAAAGAAAAGTGTAACAGACATCATTTTTAGTTCAAAAGCAAAAGTAGTTTATCTAAAAAATCCTTGAACATACATGAATATCAGCATTTTAAAAATCCCCATAGAATATTCAAAAATAAAGAATATTTGAGCAAGATTATAACTTTTCTGCAGAGCTGAAACCATCGAAATCAACTTCGGAAGAGTAACCTATGTATCAAAAAGAGATTGAGCTTCTGTGTTTACCCTGGTGCACTAAATGCACCAACTAGATATCATAAACCCCTTATTCAATCTCCACTAATAATTCCTTTTGTGTTTATACCTACCCTGCCTTCTTCTTAGTCTATACATTCATCTACCCAATTCACTATTATCTCAATTACCTTGACAAAACCCCTCTTATTACATATTATATTGACACGACATTCTTATAATTATCTCCATTAAGAAGACGAAGTTTTCCAATAATCCATTTTATTCACACAATTTTTATTATATCAATTGTAACATGACACTTTATAACGAATCATTCTAACCTTTGATAAATGATCTTTCTAGGTTAAAAATGATACAATTTTGAAGTATTTATACCGTAACAGATGCAAGAGTTCGGGATTTTTAGCAAATAACTCTGTTTAATTCACTACCATACCTTATTTTGGAAATTTATAAAATAATACATGAAGTTATTGAAAACAATTGTTCAATCATATATTCTTTGTGTTTTGAATATATGGATGTATACGGAAAGTGGTAAAAAAAGGGTGGGGGAAAGCAAAATTATACAAATTGATGTAATTCGAGCAATACAAATAAAAGCGAACAACACTGTTTTCAATTAGATCGTCATCCGCGTTTAATATACATGAATATTTATACGAAAATATTAAACCAATCAATACAAAATTATAAACCAACGACTACAATGGAACAGATTACATAATAGTTGAAGTCGATATAATTGATCAATTTTCGTTCACAATTGGATTTGCTAGAATTCTTGTATGAGCAAACGATTATCAAAATCTCCTGACCTTCCGCTACGTGTTTTTTTATCTGCCTACCTACGTAATTCAACAGTAGTGTATTATTATTTAGTATAACAGCTGATAAATCATTTAAGTTAAATCCTCCCAACTACTCTTATTAGAAAATGTGTCATGTTTATGAAGCGAATGTTAGAATTCCATTTGACAAACTCACTATTTTTAATCCCATGTTATGTTATAACATAACGGTAAACACTTTTAGAAATTTAAGGAGAGTAGTTTATGTTATATCCTAGCGAAGATGAAATGATGGGTAACTTCCGAGAGCTATTAATGGACTAATATTATACATAGATTCTTATCATATATCGTTTTCACACTTACATCACTAGTAGTCCTTGGTAACGAACAATGGCTGAATGGAAAACGCGCTCAACTTTAGACTGAAAAGTTTCAACTTCAAATGGCACTCTATCTACTTTGATGTGGGCAAAATAGTAGCATCACTAATCCTTACGACAGCAATAAGGTTTGA
This sequence comes from Schistosoma margrebowiei, assembly GCA_944470205.2. NCBI lineage: Eukaryota > Metazoa > Platyhelminthes > Trematoda > Strigeidida > Schistosomatidae > Schistosoma > Schistosoma margrebowiei. The sequence continues at coordinate 22,292,491 of OX104024.1, forward strand.
CAGTGAGTACACAACTGTGCTTAGCAAATGAGTTACACAATTGATTAAGTGAATTTCCCGGATTATTCGGTGTTCAGTTAGCTAATACTTTCACAGATGGTTGAGAAATGAGTACTATCCAGTGATTGTTGACACTGACACAAGTACCAATATCTTCGGACTAACTGATTATACATAAGTTAACTTATACATATCAATCGTAGTCAAGAGAAGTTGAAATGTAACTTATTTGGTATCGATTCTAAAAAGAAACAACTTACGGGATAAAGATAGCCCTCTATGGAATACGTCCATCATTGTTTTGACTTCCGAATATTCATTATTGGTCAAAACCATGCTACTCTGGCGTGCGCCAGTCTACAGGCAGAGAAAACGAAATCTAACTTTAGTAGACCAAAATCAAAAAAAGCAGAAACGTAAAAATTAAACAGAAATAAACAGATGTTACCAAAAGCACTAGAATTTATGCACCAATAAATTGTTTACCCTAATTGTGTTATCAAAAAACTGATCGGTATTAAACCACGGAAAAACACTGATTAGTTCGTTAAGAAGTTCAACATATTTATCTGAAAAATGTTGTGCCTTTCTTGTTCCATTTTCAATGCTCTTTAGTAACGGTTAGAAATTAACTGAACTTCAGGAGTCGAAAATATCTAATCACATTACTTTGCCCACAATTTACTGGAGTTCAAAATGGAGTTCTAAAAATGAATTAAAGCATAAAAACAACACAACTCTTATTTATAATTAAGTCAAATTTCTAAACTTTAACTAATACTTTCATTAACGTTATTAAAATATCTGTTTGAATGTCAGAGATACTTATGAAATTTCTGGAAATTATACTATTGATTTTGTGAATACGTCTAATTGATGTCCGAAAACATTTTACATAAGACTATGCTCATGGGATTCTCCCTACATTAATTTATCCATTGTCCAGTAATCGAATCTTAAATGTCCACATTATGAAACTGATAAATTATTTAGAAATGATACAAGTTGCTTGGATAAAAGTCCATTCAAGTCTCCTTAGTATTTAAGCAGTGTAAAGACGTAGGAAATTTTTTCGACGTATTAGGAATTAAATCATACTATTATTGAATCGGCACTTCAGAAAACATCACACTTTTTGAACAGTGAGATGATTACCGATTTCGTGTTATTAGTATACTAATTGTAAGTTAGTGTGTTTTGAACGACATTAAGATAACTAGCTAACATGATGTATTATAAAACATTTATAACGGGGCGATAATAAATACAAGCAAATTCGAGGAAATTTGTTTGACGATGCTGCTCAACAACATAAGAAAAAAATTATTCCTCATAACTTTAAAGAGTTCCACATAATTACTGCTCTTGGTAAAAATAATATAAAAGCATTTAATTGCGACTAACGACGACATAAATTTTTATGCACAGCAAACACTAATTTACCTTCGGATCAGCAATGACAGACTGTTGATTTAAATAGCTACTGAAAAAAGAACCGTTCGGATTTGGTTCATGTATTTTCATGTATACATCAGGGTAATTTGGCTTTTCGTCTAAAAACAAAATAGAATACACCATACTTTAATTTTAATGAAGTTAGAAAGCAATAAAAAAGCTTGTGAAACAAGGTTTATGTAATAGGACAAGCGACATAATATATAGCAGATAATATTTCAGAAAGCTCTAAATAATTAGTTGAATAGAGAAACGAGCATATTTTTTAGAGGGTGACGAAGGAAAGAAAAGGGTTTGCTGAGCGATGTTTTTCTGAAGATCTTGTCTAATACTGTGAGAGAAATTAGTAAGGAAGAAACAGGAGACAGAACAACAAGGAAAATGTGAAAAACTGAACACAGGTAAAGTAAAATTATAAATAAATTGAACAGGTTTATTACAATACTGAGATAATAAAATGATATTGATGATAAAATAATATGATCGTGATAAAAAAACTTCAGTAATATTTTAATGAGTAGAGAACTGAACTTCTGGTATTTTGCGACCACTTTACTCTATAAAGAAGTAACCTATATTTAGAAGTGAAAAGTAAGAAACTCTATTCATTAAGCTGTTACAAGTGCATTATGTCATTATCATAAAGAAATAAGTTTCATGAAAGCGAACGAAATTGTGAGACAATTCTACTTAATAACAAATGGTAAAGATATGTTTTGTGTCTAACATTGATTTGATCCACAGAGTTCTCAAATCAAACTATATACGTTTCATGTTTGAAGTTGGTACTTGATAAGAGTAAAGCAAATTATTATATGATTGAAGATTATAACAGTCACTTGATAACTAGGCCTGGACGCTAAATATTCGATCTGTTTTAGCTTGACAAAGCCTGTTTACGCGCGTTTAAGAATCACTTCCTGTCATTATTTCTGAATCTTAGTATCCAACTATTAGTTTGTCGTTATTTACAAGATATTATGATTTTCACTGAGGATTTCGAAAAATAAACTCAATCAACAGTAGTGGTTACATTATCATAACTGTACAAACCAAAAGATAACAGCTTGAAGTCGGTTATAAAAGATGGTATATAAGTGCTCATTTTCTCAATTTAACCTTCATACGTCCCTAATCATATCAAACGCAGGAAAAGGGTACTTTAAAACTTTCTTGTGATCTACGGACAGACGTCATCCTTAAACCTCAAATTTATCTGTTCTAGTCCTACTATTAGCTAACCGACCTATCTGCCACAACAGACCTCCGATGCATGAGTGCTTTGCTGAAGTCGTTTCCATTGAATAATGATAATCAAGCTTGACCACTGTATCGAGGTAAAAGTTACAGTCATGTACCGTATTTTCATAAGTGAGGTGGCAAAAATTAAGGCGAACGAGTGATAATGGATCTTTTTAATCAGTTATTACACACTTAAATAAAGCAACAGAAACTGTTCAACACATCGTACTAATTTTCCCTGATTCGTCACCAGTAATTTTAACCGATCCATTGGCCTTTACATTAACTTTAGCTATCTGTTGACGACTGACAACGAAGTTAGTAAAACCTTAAATATATTTTGACGTGGAAATAAGCCACGAGTATTTGGGATTTTAAAGTCCGAAATTTTCGGAGAATTTTTATCCCTCAAACTAAATCGAATATTTCTTTAGCGTCTGCCTTCTCAACTTTGACGAGATAAGAATAAAAAATAAGTTATTTTAATACAATACTTTGTTTTTTCATTAGATAAACACAACCTGTCTAAATTCCACAGTAGAGATATGAACAGATCCTCACACACCTTAATAGGGGAACGATCACAATAGGATTTTAAAAGTGTCAAAACTGAGTTTGTTATGTGCTGACAAGGATTCGAGTTTGACGAAAACCGTAAGTTGTATCGGCATCTTAATCAGACAAAAAAGTATAGCACCTGGAAAATGATTCACGTTAGACATACAGTGGTAACTGACGGTCAATGTATAAAATCCCATGTTTTAAAAAGGATAGTGATCATCAAATTGTGAACTAACTTCGCCTTTTTAGTAGCACTGCAGATCCTGGTAATGGATAAAGAGAATTGTGTTAGTGAACTTGCATAAAGCGCAATAAAACAGACGACTCCAAAACGGAACTCTTAAATAAATCACATAAATGATGAACCGCTCAACAATAGCGGACCACTCGAATATAAATGTCATCAACTCAAGTCATTATACCAACGTTCCAGTTGAACGGGGGGTGAAAATTATTAAAGAGACAAAGGAAGGAAGAATGGCATCCACAAACACCTCGTCACTCCAGGTTGATAAGAACGCCCTAGGAGATTGCCGTTCTGAGTAACAGGATATTGAGTGACAGAATTCTTTGATAGAATTCAGTCGTAAGACTATAAACCAACTTAGAGCAGAGTAAATACTTAAACAGCCTCCAATCCTACTGTAAGCAGTTCGAAGAAATAAGATAACCCCGATTCAAAGATCAGACATTTCTATAATTAGCATACTGCCAAATATCTCATATAGTCTATATCAAAAAACAAACATAAATAGGTAAGAAGAAAGATGAGAATATTGGTCCATGACTATGTAGATTTCTTAAGTTAATTTTAGGATCGAAGTAAAAAAAATTTTCTCTTTAGTATTTGGAACCCATAGATACCGGTACAACTGGACACCAAAGACGTAAAGATGGACCAGATTGATACAAGCCACTCTGGCTTTCACTACACATGGGTTGATTTCATCACTCATATCATCAACAGCACACACAATTTACCAGATACGCAAATTTAACAACCACTCTTAACAGTTCATTACAAAAAGACAATTTCATGTACAGGCTCCAGTCTTATAACAAAGAAATCTGTTAACTAATGCTCGAGAGGAAAATAATGTCAACATTTGGATAGGGCCTGATAACACAGGAAGATAGAGTCAAAAGAAATACAACTTTAGTTGAAGTAGAAGCCCAGAGGAGAAAGTGAAAAAAACCGGCATATAAGTTTCCCAGGAGTAAGGTTTCGGAAAAGAATGTTGATAAGGCCTCTTTAGGAGTTTTGTATAGCAACATTCGTAGTCTAGCAAATAAGCCTCATGGACAGAAGGAGGACGAATTAAAAGCATTTATCATAGCTGTGACAAAAAATTTGTTAGTACATGAACTTGACATTACTATGAAATTATTGGGAATAGGTGAAGTAGAGGTTGGGGTTCTAATAAACATAAAGGACAGCACATAAATAAAATTCTTAGCTTGTGAAACCCATGAGAGCGTGACTTGAGAAGTAATTACTTGTGAAATCTAGAAGATTGTACATCTATGCCAAGTGTTATCTATTGTGGCTTAATCTGCTCGATTGATTAATTCATTTTAAAATACAATAAACACAATGAAAGTAACCAGTGCCTGGTAGCAGTAAATTTTAATGCTTGCAATGTAAATTATAAATATCTGTCCATTATTGGATCTGATAATATATTTCATAGTTAGCTTCTTGTGAACATTAGATCATGGTTTAGTACTACATGTATTCAGATCCGCAGGTGGTGGTTTAAATCAAGGACCTTATTCGATAAACTTAGTACTCATAAACGAAAGTGGAGATCTTACCTGTCTATATATTTTACCATCACTAACTAACAGTGATTATGCGGTGTTATCGCTGAGTTTAAGAGCCTATGACAGTATATAATCAAGTTCAACCTTACCCAAATGTGTGGTGGGCAAACATTTCGAAAACTAGGGAGTGTTCTGAAGCAATCAAGTGGTCAGTTGGCGTCAACTCGAGAAAAGAAACATAGCATAATTTTAAAAGTACATTTAGCTTTGTAAACCTTCCCCTCGAAACTACAGATAACCAACATAAACCTACCGGGTGTCCACCACGGAGGTTAGGAAACCAATAAAAGTCTTTAACAATGCATCTATTTCTGTGTCTTGCAATAAAACTGGAAAGCTTTGACATTAATAGAGTTTGAGACTGCTCTAATGATAGCAGAAAATGAGTGAGGTGCTTTAATATAGTGAGGATCTGTTAAGAGTGAAGTTCTCCGAGGGATAATTCCGAGCCCTTTGCTTATTTAATGCACATAAATGACTAATTAGTTTGATTGTGAATGAAATCAAAGTATGGATACCTATAAATAATAAGGCTGATAAGATTACAGAAAACTCTGAATGCTCTAGTTAAGTGTACATAAAGGCTGGCTTCAGAAGTTACTTATAGCAAGTGTAGTAACCAAAATCGGTCAGTGAAAAATAACACGACTACATGAAGAAATGAAATGCCTTTACATAGGCTTGTCGATTACAAAAATTTAGAAATCATAGTATGTAGTGACCTAAGAACCACGGGTAACTATTAGCCGGGCTTTAAAAGATTACTGAGGACTGATTGTAATTCATAGAGCCGATCTTAACTTGAATGAAGATAGAATTTGGATGTCAAACTCGACTAATGTGATGCCAAAACTTCTATGGGAACTCCTCTAGTGTCACAAACGTGTGGTTAGAAATCCCACCTCGTAAAAAAAGCACGACCGTATAGTCGTTAATCAGAAAAAACCAATTAAACTCTGCCCTAGAAGTTGAAAAATCTCATAGAAGAAGTGACGTCTTATGGTGTAAGCCGAAAATCTGCAAATACCACAAAACCGGTACTTTTTTAAAACAACAATAAACATACGAACATGAAATGCCCGAACAGTGTGAGATCAGGAGTAGTCATTAAAAGGGCCACAAAAATGAAAACGGACAACTTGACTGTGTTCAGGATAAGTATTATTCATTGGACACAAGTTAAACAGAAAAGATTAGCTTCAGGAGAGATGTGGAATTCCGATCATTAAGAAAAAAATGCCCTATACACAAAGAGTTGTACTGATGGTTTCCCAGAAAGCACAAGGAGCACTTACATGAAGAGCTCATGGCTTCGACGAAGATATGTTCGGGAGATTAAAATTATTGTATGTTAGACTGCACTTAGAATATGACATTCAAGGAGAGTTTTCCATATTAACAGAGGATATGATAACACGGATTAAACGGAAAGGAACTAATATGCTGACACGTTTTTCTGATCCCCTTACAGAAACAGTGAAGCGTAACTGAGTTCTAGACAAACCAAGCGTTTGGTTGAACAATTTCTACGTTGGACAACAGACCACTGGTTAAAAGTGACTAATGGATACTGATCAACTCTACACCAAGGACTGACCCATGAGGCGGTGACCGCTTGTTCCTTCAATCTATTCTTCTTGATACATTTCTTCACGTTTATTCTATACAATTATCAAAGCAGCCGCAGTATCTGGATATCACGAAAAGGTAATCAACGTTTTTTATTTATTTAAACACATAAACATTGATACAAGGAGGCAGCAAATAGATATATGCTACATAAATTATTCCATTTGTGTGAAAGCTGGGATACTGTCCGGGTGCCCAATCCGAAGCAGGTAGTGTACTTGGAGGGGCCATACCCAGAGTCCTCGACCTGTTTTTCTGATCCACAAGGTAGTGCAGCAACGTAAGGAGATGCAGTCCCATGGTACACGGTGACCAACAATTGCTTCATATGCCATTTGTTCCCTCAGGATACTGGAGTCCATGCGCACCATTGATTTGGAATCAGGGTTTTCCCACTCTCCTAAGTGAACCCTCCGTGTCCACCAACCGGCTTAAAGCGCCTGACATTCGCTTTTCGTCCTCTCAATTTCGTAAACTACATCTTTACCGTGAGAAGTTAGTGAATGGGACTTCCCAGGCAGTGGTTGTATACGCGCAGCCATATGAGAGCATTTCCAGAGGGAAAGCTGACTCTCCTCACCCTCAGCCGTACCAAGGCATTTGGGGACAATCCACAGTAGGCACTAGCTGCGAGATAATTTTGACGTAAGCTGTGTTACACCGTTCCCATCCAACCCGGAAAGACAACGACCACTCACATAGATCACCGGGACTAGTGAACCTCGACGAGATCTGATATACTAAGGGATAAACTGTTTGTTCAAGTCGTAGCACTTTATAACTTTCTTTACATACTGTAAAACTACTTTTGTGTCCTTACATTTTTCTTATATTTATAAATTTTACTCTTAGTATGTTAGATTACAAACCGAACTTTTAAAAAACAAAAACTAATGACCCCCAGTTTGCAAATCAAGCCACATTGGTTTAATAATACCTATTCAGTTTCCAACTTTGTAATTTACACGTATCCCGAAGTCAGAATTTTATCTCAACTCGTCAATCGGGAAAACTAAAGAGCCTGAGTGAACTTTGCGAAGAATCTAGGACAGATAAAAATTTATATTTAAAACCGTATTTGTATTTTGCGAAATTTTCAGAAACTTTATTCTGGATTGTCCTGAAATTTACTATAGATTGGTCGCTTTTACCACAAACGTACCAGCTCGGGATATCAGATACTTGATGTCCTCTTTGCTAGAAACACCTTAAACTTGAATCATTGTTCGTGTTCAAATACAAGTGATGCCGAACCAAAAATGATTTCTCAAATACACTCATAATATTATTTTTTCAGTCGTACTTGCCAAACCAAAAGCTGAATGGGATCTACAGAGGACTCTCTGGACTCCAAAATTTGATTTCTTTTTTACGTACGAAACATCCCACACACTCGCACCCAAAAAATGTTCTGAACAAGAAAATTAACGCAACCTCAACACTATCAACAAGAATTTATAGAATAACGCCTAACTTTTTATACACAGGATATTATCAATAAATACTGCTTGTCACACAATACACATATAAGTGCAACTTACAGAAACCAAACATATCAAGCTTATTATATTGTAGCCTTTTGAAAAGAAACTACTTGAAGAGTTGCGAAAATTGAATAGGTAAAACAAGTAGAGTTTGACCAATCATATATAAACTATAAATTTTCAGTCAAAATTCCGAACACAGTGAATAACTTGTCAAATTGTCTAATATCTCCGTGACAGAGAAGTGAAATAATTCATTTCACTTTTCTGACCTTGTATGGGCGATCTTGAAAGTTTACGGCTAAAGCTCTATAGCATGCAGTATCCAATGGAAGGTCAGTACCTTACTACAATCGTATACTCACTTCTCTTGGCCTTACAGAGTGTGGATAAAGTTAGGACAGACTTACTTTGATATGAGAATCAATTTTTTACCCCTGAAACCTATTTGATAACTTACAGTTTAAATTGTGTTTTCGAGATCAAACGTATAGTTAACTTGAAAATGGGTTTTTTTCGCATTTCATAGCAAGGGTTTACAACTGGTTCACGAGGCTATATATTATGCGGTTTTTCTATAAACTCAAAGCTCTGTGATGTTACGTGTCATCGTAAGATCAGATATTCTCATCATTTTGAAATCGTTCAACACAAGATAGGCATCACCTAAACCACCTAATCTCAAATAGAGAAACGAATTTTAAAAGTACCTTCAGGTCAACAATGAATATGTGACATCTCGATGTGCACATATTCCTAATTAGAGTGAGTCGTTCCAACGGTAGATTTCAGATAATTGATACAGTGTTGCTGAAATAGTCAAATGTTTAGGTATTATAACACGATTGTGATACAGTATGGTTTTGTGATGTGTATGATCCTCTTCATTAGGTAGAAAACGATCTCCGTGGTTCCGCTTCACTGATTACTATATTTATTACTTTGCGGACTGCCATAATATTTATTATCTGACTAAAGGAAAAATATATTGATTGTTTAATAAGAGAAGTGTTTAGTGAATTTCGACTAGTTACCCAGTCAAATTAGACTCGTTGAAATGAACAACTTAGAGATTACAAGTTGGTTATCAAACATCGATTATTTGTTCAAGCATAAAAATGTCATTTGCATTCAGGACTCAATAACGGCTCTGTTTTTAGAACTTTTATAATTGGAAAACAGAAAGTCAGGACTGTGGTAGATCAATTACATATATTGGGATGGTATTCAATAACATGAAAATTCCCTGACCTATATCCACGAGATATTGAGAAGGGTGAGTATCACAGCGTACCTAATAGTGATCTAGTGCGGATGCACGACCGACCGCTTCCAGCTGCTATATACAGCACCAATTTCGAAAACATGCGGAACAACTTATTTTGAGGATTCACTCACCTCCATTACAAATAAAAACTCAAATGAGATATTCAAAAAGTACACAATAGATAGGGAATCCCCACATCACGAATCATAAAATTCTCAATCTCTAGAACGAAGAAAGGGATTTCAACAAATTTTATCCACTGTTATGCACCTATGTTAATTAGGGATATTTGAATTAGTGTACTAAGAATTCAAGAAATGCTTCATTTTAAGACATGTAGAACTGGATGAGCACAAATGAACGTATCATGTTTCGTATTCGTATTCAGTGGACAATTAACTACAAACGAATCATCAGTTAGTAAAAATACCACATCCGCCACAGCTTAAATCCAAATCCAAATCTCTGTAGTCAGTTGGGCTTTTCCTTGCCTTCATCATGTGTCTGTCCGACTATGTATTGGTTATGGATCTAGAATGTAATCAGTTTTAGAATCACCAACGAAAATTGGAACGGCCTCACCTTGTTTCTTGTAACGCATTCGGTTGCTATGACCTGTTTTAGTAGACCTTCCATACACTATAGAAAAAAGTTGTTTTACAGAGTTTTTGTTCAGACAATTTCACCACTGTTTCTTCTGTGGACGATCAGGAGATTCTGCACTGGGGGACTTTATCTGCTTTCCTCTCCAGCTTTTTGAATTTCTCAGCAGTGTCATAAGTGACCTTTATTTTCAAGGTACTGAAATTTCTTCTTGCACACAGTCAAGCGTAATTCTTCGCATTTTGATTCCATAGTTGGCAAGTTATGAAGCACTTCATTAGTACCGTTATCAGTGGTTAATAAGGAAAGCTGTCCCTGATGCATTCCTAAATTTTCTAGACCTAGCATAGATGGTCCGCAAACAGTAATGAGGAATTCACAATTCAGGATTAAATATTTATCAGTACATATATATTTATATTATACTATTATAATGTTTCGTGCCCCATATTGAACACGTCCTGTGGATCAGACGCTTTCAAAATGGGCACTGTACGCAACACATCAAGTTAAATGCAGCAGTGTCTGAAATTAGCATAGGTTTGAGGGGTTAAAACTCTGACTTCGTTGGTTTTCACATCTATGAACTATAGTGATAGGCCAATGCACTGCATTCATGGTTGTCGTTCACGTTTCCACAAGTTAAAGTCCAATATCCGTCTGTTTCCTTGGAAAATATAGATGCCAGACAAATGCATTTTGACGAAGCACTGAGTGAAATAGCCTAATACAATCACTGCTTTTACATCTTTCTTTGAGAGAGATGGTTCTAAGGATCGCGAATGACAAAAGTGAGCCAACTCAAAGTTTTTACTGTATTATTGAGCAATACTAGCAATGAAAACTGTGATAGTTTGAAGTATTTGAATTACAGTACGAACTGAGAATCCTAGAAATAATGCAATTTAATCAAGACGTATTAGAGGAGCACGAATGATCGTATTATTTTTGAAATTCGAAATCAGGCAGTCATCAAGTATAAAAGGACCATTAATTCATCCAAAAACCACATCTGCCACAGCTTAAATGAGAATCCAAATTTCTGCAATCGTTTGTCTCTTCTACTTAGGTTCATCGTGTCTGTCCGACCCTGTATTAGATATGGACAATTTATGATCTAGAATGTACTCATTAGTATCAGAATTAACAGTTGAAGTCGGAACGGACAAACCTTGATCGTGGAATTACATACAATCACCATTTTGGTTGTGTACTGAAACCAGTGATATCTAGAATATGTTGGACCTTCATATCCATATAAATAATGTGGCTTCATTTACAACATATTTACTACATTGCCTAGAGTATTCATTTACAGTGACTTCATGATAAGTATAAACAACAGTTGATATGAAAAAATTCGAATTGTAATCAAAATCGAGCTCGTTAAAGACTCATGCATCGCATTGAACAACTTTCCCACAAGAGCCAAATAAATTATGAGGACAAATAACATTTGATAGAACATCACGATCTGATTTTTCTGAAGTATTTTCCTTAAATTTATTAAAAATGTCAGTGGAGAGTAATGGGTATAGTGTTTCGAATTATTTGAATTATAGCACGAACTAAGAGTCCAAGAAATAACGCAATTGAATTAAGAAGACACAGGCACAACCGAATGTACTGTATTTGGAATTCGAAATCGTACAATCTACTAGTACAATAGTATCATTAATTCGTTCAAACACCACATCCGCCACAGCTTAAATTGGAGTCTAGGTGTTTGTAATCAATCGTACATCTTCTTCTCAAATTCATCTTGAGTCTGTCTGCCATTATATTCGAAAGGGATTCTGTATTATCTAGAATGTGCTCATCGGCATTAGAATTAACAACCGAAAATGGAACAGACTCACCTGATTCCTGGAATTGTATTTGATCAACATGTCGATGTCTAGAATTCGCACCACCGATTTTCCGACATTCTTCAAAACAATACCCGTAGATGGTCGAAGATCATTTCCCCGATAGTATGTAACTTCTGCAGACTTCAAACATCTCATATTCGACTGAAGAATTCTTCATTTCAATAGCTTCGCTGGAGTATCCTTCGTCACCGAATGTCTGGCATTTCTATATTACAATGGAAAGGTATCTACTCCCCTCTCCAGCTCATTAAATGTTGAGGCGGCTGTAGAATCAATAGCAGTCTTTAATGTCCTGACAAAATTCTCTGTCTGACCATTAGAACACGGATTTCTGGGAGCAGTAAACAGATGTTTGCACTCTATACCGTTCAAGCAAGTAGTGACTGCATCTGCAGCAAAGTGAGAGCCATTATCAGTCACTAACACCATAGGAACTCCTTATCGACTAAACGCCTTTCTTAATGCTTGGATTGTGAAGTCAGAATTAGGTGAAGTTGTAAAAAAAACTTCAGGCCATTTTGAAAAAGAATCAATAACTACTAGTGCATAGTATTTACCAAGAAACGGACCACAATAGTCAGCATGAATTCTCTGCCAGGCCTCAGACGATACTGGCCATGGCGTCCACTCCGAAGGATGATTTTTCAACTGATGACATTTCTCTTAATTGTTTGCTGTACGACATATATCTGCATTTATCTCTGGCCACCAACGTGTGAGCCTTGCCAAGGACTTCATTTTCTCAACACCTAAATGACCACTATGAAGATCTTCAAGAACAGATTTACGCAATAAAGGAGGAATGACAACACGATCATTTAAACACAGAATACCATCAAAAGTAGTAGATGGCTCATCCCTCTTTGAAAAATAGATAGGAAATCTACGTTTCAAATTAGCAGTCCAGCCTTTTCTTATAACACTGAGTATACATCCAAAATATCTGCGAGTTTCTCTAATGAGATCTGGACGTCTCACTGGTAAAGGTTGCACTAACAAACAGTCCGAAGTATTAACAGGTCGATCTTGTAATGACTGTCGAAAAATGTAGTCAACGTGTTGAATTTGTTTGGCCCTTCTGTGCTGAACCGTATAGTCATATGCACTCAAAGCAATACTCCATCGTTGAACCATAGCAGCTGAAGAACGTGCCAAGGATTTTTCAGGATGATAAATAAACTTTAAAGCTTCATGTTCTGTAACAATAGTGAATTTCCGAATAAATATTTATGAAGTCTTTTAACAGCCCGAGACACAGTTAATGCTTCTCACTGAGTCTGTGAATAACCTTGTTCAGTAACAGTGAGTATGCGTGAAACACAAATAACTGGTCTGCCTTCCTGTCCCAAAACTGCACCAATTCTCAGGTGATGCATCAGTAATAAGCACAGAATGTACACTAGGGGAGTACGTTCGAAGAACAGCATCGCTTTGAAGAAACTTTAGTAGATTACGTAAGCATGACTCTTGTTTCTCACTCCATTTGAATGAATTGGATGTCAAAATATTAAATAAACAATTTGCACGACAAGAAAAATTAGGAATAAAACGGGAATAGTATTGAAGAGCACCCACTAGTGAACGTAATTCCGTAAGATTTTTTGGAGACGGGGCATTTGTCAGTGGAGATAGTCGTTTCATATCTGGTCTAAAACCATTTCTATCAACTAGGTATCCAAGGCATTCAAAACTAAATACACAAAATGAACACTTTTTTGGATTCACTGTAATATTTTTCTCAATTTAACGACGCGATAAAGCAATAAGTCTCTGGTCATGAACTACCTTATTAGAACCATGAACAATGAGGTCATCTTGATAAACTTCAATACCTTCAAGATCACTAACTACTTCATTCATAACTTCCTGAAATATGGCTGGAGAACAACTTAGACCAAATGGAAGAAAATTGTATTTGAACAGACCAAACGGAGTGTTAATTGTCGTCAAAATAGATGAAGATTGATCTAAAGGAATTTGAAGATAAGCATCTTTTAGGTCAACTTTCGAGAACACTTTAGAACCATGAAGTCGATTTAGAATATCTTCAGCCTCCACCGTCGTGCACGTTGGCTTCAACAAACGGGAATTCAGAGTTAATCTATAGTCACCACAAATTCTAGGGGTCTTACCTTCCGATTTCAGTGGCGTAACGATAGGAGTACCCCATGTTGAAGACTGAATTGGTTCAATTATGCCTTTCGCACACAAATCGTTTAATGTCTTATGTACTGCTTCTCGAGAACCATAAGGAATTATTCGTCCTTTAAGAAAAACTGGATCACCCTATACTTGAAGTTTTATAGGCTGAATTTTCATACCTCTACTGCACTTAGCAAACCTAGCTATCAAATCTTTAAGTAAAGTATCAGAATTCTCCTTAGAAACTAGGAAGGACAACTCCACTTTAAGCCTTTTCAAATTCTTTAAACCTAATATTGACAGTCCTGTTTCGCTAACTAAAAATTCACAAGGTATGTATGAAGAATTATCATCTCTTATTAGCAATTCACAGCATCCTCTTATGGGCAGTCTGTGTCCAGTAATCCTTAATATTGATACTTCAGTGGGTAGTACCACAACGTTAGTATCTAAGAATTTCAAGTTCTTGAATGAAATAATGGACTCTATACTGCCTGTGTCCACAATAAAGTCATGAAATGAACCAAGCGATGTATATAGTCGCTTTTGAATATGAGCATTACTTTTCGAAATAGTAGACAAAGATAAATGATCGCTAGAAACATCCGAATTATTGAGATTTAAATGACAAGATTTAGTACTACTTGAAGCAAAATGGACAGTAGCTTTGCATACTGACTGAATGTGTCCTATCTTACCACATTTAAAACATTTAGCATTACGAAATACACATGAATTACGAGGATGAAACGTTCCACATGATAAACATTTACCAAACTTCATCTCACCTTTGTAATTTGCTTTGTAATCCCTTGTTGAAACACCTTTCATATTTACACGAGAATAGGATTCACCGTCAAATGAACGCAAGTTCGATTGACCCTGAGATTGTAGTTCATCAGGACGAATAAGCAAAGTATTAGAAATCTTCATCGACTGGATATCTAGTTCATTCACTGCTTCATAGTTAATACGCGCAGTTCTAGCATCTTTAAAGGAACAGTTTGGCATTCTTAACAGCTCTCTTTCCAAACTCGGTATGTTAATTCCTGCAATTAATCGATCTCTCAGTTGTACATGAAATTGATCACCGAAATTACACTTGGCAGCTTGTTTCTGCAATTCAAGGATGAGTTCCCGAACCTTTTGATCATTTTGACGAACCATCTTATGAAATTTCGCCCTTTCACGGCATTCAAAACTGGTGCATTTTACATGATTTAATAATAGCTCTTTCAGAGTTGCATAAGGAAGTGAGATAGGCTTTTCTGGATATGCCAAAGTTTTTAATAAGCTGTAAGCTTCTCTTCCAATGAATGTCAGGAAACGTGCCACAATTTTATCACCTTTGACATCTTTCTTAGTCATGCTCCAGATTTCAAACCTTTCCAAATAATCCTCAAATGCTTCCGAAGTTGAATGAATGTCCAACTTTTCCATTGCAGGTTCCATCACGAGGCCAGTATAATGTTTTGAATTATTTGAATTATAGCACGAACTAAGAGTCCAAGAAATAACGCAATTGAATTAAGAAGACACAGGCACAACCGAATGTACTGTATTTGGAATTCGAAATCGTACAATCGACCAGTACAATAGTATCATTAGTTCGTTCAAACACCACAATGGGTCATTGTGAAATCGGCATCTATCAAAACTGCAATGTTTTTGGTCATGATTAGATTCATTCAACATATACTCCTCAGATTTGTAAATCATTTCATCAGAAATATGTGGATCATTAGGGCAAACCATATCTGGTACAATAAAATGAGAAGTTGATTGATTAGAAACTTTTGACCCGGAAAAGATTCCGAGTTTCATTTAACTCTTGTCTGCTATGTGACTCTATACCGCTTTTCAAAGTCACGGATATAGATAAGTGATCATTAGAAACACCCAACTTAGTAGGATTATAATTACAAAATTTAGTGTTAGTTGCAGCGATATGAATAGTAGTTATTGAACAGATCCAGAAAACTTCTCGAAAAATGCCAAAAAAGCTCTAAAAATGCTGAGAAACATCTCATCGAATCATTATGCAAGAGGGGGTTTGCCGGAAATATCATATACATATATGTTATTATATTCATACCTAACCAATCATTTCGTTCCTTAAGTTTCCACTACGTCAGTCTGGTCTTATGTGTCTGTAAACTATCTCCGTTGCATGTGACCTACCAACTGAAGGACACCATTATCCTATTGTTTCAATGTAAATCATAACTTTATTTATTTCGATAAGACACACAATATTGGTCTATATGTTCGTGCGTTTCACTTAATAACTGTAATTTCCTTATTTATTGTACTAATCTAATTGTTTTTACGTTCAGGAACAGATAAAGTTTAGAGCCAAGTTGTCCTTGTTCTGACTATAGCTTTCACGTAGACTCTGTGCTCGCCAGTATTGCGTTTACGGTTCTAGTAGTGTATCTGTAGGACAAATTAAATCCTACATCTAGGATGTGAGGCGTCACATATAGAGATCCTGATTGAATGATTACTTATACTGCTACTATGTTTAGCAGCATCCAATAATTTCCCGGAAACCCATGGACATCCAAAATACTATAAAACCCCTAGATTTTCTGTAAGTGAACGAACCTATGGAGTAAAGCATTTCCTTCAATATTTCGCATCTTTTCCCTCATATTCAAGTCGCTGTCTAGATTTAACCTGGGAGTTAATAGAAGAGCTTAGGAACCTAATCTAGCGTTCAATTAGAAGACTTATCAGTGGTATTACAGACTGAATGAATATATTCAAAATCACTACATTTAAAGCATTTAGAATTACGGAATACACCTGAATTATATGAAACTTGTCACAGGTCAAACATTGACTAGACGTGTGCTCATCTTCGCGACCTGCATCGCAACTCCTTAATGAGTTGTCTGCACAAACTTAAGTACGCATTGGATTGCGATGAATTAGTAATGTAGTGAAAATTTCTATGTCCCGATGAATCATTTTACGAACATTTCCCCCTTTCCCGCATTCGAAATTCGGATACTTTACATAGTCTAGCATTAGTTCCATGAGAGTTGCATAAAGAAGCAAAATGGGCTTTTCTGGTAAAGCCAGACTTTTTAATAAGAGATATGCTACTTTTCCGACGTATGTGAGGAAATACTCCACAATATTAACATCCTCAACATCTCGCTCGGTCATAGTCCAGATTTCAAAACTTTCCAAATAATCCTCAAAAGCTTCAGAAGTTGAATGAATGTTCAATTTTTACATCACAGGCTTCATCGCGATGTCAATGTGATAATTATGAGCATTTGGAATTTGAGATCAAGAAGTCGAGAAGTACAAGGGAATCATTCGTTCATAAAAACCCTACAGAAACGCTATTAAAATAAGCGTTAATTTGAAGTAGCAATAGCACGATTACTCCAGCTCACCATTGTCAAGATGTTCGTTACACTTGTAGCGTGGCGTCGATTTGAGATTAACTATGAACACCGCTACCAAGAAGCTCGTTCCAAATGACTCCATAAAAACCCCGAGAAGCCAAATATCAGAAGGCAGAAAATGGACCAAGTCAAGATTTATTCACTGGCGATCTCGTGGTATCGAAGGGATACCGAGATCGTGCCAGGTTACAAGCTTGGTTACAGAAGGTAACCGAATTCGCGCGAAATTACAATCGAAGTGTAAGAACAAGAATGGAAGCCCAATATAGCTGTCATTAGCACAGTCAAACAAAAGCACATTAAAACAAACACTGGTACAACTGTTTATAATAATAATTGTTTTTATTGAACCAGTCGTGTTCTCGTAATAAACGTGAGTCACTACAGAAGCCCCCCGCTAGAAAGGGTTTACACTTTCGAATAATAGCGGTTTAAATCGTGGGACTGATCGGCTGACGAGCGTTTGTAGGACGAACGGATTGGCGAACAGGAAAGCGATCGTTGATCGTCGAGTTGCCAACGAAGGTCGTTTTCGGAGAACGGTACCAGGAGCGATGTGCTGTACTTGTTACTTGAGTTGACATGCTACACGGGTGGTTTGTATCCAGAATCTGAAGATTGCGTCCGTAGGAAATGCGGACTAGAAACGCTGTAGACGTAGGACGAAACCACGTTGAGCCAAAAAACCAAAAGCGACCGCAACGACCAGGTTCGAGACCAAGCGTGTGCCAAACATTCAAACCAGTATATCGACTGAGTGCGTTGACAACAGCGTGGGTGATCAGGCCAGCTTTCGCCAAAGTTGAATGAAGTCGACGGAACCAAACTGAGATTGTCGAAGGCGTGTGCTCAGGAAACAAAAAAAATCAAAAACGAGAAGAGTGTAGCATGCGTGTAGTATAGGAATAATCCTACACCGTATCGGTTGTTCACTGTGCGACTAGTCGCGGAAGCGTACGGGCAACCGTACTCGGCGACCGGAACGTGAGACGGTAGTCTCGTTCGCGTCGCGTGGGCCTGCAATCTCTTCCGAAGTCAAAGGCGGCGTGGTCTGCTGATCTGGACGTGAGACTGTTGTCTCGTCCGTAGACGGTGCAGATGACGCGTGCTGTTGACTGGGACGTGAGCATGAGGTCTCAGGTGTATCTAGCGTGGGACCTGAAGATGGTTTGAATATTCCCGCTATGTTTGATAGGTCTAACATTGAATCTCAGGGTATCAGATAGGGCACTGTCATCGACGTGTGCTGGTTTGAGACGATCAATGCTGACGATCTCGACGCGTCCATATCAATCAACCTTGAAGGTCTTTTCGTGACGAGCGATTACGTGAAAAGAGCCTTCGTAAGGTTGTTGCCAAGGTTTGCGTACCGAATCTACTCGTAAGAAAACATGTGAACAGGCAGATTACTCTCGAGGGAGAGCGACCTGTCGATGTTGTATTCGAGTTGACACCGGAGACAGCGTTCGCATAAATGCAGACAGTCGATGGACGTAGTCTGATTTACCGAAATCAGGTCTGCTCCGTGGTGTGAAGGATTCTCCGGGCAAACGCAATGTCGTGCCGTATACAAGTTCAGCGGCGGAACATTGGATATCTGCCTTTAAGCTCGTTCTGACTTCTAAAAGAACGAGCGGTAAGGTTTCGTGCCAGTTGCCGTTTTCGTGTGCTCGTAGAGCACTTTTAAGTTGGCAGTGAAACCGTTCAACTTAACCATTTGGTGCTGGGTGGTAGACGGATATGCTTATGCGTATGCATTCCGTACCAAGCAGCCAGGTCAGCGAGGAGAATCGAATAAAACGTGGGATTTACCGTCACGCGAATAAAAAGTGACAAGGATTCGGTACACATACGTGGGAGTCTATTATATTAATACTATTCTTATCGTTATCCGTCATGTCGAGTATATTATGTATTAAAAGATAATATGAAAATATACGACAGACGTGGATAGATAAATAACAGACTCACCAAATTGGCTTCTTTGGTAGATTTTACCAGAGGTTGAGGCGTGTTCCAAACTTTGGGATCACCAAATTGTAGCGTGGCGTCGAGTTGAGATTAATTATGAACACCGCTACCAAGAAGCTCGTTCCAAATGACTCCATAAAAACCCCGAGAAGCCAAATATCAGAAGGCAGAAAATGGACCAAGTCAAGATTTATTCACTGGCGATCTCGTGGTATCGAAGGGATACCGAGATTGTGCCAGGTTACAAGCTTGGTTACAGAAGGTAACCGAATTCGCGCGAAATTACAATCGAAGTGTAAGAACAAGAATGGAAGCCCAATATAGCTGTCATTAGCACAGTCAAACAAAAGCACATTAAAACAAACACTGGTACAACTGTTTATAATAATAATTGTTTTTATTGAACCAGTCGTGTTCTCGTAATAAACGTGAGTCACTACAGAAGCCCCCCGCTAGAAAGGGTTTACACTTTCGAATAATAGCGGTTTAAATCGTGGGACTGATCGGCTGACGAGCGTTTGTAGGACGAACGGATTGGCGAACAGGAAAGCGATCGTTGATCGTCGAGTTGCCAACGAAGGTCGTTTTCGGAGAACGGTACCAGGAGCGATGTGCTGTACTTGCTACTTGAGTTGACATGCTACACGGGTGGTTTGGCAGACGCAATGTCGTGCCGTATACAAGTTCAGCGGCGGAACATTGGATATCTGCCTTTAAGCTCGTTCTGACTTCTAAAAGAACGAGCGGTAAGGTTTCGTGCCAGTTGCCGTTTTCGTGTGCTCGTAGAGCACTTTTAAGTTGGCAGTGAAACCGTTCAACTTAACCATTTGGTGCTGGGTGGTAGACGGATATGCTTATGCGTATGCATTCCGTACCAAGCAGCCAGGTCAGCGAGGAGAATCGAATAAAACGTGGGATTTACCGTCACGCGAATAAAAAGTGACAAGGATTCGGTACACATACGTGGGAGTCTATTATATTAATACTATTCTTATCGTTATCCGTCATGTCGAGTATATTATGTATTAAAAGATAATATGAAAATATACGACAGACGTGGATAGATAAATAACAGACTCACCAAATTGGCTTCTTTGGTAGATTTTACCAGAGGTTGAGGCGTGTTCCAAACTTTGGGATCACCAAATTGTAGCGTGGCGTCGAGTTGAGATTAATTATGAACACCGCTACCAAGAAGCTCGTTCCAAATGACTCCATAAAAACCCCGAGAAGCCAAATATCAGAAGGCAGAAAATGGACCAAGTCAAGATTTATTCACTGGCGATCTCGTGGTATCGAAGGGATACCGAGATCGTGCCAGGTTACAAGCTTGGTTACAGAAGGTAACCGAATTCGCGCGAAATTACAATCGAAGTGTAAGAACAAGAATGGAAGCCCAATATAGCTGTCATTAGCACAGTCAAACAAAAGCACATTAAAACAAACACTGGTACAACTGTTTATAATAATAATTGTTTTTATTGAACCAGTCGTGTTCTCGTAATAAACGTGAGTCACTACACACTATTTACTGGTCTTTACACCAACATTAAAATAAATAGTAATTGGTAAAATCCTTTCTTAGAAATACAGATATTATTGAACAGCAGATTTCATGAGAGCAAGTTGATGAAGTTATTAAAAAAATTCTCATTAGAAAGTGGCTGGTTATTAATAATAAATTTAAAGCAGTCGGTCTGATATTATTCAAGAAATGCGAACAAAGTTTGTCAGTGTAGCAGTGGCCTCCATAGAATTCATCTTGAACATGCCTTAAAAGGAAAAGGGGGATCTTGAAAATAAGATGGTGAACACCAACCAAATCACACTTAATACAGGAGCTCTGGAAGAGGTGGAAACCTTTAAGCATTCGGGGAGCATCACTGATAAATCACGATCTGATGCAAATACCGAGAAACAAATTGGCGAAGCAAGGGCAACGTTTCTACAATTAAAGAATATCTGGAACACAAAACAACCGTCACTCAAGACCAACGTCAGAAATTTAAACACTAATGTGCAAATAGCTCTGTTGTACTGAGCTGAAACGTGAGCGATTGCCACCACCATTACCAAGAGATTACACTTATTCATAAGGAACTGTCTAAACATGATTCTACAAACCCATTGACCACAGATCATTATGAAAAGCACTCTGGAACAACCGGAAAGGGGTCCAAGACAAAGTTCGTTGAAGATTTCTGATCGATAGCCTATACCTCAGTTCAGATGGTTTTGAAAAAAAACAACCAAAAAGCAATACACAGAATCAACTTACAAGTTTCCAAATCAATTAAAGGTTTAACGGTTTTGAAAGGTTTTGTTATAAGGTAAATTATACTCATTATTCTTTAAAGTTCTTTCAACCTAATAGGCGAAAAATAAAACAAAACTATTCTTATCTTTGACACATTTCTTGTTTTTTATTCATTGGAGTATAAGTAGTATTTAATTTATCTTACAGACATTCCACTAGAACTGTAAACGCGATACTGGCGAGCACAGAGTCTATTTGAAAGCTATGGTCAGAACAAGGACAACCTGGCTCTAAACTTTATCTGTTTCTAAATGTAAAACAATTATATTAATAAAATTATTAAAGGAATTATAGTCATTAAGTGGGACGCACAAACATATCAAGTGGTATTGAGTGTCTTATCAAAATGAATAAAAATTATGATTCATATTAAAACAATAGGATAATGGTGTCCTTCAGTTGGTAGGTCACATGCAAAAGAGTAGTTTACAGACACAATAGACCAGACTGACGTAGTGGGAGCTTAAACAACGAATTGATTGGTTAGTTATGAATATAATAACATATATGTATTTGTGTAACTAATGTAAAGTGTACCATCGTCAGCATAGCAACTGCAATATTTAATTAAAAAACCGATGTGCGGTATGTGTTTGGTGTGTACAAGAGGCAATGTTTGTCCTTGATCTGTCTAAACAATAATATACAGGAGAGAATTGTCTCGATAATGGTTAATACGCTGACACGACAGGCTTGCTGGTTCAACCTTGAGGCTAGAAATGGGTGAGTTTGAATTAAGACTAACAGCATCATTCAGGGGGACGAATACTACTTTTTCACATAATTGGTTAACAAGCGAGAGAGAGGACGATTAAACGGAAACAATACTCGATTTATTCCCGACTCAGATTAGTTTTAAAAGATACATCAATAAATGGATGAATAACGCGGCCACAATAAGTAAACGATTACAATAATATTCTTGTGGCCAAACTGGGCATTAGGGTGAGAAAATAGAGTAACAAAGGTTACGTTTAAATTACAATAGCTTCGGAATAGAAAAAGGTATGATAGTAAATCAAACAACGAACGAAATCTTATAGTTTGTAGAATAAAATAAGGACAAAATTAAATGTTTTTATTGCACAGGATTTGAATTCACTGAAACAATGACCCTAAAAATAACTTCCGTTGGTTGCAATGGCTTCTTTATTTCGCTGTTCACATCAGGCACACATATATTTAAACCTTAAATCAAAACGAAACCAATAATTATTATGTGGCTACTATGCAGAAGCTATACAGCTCAGTGATTCTGTGCTCTGATTAGCCTATACCTGAAGTGATAGATGTGTAGCGTGGCGTCGAGTCGAAATTGACTATGAACACCATTACAAAGGAACGTGTGACAGGATATCCATAAAATCCCCCGGAAGCCAAATATCAGATGGCAGTTAATGGACCAAGTCGAGATATATTCGCTGGCGATCTCGTGGTATCGAAAGAATACCGAGATCGTGCCAGAATGCAAGCTTAGTTACAGAGCGTAACCGAATTCGTGCGAGGCCATAATCAAAGTGTAAGAATAATGGATGCGTTTTAGCACAGTTAAACAAAAGCACATTAAAACAATCACTGGTACAATTGGTTATAATAATAATTGTTTTCGATAAACCAATCGTGTTCTCGTGATAAAAGTGAGTCACTACAGATCCTTCAGTAAAGTTTACGGAATAAAGCATACCAGACAACGTCAAGTGTTGAGAAGAAAAAGCAACGAAGAAAGTGCTTGACTTTGAAATCATTTATTCGGATAAAATATGAAAAAGAATCGTACATGAATCAATGCATTAATAATCTGTCAAAAATCAGGTTAAATTCTATTATTTGGTAGTTTTTTGAAATAGTTTATAAAACGTGTTTTCGGTTTCAAGGATGAAAACTCATCTTAGGCTCTAATACTATAAGATACCAAGTGTAACAGAAAAACATTGATTCATTTACTTCTTGGATCTCCTGGCTACTAGTTATCTTAACAATTGTTATATACATAAATAATTTGACTCCGCTTAGGAATAATAAAATACACTGTATGAATAAGAGTAATTGGTATAATAATCGGGTAGATGTGTTGTTCATCCAGTTGTTTGTTATATTATACACATTTGAATTATACTACACCACAACCAACAAGGCCTATTTTCATATTATTGTAGTGTATCGCTTTCTTAGAATAAATAAACGTAATCACATGTACTGTCTTAGAAATTATACTTTTTCACAATTCGTTTTAAAATATATCTTAGTTAAAGCCATTCACCATTTTACCTTCTGTAAACTATCCTTATTATTAGTCAGTTTGTAAGTTTTCAGTCTGGTATTTAGTGATCACAGACAGTCATAGTTTAAGAGATAAAAAGAAATAGGATTGTTTATTATTCATGATGATAGCAACTATGTTTTTAAAGATCACACTAAATAATAACAACGAGCCGCAAATTTAGACTACTGGATAAGTGGAAAATTAACTAAAATTTTAGCATAACCGGTTCATTGGCAAATATATTTGACAAACTTGTGTTCATCGACAAACCAGTCCTCTTTAGCTCCTAGTAATAAATAACTAATTCAGGTGTAAATAAAACTTTTAAACAAATACTTCAAATTGAACATTACTCTAAAATGTTTGAAGTTTAGAAAGATGGTAAATGATCTATTATTGGACTCCTCAGCAATGCGAATCCACGATCCTGTGTGCGGGACTCGAACCCAGGGCCTTCGATTTCGAAAGCGAACGCCTAACCTATAAACCACTGAGGCAATGGGTTTGAGTACTGTGTGTGGGATCTCTGATGCGCACTGCTGAGGATTCCAGTACTAATACGAAACGGCCGTCTATTGCTTCTAGGTTTCAATGGTGGTCTAGCTTAGATCGACTCATAAATTCAACTATTATAAATATAAATTTATTTATTATTGTCATGACTTTCTCTGTTAATTACCACGTGATTAAATCACCAATTAGAACACCAACTAATTTGACCTTGGCACTGTGCCAAACTAATGATGTGTTAACCGGTACGAACATCTGCTGCATATTGCCATTTTACTCCAATTTTCAACTATTATGTCTAACTTTTTTAAAATAGAAGCGTTGTATTCAGTAAATACAAACTTATTTGATTTGATAGCGATAAGGGAGTTCATGATATGGTTAACAGGACCGTAGCAGTATTTTCACTAAAAAGCTAAGCGAGCGCGTAGACCGATGTACGGTACCATAAAAAGTACTCTTATGTTACTAGTGTTCCATTAGGTAGGTAAAGGCAATGCTTGTATATCATAGGGCATTTGAGCAAGAACCTATGAGATTAGACACAGGGATGGTTAGGATATGCGTAACGCATATTCATCCAACAACTACCGTGACACGTCATGGTGGCTGGAATAGGTTGTAAGAAGGCCATGGTCTGTGGGTTTTCCAAGAAAACAACGAAGATGTGTACTTTATCACTTAAATTTATTACATAAGAACTAGATGCTGAGAGGCACATGTCTCATAAATTTCTTACGACGGTTAACCTGATAAAACAAAATAGTATAAGATTTACAAATTTGTTCAGGAATAGTTCCATTAACAATGGAATATCAAACAAACATTTACACTAGGTTTCCATTTAAAACTCGCATTGGTAATGTTAAGCTGTGGTCTTTGTTATTTTTTTAATTGAAAGGTGAAAGAAGGAACTCATAAATATTGGGAGTGGTCGTGAGACTAAAGTGAACGTTCAAAATACTTTTAATAAGCTTTGGAGAAGCTGTTGTTAGAGTTAAGTCTTCCGTAAACAGTTTCATAGGGCTATAGTTGTAACGAGGAAGCAGTTTGTAAGATCATTGAGGGTTCACTCATGTTGCATTCTAAACGAAAAAAAATAGTAATGGCTTTAGTCAAAAATATGGAATGGGCAAATAAACAAACTACATGTTTTTAAGCAAAGAATTTACAAAACTGTGATTTACCCTGAGTTCATGAATATTAGTTTAAGATTAGGTCAACTACTACAACCTGTGCAAAGCGTAGTATATGCTTAGTAACCTATTATGCAGCATTTATCATTTTCCTCCCATTTAGTGTTCTGTTGCATCTGCGTCTGATTTTACGGGAAGACATACAAGTAGAGTTAGTGTCTGATAAACTAAAATTCCCAGTTGTCAAAAAGATTTTTAATGTTTGTCCACAAGCGGTTACATTTAATTAAGACGCAGAACAATCCTCATCCAGGACTGTATACTGCTGTTTTTCAGGAAAGTAAAAACACAGACACTTAGCTGTCCAGCTGTAGATGTTAACGCTTGGGAAATTGCTTAGTGGTAGAAATATGGTCAGAGCTAGACGTGCAGTCTACAAATAAACACAAAACATACTTATCACTTTTTAAAAAATGAACACTATCTTATAATACATGACAACAACAGCGTCCAAGATACTTTTTTTCTATTTGCAAGCAAACTTACTTGAATCAGTTTACGCATTAAAAGCGGACTGAGGTGGGAGTCGCTGCAGTTTCTATGTCGTTTTAATTAAAAGCTTAGTTATTACAATGGGTCCATATAACTATTACCTTACGTGTAACTTATGAACGGAATAAATTAGTGATACCTTGGGGCTAGTGGAAATACGATAAATATGATACATCAATATAACACCCTCGTGATTCCTCCTGTTCTGCGCATATTCTAAGCTCTCAACTTCAGCTTCCTGGAGCTATATACGCTATGATGCATACATAGTTTCACACTGATCGTTTTCTAGTTGTGACGCTTAGGCATTGTAACGCAAAAAAAGTGAGCAGCTCTACTTATTAAACTTATTTGGTTTATTACATGTTCCAAGCACTATACTTAAGAATAGTATAATTATATCGACTAAACTCAATTACACGATAACCAAGAATATTAAACTAAGCAGTTGTCATAATTATTGTGTAATTTACACAGACATGTTACTCAAAGTAGTTAAATGTAGATAGTTAAGCCTACAAACCCAAAACACGAACTATAATCCAGTAAGACTGAAGACAACAGTCATTTACGTATAAAAACATAGTTTACAGCGCAACAAACCTTTTTCCAACAACATTGTTCATTGACTGTCCACTTTAAAAAAAAACAACGATTTGATTAGGCTTACTATGACTTAAGATATCATTCCAGCATGCAATGCATGTCCGGCGTAACGCAGTTGGATGTGGCAAATGAAAAGTACAGTCAGAACAAAATTCACAGCATAACGTCGTTTTTTTCACAAAAAATACATTATCATATGACAAATTAGATGACTACATCAATGTAAACATGACCGTTATTCCAATTTGCAGAACATTAGGTTGACGTAACAATGATGAGTTTAAAACCACCCGAATAACTTGAGAATAATAAATAGTACAATATTAGTCAATAGATCAAATGAAAGCTTATAGTGTAAATACTTGTATATACTCTAGTTACTTAGTAGTTATCCAATAAGAATATATGTAATAACAGTCCATAAATAATCCCTAGCAGTTATCATTTGTTTATTCTTCTTTAGGATAAAACAATTATTAACTCCATAATCTTGTGTAAAAGATGAAGTGCATATTTAAAAAGAAATTTGTTGATGACTTTATTTTCATAAGCTGTGCAATCAAAACTTCATTGAATTTAACAAAACAGAATGTATACAGAAATGATTCGAAGCCAATTTACTAAATCGTTCTTTCAGTGAAAAATGGTGCATATGGTTATAATGAGCAATCATTTTTAAAACACTTAAAGCAATCACTTTTTTGTTGATATCTTATGAAATTCAGCCACAGTAAGACTACTATCAATTTACGTATATAAAATAATTAGTGTGATGACCATATTTTATTTGTCAGAACATTCATAAACATAATGAATGGAATGCATGGAGTACAGTGTATATTGTTGTGTAGTATAAAATAATGACTGAGTAAATGCAACTCGAAAATATGGGGATCTAAGAGCCCAAATGTCAAAGACACGCGACAAGATATAAAGTTTTAATGTGACCTTATTTAGGCAAATAGTGGAGGGTTATTGAAAATGATAAATGGCAATTAACTTAATATGATGTAATAATAGTAATAACAATATTAATAATAGTCATAAAATAAATCAACTCAGCAAACTTTAGTGGGACAAGTTCGGGTGTAATGTGTTAAAAAGAATAAGATCACATATAACTTAACGATCAAAACAAGAAAGAAATAAAATAATGGGATGTGAAAGAAAATACGTATTGTCAAACATTGCTTCGTGAACAAGCTACCTACTTAACTCCATATAAGCAGGTTAATAGATATATACACAATGGTAAATGGGTGAATACAGTTTTGGTGAACTGTAACATGTAGTAAATTAACATTTCTTTGACAATCACAACCTAATTTTTCAAAACTGTTTCCAGTACACTATGATCGGTGATAAAACTAAACGTGAATTCCACAATTGTTTATACGAGGTTTATAAATATGATTATTGATAAAACAATATGATGTATAAATTTAAAATCATAAATGCTTTACTATTTGTTGTCAGAAATGTCTGTCACAACTACACAAAACATCAGTTGTGGAGATGCTTTAATCAATCGCTTTTGATCACTCAGGAAGACATATATATATGAAATCCAATCTCTATTAATGCGAGTCCCAAAAGGTAAGGGTTAAAGAGAAACTTTATGAAATTATAAAATGATGTCACCAATATATTAAATGAACTAAAATAATAAGTCAATAGCGAGCATTAAAAGGGATTCACAGAGGCGGGCAGATGAAAAATAACTATTAATTCGTTATAAAATGATTTAATTAGGTAGTCAGTACAGTTACAAGTGATAGGGAAAATAAAGATGGTTAACTAAACTACTACTTTCGAATAAATTGAGCATTGGGTAGATTGTTATAAATAGATAAATAATATATTTGTGATATCCAAACGAGTAGAAAATTAGATTTTCTGTCGTTTCGTGACTTAGTGTAAGTCACTTCTTCAGAGAATAAATAACCAAATTAATTAAACTTGGATTAATTTTAATTTATTCTCTGAAGAAGTGACTTACACCAAGTCACGAAACGTCAGAAAATCTAATTTTCTACTCGTTGGGATATTACAGATATATTATTTATTTATTTATAAACTACTACTAATTAATTGTAGTGAAAGTGATTGTATATAAAACAAATTAGTACCTATAGATTATTTGATTAGAGTTCAAAGTGATGCAATTATATAAGAAGGCAACAATCTAAATTCCAGGTTATAGTTTAATCTGCTTCATCTGAATGGGACTAAAATACATAAACTCGCAGGAACCCTGAAGTTTTGATTGTAAATAGCTATCTTCAGAAAAGAGTGAAAGTGAATAACGACACAAAGATTTGGAGATGCATTCTCAAGTTATACGGCGAAATGTAGGTTGCACTGCTATACGCAGTATGAAGTTGATATAAAACAGTTAGCGGGATGCAATCACGTTTCAGGTAAAGCTAGAGTAAATAGGAGGAAATAAGTCAGTAGAATAAATGGTCAGGCAGCCCCATCACTAGAAACAATATACCCAATAGTGGCTAGGTTATCCAACGGTTTGTCGAATGCAGTTTCTGCACAACTTCCAGATATGAACCCAGTGAAACATGACCATCAGACCCCCCCTTATCAAATCCAGGTTAATTGAATGTATTACCTCTGCCTTCTGAATCTAAGACGACTGTAAGAAAGTAGGATTTCCTTCTGCATGACACTGGGCAGGATGAAAATGAATTTTTGTCTTTTTTTAACACTCCAGCAAGTATATCCGAATGTATTTCACGAACATTGCTCGTTCCACTTGAGGGATTATTTATAGTGGAAACTACATCGATCAGAAAACTCTAAGCAACAGATGAAAATTTTGCTTTGTGAATCCGACAGTTAGCAGCATTAACTTATGTACGAGCTGCAGATGTCTTAATTGTATTTGACAATCTACCTGAGTTACAATTCTATGTAAATAATGGAGAGAAAATCAAAGTATTAATAAGTCACTTTGAAAAAAGTCCGAATTGAGAGACCGAAAGGATGTTGATGCCACGGATATCCTATTTCTAAGTTGTACTGTGGGATATCTACGGTTAAGTTTGGGAATATATGCCTAAAGTGAACAGTGAGGTAGAGTGGTAGTATAGAGGCTTTACCCAACCCATTGATACTGGTCATTAAAACATGGACATTCACTGATGCTCTAAACAAAGGAACAGAGTCTAAATACATACAAAATAGAACAGTTCGTTGGTGAGATGCAGCAGCGACAGAATTTGTCGTTTAAGTACACTCCCACAAATATCACTAATTGTTGAGAAGTAAAACATATTCCATACGTTCTTCAATGAATTATTAGTATTCCTCTGAAACTGTTATTTACTGACCACACTTAAGCCTTTCCAAATACCGATCAGGTTGATGCACTTCAGAAATCTAGTTTTAGTTTACTGGAATAAGTGTTGTCTAGATTTCGTAAAAACTTCGAATTCCTTTAAAAGTAAAACTACTATTACCGAGGGTAATAGGTATTTTTGTTCAGACAGTCTAGTTGTCTAGCTTCCAA
This sequence comes from Schistosoma margrebowiei, assembly GCA_944470205.2. NCBI lineage: Eukaryota > Metazoa > Platyhelminthes > Trematoda > Strigeidida > Schistosomatidae > Schistosoma > Schistosoma margrebowiei. The sequence continues at coordinate 22,322,869 of OX104024.1, forward strand.
AATGTAATATTTATATTAAGCTATATTTTTCTGTCATAAATAGTGAAATTAACGATTCATTCTTTTTAATAACAGTCTTTAGAATTATATGCTAGATGGATTTATAATTAACTTGGTACTGTATGCTTAGAATCTTTCATCTTTCTTGAATTATGACAAAAATAATTCCTTTTAACTATTGAATCCATTTGTACTATGTAATGGACAATATAGAGCACAGATAAATGTAATCCAAGTATCTCTGATGATGAACTCAAAAGACATACTCTGATTATGAAACACATTCAACTAGTCAAGTGATTTCAAGCAACAAAATAATGATTTTCTTTAAAAAAATGACAGAAAAAGTGGTTTCTTCAGAGTAAAATAAGTGTTTAAAAATAATGATTGATAAAACAATAGATATTCATTTTGGTAGGCTAACTAAATGCCCAAGTTGGAATTGAGAAAGCGTCATTTTCACAATGAACTATATCTGTCTATGATTTTTGATATTCATTTTAAAAGTACCATAGACTGAACTTGAAATATTTTTCAGATTTATTTTCTAGGCTAGTCAGAATGGTGGTTGTAATGATTTTACTATACAGGTGAGAAGGTTACTGTTAACTGGCCTAGTTTGATGAACCAATCAAAATGCTCTAAATTAAATCATCGTTTAGATTTGCCAACTTAAAGCGAAAGGTAGTCAGCAAAGTGATTGGTTGTCTTATCTGGCTAAAACAAAAATTGATGTGAGCTGTATGGCCTAACTATTTAGGTGGCATAACTTTATTAGCTTTTCGACTGAACTAATTTTAATTCTTCAAATGCATATTCTTAATCATCAAATAATCTATTTCATATTTTGCCCATTATACATATTTTACGACAGCAAATGTGCAGTTTTAGATGCTAGTTCAATTCGAGATGAAATTGTGGAAACATTATTCGCTAATTATCAGAGTCATGTTCGCCCTGGAGAGCTTATTCGTAACACAACAGTGGTAACAGTTTATATATCTGTATCAGCTATAACATCTGTGGATGTACGTAATATGGAATACACTATTGATATGTTACTTCGTCAAGCATGGTATGATCCTAGACTAGCTTGGGATCAAATTGAGAAATTCAAACATTATACAAAAAACATTGTTTCTCCGGTTTTCAAAGAAAAAATATGGCTACCAGACTTGTTCTTTCGAAATGGTAAGGAAGGCCGATTACATAAAATGACTTGTGAGAACTTACTAATACGCATACAACCGAATGGTGAAATATTGTACAGTCAGAAGATCACCATGCGAATGGCCTGTCAGATGGAATTACGGACATTCCCTATGGATACACAGGAGTGCGATATGAATATTGGAAGTTATGGATATACATTAGAGCAAGTGAGCTTTGTGTGGAGAAACATATCACCTGTCACATTACCAGAGAATTTGCAGATATCGGAGTTTGACCCACCTGAAGTGGTCAGAGCTTATGATTGCACAAGCGGATACTCCACATCAACTGGACAATACACATGTTTAAACGCTACTTTTACGCTACAACGGCAGTTGGGTTACTGGTTGGCAAGTACCTATATACCGAATATTCTCATAATGGTTGTTTCATGGCTAAACTTTTGGGTTAGTTTAGAGGCGATTCCGGCCAGAGTAAATTTAAGTTTGTTAACGTTACTTGGTGTGATAACTCAGTCGACCAGTTACGCAAGTTCCCTTCCAAGGGTATCGTATATTAAAGCAATTGATATTTGGACAATAGCATGCATAACGTTTAATTCTGGAGTATTACTTGAATTTGCGATCGCTTCTCATCTTGCTAGGCGTCAAAAAGTATCTGAATGGCAGGTAGAAGTTCGGAAGCTAGTTAGACGTGAACTAGCGAGGTGGTGTTCTGCTTGCCAATTACAATATGCACAAAGGGGACCATCTGCGCTCTCAGCATACTCAGCTTCAAGCAGATCAAATGAGAAAGTTAGTGAGTACATCAACTCGGTAGCTGCCGCTGCTTTCGCCATTCAGAATAGCCCTGTACTAGAAAGACCAAGTCCTCAAATGTCTGTTCGCCTAACAAAGTCAGGTTTAATGTCAATGGCTAATATTAAGTCCGGAAAACCAGATAAAGTTTCAAAGGGTGTTTTTTACGAATTAGTTACCAATGATTCTGCACTTACAGCTTTAGATACAACACAAAAGGATGCCCTTTTACCACCAAATGAACCACAAAGCGTTAAAAAACCAGCGTCAATGTCGAAAATAGATAGTTATAGTCGATTCGTTTTTCCAGCATGCTTTTTACTTTACAATTGTTTTTATTGGCTTTATTATTTAGTGATTGTTAAGCATAAATAGAAAGATAAATAATGAATAAAAACTGTTTTCCATACCTCATAAATCATTCCTTCATTGTGCTGATATTTTGATGAACAAGAATTTTTATGTACTCCTCTTAATAAATCTTTGCTCAATTAGATCTCCATCGTGTCAACGGAAATCAGGTAACTTATAATTTCAATTTTTTGCCTTTAATCAGTATTACTTGCAATAATTATCCATATTTAATGGGAAGTTGACAACTTGTTCTGCTATATAGTTTGAAACTTCAATTTCTCATTGAATAAGTTTGTTTTAAATTTTCAGACGAATCTTCCTTCATTTTCGTTAGTAATAAAAATAGTATTAAATAGTGTACGATATTCTTTTCAAAAATTTACTTGTCGGTATTTCATATTGCTTCGTTTATTGTAGTTTTTTCCTCTTCTAATAACTAGTTATAAAATCTTAATGGAAAAAGTTATAGTTACCATTATAGATATCTTCAGTGACCTTTATCAAAATTAATTTATTTACAACTAAGTAGTAAATAGTTTAAAACAATTTATGGCCGCTATATCATTAAAAACTTAATTTTTGTAATATTTCCGGATATCCCATATATACACACTTATTGTATTCCATTCATTGCATTTACTCCAACATTTTTAGTGTACATATTTTATTCTTGTACCTAAATGTGATTTCTATTCAATCCTAGTATAACATAATATTTAAAAATACAATAAGGCGTTACTAAGTTGTTACCAAGGTCCCATATCGTGTTAAGGATAAATAATCTGCTATAAACAATGGATTGTGTTTATCACTCATATATGATTAGCATATCACGAAAACAAGTAAAACTACTGGAAACGTAATGTTAACATATTTCCTGTTTCGGAGAATAAGAATCCCATCATATCAACTAGAAGTACGATTAAAAAAAAACTCACAAAACTAACTGTATGACAGATATTCTTGTGTTTTAATATATAGTATTGAAGTATATATATTTCGACTTTGGATATCCAGAATGTTGCTAAATGATTATTATGCAATCGAATTAACGTATCCTATAATTCCGACACTCATTGTAGTACTTTTGGATATCTTAAAGACATACCTTATGACGAAATATTGTTTCTTGATCAATCAATACATCACTGATTAAGAATTCGAAAAATCATTCTATATACATTGGCTATGATTAGAATTTTATAACAGCGTTCACAGTGTCGATAGATAGTGCCATATGGAGAAATAAGTTTGCTCAGTGAACCAGGAAATTTTCTAAACAAAACCACAGGTACTAATGATAACTTTTGGAATATGAGTGTTTAGTTGGTAGATGAGCATTATGTAGTGTACAAATAAAAAAGATAATCACAAAATAAAACTGAAAACTTTAACTTCGAAGATTTCCACAAACTTTCAGTTTTTCATCCTTATAAAAAATCGACTTGTATCATCTTGCGTCTTTTCTTAGGCAAACATAGAATCGGATTAAACAAATAAGTTTAATAAAGTAAACTGACTGAGTTAAATAGTCACTCTATATTACCTCATTATCATCGAATTTATATACATACCTGGATTAAGAAGGAACAATTCAGAAGTGATTCAGAAAACTCATTTTACATTGTTGATTTTTGGTCTGAACTAATAAGAGTCGTAAAACCACCAGAAATAGAAGTTTTTAGGAACTACATTGCTACTCAATCGTACTGTGACAGGTTCGAATCTTATTGTTGATTTGCAATTAGCAGATTGGATATAAAGCGAAATTTTGCGTTTAGACAGCTAGGAAAAAAGACGAATATAGAGAAGTATTTCTTATCAATTAAAGTGAGAAGAGAATAGCTACAGACGCTATCCTACTACACAGTTTGTATTTCGATATGAAGAGCATTACTACACTACAGTTAGCCATATGATAGTATAATCAGATTAGCCAATCAAGATATGATAACCTCATACAAGAAAACTATAGCCCTTTTTAATACAAAACGTTTAATAAGGTAGACATATTATCGATCACTAAAAAGGTAGTTTGAGACAAAAATTCAGGTTTGATTGCAATAAACAATTGGTTTGTCTTTAAATCTGATAAGTAATTAATTGTAGGGTTATGAAACACTATTCGAATTCTGGTGTCTCGCTGTCAAAAAATCTCACGATCTTATTCGTAAGACTTTAATATGAAATTCAAAACTGAATCCAATTTTCTGATGACTAAACATCTCTCAAATAACTTAGTGACAATTATAAAATTACTCAGTTGCGCCAGTAGTTTAAGCCTATAAAGTTGACTAAATAGAATTAAGTGGGTCTTGAGCGACGAATGATGAATGCAGTTATTTTTCTGATATTAGCAATCAATGAATAAAAGACAAAATCAAACATCGAAAAGAAAATTAAGGGGATCACGATAGTTAAAATTTGAAAATAATATTAAACGAAATCGGAGTAATGTTTGAACTCTACATATTCTAGGCGATAGGCTCAGTAACTAAGATTATATATGCGAAAATTAATAAGCGTAAAAGTAAGTTGGGATCATCATACCTTATGAAGAATGTACCGGATTCATCGTTGTTTATTCTAAAGTTCTAAACGTCGCTGGAGTTCAATGAGAAAATATGTCTCGACAATATCTGAAAAATAATTACTTTGAAATATACATGCGATTTGGGAAAGCTATCTTGTTTTTGAAATATAATGACAAGTTAGTGATACATCTACCGTTCGACTATAACCACTATGAAATCCGAGTAAACTACATCAGTATAATTCAACGGCTTAATCGCAGAAGGAAATTATCTTCAATACGACAATGTTTTTGATAAAATGTGCATAGAACCACGTGATGGTAAAACTCATGTAGTCCGTAATGCCAATAGAATTATAACACAAAATACTGCTCCCAACAGTACTTGTTCTCGGAGGACATATTCTGTTAGGAAGCAGCCTTTGCATAAAGGTTTCCATATTTCCAAGTGGTCAAGAAAGGGAAGTAGTTATTCGGACATGGATCAGTGTACATTGGACCTTTGTTGAAATATGAAAAAACGGAATGCTAAGTTACTCCGTTTGAAGTATTATGCTGAATCTGGAACATTACTCCATATTTGACATACCTCTAACTGGAACAGGTTTCTCTTAATAGTACTTACAATTCTATTTACCAATGTACGCAACCAATCACATAGACGTTTCTTTTACTTGGGCATATCCCGACAATTTATTAAGTTATTTAGTAGCACATTTGTTAGGTATCTAATTTGGACAAGTCATTTTTGTATCAACCTACATAAAGAGAAACACAGCGTAGTTAACTCCTTATCAGTAACCGCAATAATTCAGCATAAACTCGCCACTTAGTAACTGGTGAGTGAAATTGGAATTACGCTGTAACGATGCCACAAAACATTCCCATTTTGTTGTGCGAATATATTCGTTCTTGCTACATTGAAATACGGCTGACATATAGTATGACTGGCTCCTAACAATAATGAAGTTGATTCCTTTTTCATTTTCTGTTCGAAAGCAGTGTTTTATCTGAAATGTAGTGGACCACACATTACTACCGTGACAAAAATTTGATGGTAACTCGGTATGTCATTATTTCTAAGTATTTTAAATTTAGACAGTGAAACGAGACAGAAATGCTCTTTTTACCATAATGTGATTTGTTTAGTGTTTGAAAACTTGGACCTTGAATCACTTATCTCCAGAAACCTTTTACTCTTGAACCCCGAAACGAAAAAACAAAACAACGGAATTATGGAAGAAGTTTTACTTTCAAGGTTAGTTTATATGCATAATATATAGGTGTTTATAATGTTACGTGGCCTTGATATTCTAGAGGCTTCTAGAAAACAAGATAAAATTGATAATTAACTAAACGGAGGAAAGCAATACAACTTGTCGTTTTTCAAAGTTCTCGTGGTAATTTTTAAGTAATGTTGATAGACAGAAGTATTTTCAGCATTTTTCCAGTCTCTAAAGACAATTTCGAGAGCTCCTAACCTGAAGGAAGCTGCCAGATAAATCTGATATTTTGGACACTTATTTCTATATTTCGGAATTCTTAACACAAAATAATGCACTTAACCGGGGAGTGGGTATTTATTTCACAGCAAAGTCATAGATATTTCAAGACGTATTTGTAAGATGACTTTTAGTAAATAACTTAACCCATCTTACTAGATTAACATTTCGATTTCCAAAGATTGATATCAGAATTTGTACTTGTAACGTTTGAATTCAAACAATAAAATAGAAAAATATAGTTCAACAGTGATGTTTGATAAATGAATTTTACTAATTCTATTAAGTCAGTATGGACTGAGTCAAGTGTATTGACGATAGAAACAACTACGAACAAAACTATCAACAATGAATATCTAGACCACTCTAATGAATATGTGAAACATTTAGCTACAAACTGCAAACCAAGAGTAGGTCTAGGTTTACAGAAACGATTAAAAATGTTGTTAAGATCATTTATGTATACCAAATTTTTCAAGTTAGTTGTTATCAGTAACGATGAGATCTCAGTCTTTCCGTTGCATAACGCTTTTAATTAGCGCTAGTGAGATTACTTTTTAAGATCCATGACAGAGTCGTCAACAAGAAAACAAATTACTTGGACAAAAGCAGTTTTTACTATGGTAAACGTTATATTATGGCATATTTAAGCGAACGAAACGTCTATTAATTTACAAATTCAACACAACGTATACTTTATTGGATGTATCATGGTGTAGTACGCTTACAAAAATGAAACAACAGAAAAGAGAAAAAAGATATGGTTATATACGAGTTCACAGAATAAGGGTTAAGAAGACATTTGTTTTCTTTTATATGAAATTGCAGTTCAAATTAAGCGGACGGAAACAGGTCACTAAAGTGTTCGGTACAATATTTACGGCATTCATCTGGAAAAAAAAACGATAGAAGATATGCATCTCATGGATAATTATGCGAATGTATAACCAAGAAGAGCTTCATGTGTTCGAAATTGCATTATAATGGCTGTGTTAAGACCTAGGCCAAACTATTCTTACATCCCTTTAATATATACATTGATCTGAATAAAATCAGGTTTTAGCTAAATGATATATTTGTAATAATTTTTTAGTTAGTATTGAATCAAGAAATAACATAATTGACATTTAAATTTGTTTTAACGTGAAAATATATGGAGAAGCACGTTATTAGCATACCACTACCATTCTCTGTAATGTATAAATCAACAAGTATTGAGAATGTACATTACGTATAGTAGTATTATATACGATACAAGAATCCTCGTAATGATAAAGTTGTTTCATAAATTTTGATAAGTGATATCTCTCCACAATTAGTTGAATTCACTAAACAATTATTTTCATGATTCGGATATGTATGATATTATCAAAAAAGAGATCTTATTAAGTTCATAAGGAATCATTACTAAAGTATTTAAAATTTTGAGATTACATAAGCTGAAGCAGTATTTCAATTTTAATTTAAAATGTAGTAACAATTTATACACAAGCCTTTTTATCTAGAAATTAAATCAATGATTTATAAACATTATGGTGACAAGTGTTAGAAACTATACTGTGTAAATCTTTCGTTTTACTGATCAGGGATACGAGGTATTCACAAGTAATGCCTAATAAATAAAATGTAACCTAATAATTCAAAAAGCTAAACTCCTGAATAGTTAGCACCTAAACTAACGGTTGAAAACGGAGTCCTTGAAAAACTCGGTAAACGAATGACTAACTATGTAGGAATTAATTTGAATTCAAGACAATTTTAAGGTTTAAGCAATCTAGACGTGATAAGGCTTTTAGAATAACAATTTTCAAAAAGTACCTGAGTCCCAATAAGACTCCATACACATTGAACTTTCTTTAAGAAAATGGTGAGTACAATATAATTCCATATAATCTTCGATTTGTTGAATAGCATCCAAATAATTGCGAACATTCTCCATGTCAATGACATTTTCTGAGCGATGCAGCCTAGCGAATCTGTGAAAGTTACAAAAAACTAGAATATACTGCCGACGTTTACCTAGTGTTCAAAAAACTAAAAGTAACACTAAACATTCTAAACATTAATAAATTTATTGTTATATGGTTGGAAACCATACTAATAGTGATATTTAGAGACAAAGAATTCCAAAACTCGCATGTTGTTACATAAAAGAAAAGGAATGGTGGCAAGTTAATTATATGTATGACAACTTTCTATACACAAATACTACACTTTGAAAGCTTGGTACCCTGGGATCCGGAAGTTATTACTTCAGGCGTTGGTATGTACCAGTCTTGAAGTAATATTTTGCGTCTAGAGGGGGGCAGACGTATGTCAAGTACAGTTGCATTATTGCTCAAGATCAAAAGACTGTATTTCCATTATTACCAAACAGAACTATCCCATCTACATATTCCACGTTGACAAGAGTTTTAGTTCCATAAAAATCAGAGGACAAGTGTTATTTCTAAGAGAATGACAAAGTTAAGTAAAACAAAGAAGCAGCGGACAATCCCGACGAACACAACTTGGTGTTATCAATTTTAATGACTAGTAGTAGTCGAAAAGAGAATCCATACAAGGTCGACGTATTTCTTTGTTAAGCTTTTTAATAACAGATACTTTCACAAAACCGCTCGATCTACGATCGAGAAATACCAAAATTATCAGACATCGGCAAATATGCCTGTTTTGTAATCTGATGAGGGATGAATATTTGATCGACACAACCAAGTTCAGGTTTGAAAACAGCATCGTTTTCCGAGTTCGCTCTTCACGAGCCCCCCTCCAAGAGTTTGGTGATTACTGAAGGTAATATCCTAGACAAACTATATTTAGGTCAAACTGATTACCTTGTGGTTATTACACGAAAATTTTTGCCCTTGTTTATAAGCTAGGATGACAAGTGGTCGAGACTAATTACATCGGATTATATCAAGCTAGTATATCAATCCGTTTACCCGCCAAAACTGTCTCCCTGTTATTAAGGATCTCCGTTACCAAACTATTAGAGACCCTTATTCACCTTCTTTTAGTGCTAGCTATGATCATTACAAATTCGTTAGATTTATTTATTTGAACACATAAATATTGGTACAAGGGGGAAACAAATATATATGCGCCACACTAAAAACGGTATTCGTATTTGGTGGTAGCATACAATTTTCAACCAGGCAGTGACTCGAGAACGTTTAAATAGAACCGAGTTTCCACCATAAGCTAGCTACTGTATAAGTCGAAAAATAAGGATACACAAAGTTGGAATAAAAGAGAGTGAATAAGTGACGTGGTAAATAATAATAACAATGATAATAATAGTAATAATAATGTGAATTGTTAGACTGTTAATCGAAACGTGAATAGAATTTTCAGTAATTATCGTCATTTTCATTTTATTTGTATGTGAGCTGCGATACTGCCCGGATGCCCAGACCGAAGCAGGTGGTTTTCTTAGGGATCCACACCCCAAGCCTTTGGCTTAGAGGTCTGACCCAAAAGGCAGTGGAGCATCGTGAGGAGATGCAGTCTCATGGTAGCCGGTAAACAACGATTGGATCCCGCAGGATACTGGAGCGCATGTGCACTATTGGTTTGGAATCCGGTTAAAGCTCCAGACATTCGCTTTTCATCCTCTCATTTTCGTAGACAACACCCCCGCCACGAGAAGGCAGTGAGTATGACTCCCATGGCAGAGGCTGTATACGCGTGGCCGTGTGAGTGTTTCGAGAGGGAGGGTGGGCCCACCCCACTCTCAGCCATACCAGGGCATTTGGGGACTTCGTTCGGAGTCATAAGTACATGTCGCTCTTCCTCTCAGGCTGTCTGGAAACAGTGGATAACTGAAGAGTACCAAGAAAACAGTTGAAAAGTTCCTCGAAGATGTACTTCCCATATATTCAACTGTCTCAGTAGAAAGAGGATTAATGTTCTAACTTTTTTGACGATAGTCTCACTAACACTTGACGTTTTACTACCTATTTCTTCAATAAGTTTGAAAAATTTTCAACCAATAACCACTGCCACTTTTTCCCATCTACTTTGTTTTCGTTGGCTGCCACACTTGACAATCATTGCTTAGACTATTCGCTAGTCCACAATTAGGTTGTTCTCGTTTTTCATAGTACTCAGAGACTGATGAGATGAGTTTGAGTTTACCAACTACTCAGTAACCACCATAGAGATCCACTTATATTTCTTAACTTTTTGGTTCAATCCACGGGTAAATGTCATTGCTGTTTTCACACCTATTTGGATATCATGAAACTTACATGGAAGTGAACATCGCTAATTGCATCTCTAGTTGTTCCTACAATATCCTCTCGACGTTTCGTCTTTGAGGTGAACCATAATGGGTCTTCCAATTGTCACTTTTCCGAGTCCAGTAAAATGCGAACAAAGATGGCCTCTCACTAGAACATGATTAGAGTCGATACGTGTTCGTGATTGAGTGTCAGAATTCTACAGAGCCTCTCAAAAATGGCTGATGGCAATATGATCTATTCGTACTCATTGTTGAATAAATCTTGGTGGGTCGCCGTCTCAAACGATGTCTCTTCATGTGTTTAAAGCTGTTGGGTGTGTGTAGTTGTAGTAGATGGTTATCTATTTTCGTTCACTGAGCTGGGACAACGAAAGGTCTATCTAGGTGTCTTTTAGCTTGGTCCAGCCAACCTACTTAAGTAATAAAATTAAATGCTATGATTACTATGGTTGAGCATTTAGATTCTGTTAGAAGAGCAGAGAACTTTCTGTAAAATTCATTTATTAAGATTACAGCCAGCGAAAGCATAGACACTGAGAATATGAAAAGGAAAGGGTGTGTATCACCATTTAACTGAACAGTTCACAAGTGACTATCTATTGAAATTCAGTCTACGAGAGCCTGTACTACCTTCGCTCTTAATCATATGACTATCTCGACGAAGCAACAATAATTTATACAAAAAAGCCCCAAATATACGGAGGGTGAATTGAGTCGGTTCTTAATACTGATCATGCCAGGATCTTGCATGCGAGTTTCGGGTATGTAGAATATACTAATAACATGAGACTCTAATATATATATAATTCCAATTTCGTCTTAAACAAAAAGCTAAGACGTGGACTTTTGGAGGAAAACTTATTACCTTAATGCCTCTAATGGCCGTCCTTTTATCAGTAATGCATCGAACAATTCAGTGTTGCATGTATTCAATCTCTGATAAGAAGATTAGTGAAAATAAACACAAAAATATAAAGAGAAATTAAAATACTTAACAGCCAACACAAGTAATTTTTATCATCGGAACAATCTAATTCTTCAAAATTTTATAACAATCTGTGCATAGGAACTTAAATGCGATATGAATTTTGTACTGACACAGAAATTCGATCCTAAAATCTCAAGTCAGAATTCCAGTAGCGATCGTTACATACATAAAAAATTACAACACCATTAATAAAAATATACCAACAAACGGATGACAAAGTTTGACAATAACCAACCAAATTCAGTGCTGATAGAACAAGCTGTTAGTCGTTAGTAAATTCTAACAGTCCAAATTCTTTTGAAGTTTGTCAAGTCAAACAATGTATTACATATTATCAGTGACGAACCAATTTCTTCCTAATATTTCATTCGTTGGTTGTAAATTAACTACTTTACGATTGGTTGGTGGGTTTTGTATAGCTCTAGCTATATTGAATTCGTTATATTTTACCCTTGTTTCTACTGAGTACTAAATGTTTTGCTGATTTTATCACCTTGAGTGTTACGTAAACCAGTTATTGTTTACTGTAGTACCATATAATATAGATTTATAGATTTTCGAGAAGCTGGGAGATTTTTAGAATTTGATAGACTCTTAATGTGATGTTCCAGTGAACCCAATACAATGTAACCTTTACAGCTGAATCATCCTGCTCAGAAAGTGTGGATCGACTAAAACAACTTGTTCATCCGTCAGAACCTAATTATTGAATTTTACTAACAAATATTGTTAAGGTAATTCTTGAAATAAACTTTAGTGATAACAGTGATCAAATAATTTCAGGTAACGGAATGCTTCTTGGCTGCTATCATAGATTATTTTTTGACAAACAATAATTATAATCACCTAAGTTTCATTAAGACTGAACAGTCAGTTGTTTACAGCTTTCGGATTGACATTCAGTTTGTGGTAAGCAGACTGCTATCATTAGCGTGAAATAAATTCAAGAATGAGAGTAACTATTATTGTTAGATGGTTAATAGTTGCATTGTCAAAAGATCATCATTTGATCAGATCTTTATCATTTTTGGAGGACCGTACTAAAGATGTTAAATCGGAATGAGTTGTGAACTTCTATTGTTTTTTTTAAATTTCAACATACAATCGCTATTGACTTCAGCTCATGTAATCAAAAAATGGATTGGTGACCTACCTTTAGCATATCAATACCAAGTTGTCCTGCTGCGGGATACACACTTTCCAAAGAAAGCAGTTGAAGTGCCTACAAAAAGTTATACACTAGATAACAAGATATGGTCAATTTCTATGAAACGGAAAAAAATGATTTTGAGAATTAGCAAACGTTTGGTCTCTAAAGTGCAAAGTGGACCCAACTAAAAAGTCGTCTACGAAGAAAATAAATCAGAACATCATCTAAAAGTTTTCTCAAGAATTAAAACTTTCAGCTTTAAAATATGATGTACATAGGCTACAGAAGAACTAAAAAACAGCTAACCCCTGCATAAAATTAGGGAATAGACACACGTTCTGGTTACAAAGGTTAAAGCTATGAATAATATCATGAAAATACCATTAAATTGTTTTGCTTTTCTCAACACGATCAAATATTCGTACGCTACAAAAAGCACTTTATGCTTGGTGATTATAAATACTACAGTTAACAAAATACATTGAAGAATAAAATTTAACTATTGTGAATTTACTCTCATTAACTAAGTTACAATAAGCGATTACTAACAACCGTTCAGAGTGTTCCTTGAGATACACCTAGTGCAGATTAATCAACAATAAGTTAGAACTAAAATTATAAAAAGTGGTTACCATGACAATAAACAAATGGAATCTTGGACGAACTACAAATACGTATTGGAAGAAATGGTAAATTGCTAGAATCATTCAACTATTTACGAACAAATTACAAGTCAGAAAACCAATAACTCAAAATTCTCATTTTTATAGGATAAGGTATTACGGTAGGCTTTGAATCAGCAAGTAGACGACTTTGAATATAAAAACTGAGTTGTGTATAATCCCCCACTCTGGCGGTGAGATTGACGAGCATTTCGTAGAAACAATGCTGAAAATAAATTAATTTAAAAAGACGTCAATAAAGATTTAAATATGAGAAAAAAAGTGCAGAATCATCTCATTATGTGACGAGAATTTGGAAGTGTAAAGGTCACTTCAAATTCAAAATATCTGGCATGGAATTTAAGATAGACAAAACATATAACTAAGGCAGATTAGAAAGCATCACTGTCGATTATTCACCTTCATATTATAATACGTTATAATAGTGACAACGTATGTGACAAATTTTCAGATATCAATGTTTTCGAGCTGTTTATATTCCGAACTTTATCAGAGCGGTCTCTGTTACCACACATGAAACCCACACGGATACCCCAATATTGCAAAAGTATATACGTTTCTGATATGCTTTTCAGTTGTGACTGGCAGTGGAATCAGTGACGTGTACTTTTTCCAGGCTGGGACTAGTCAGTTGGTATCTAAAGAGATAGATATTTAGTCCGAATTTCAGTGTACATGTAAAAATTAGGATGCTAATTTGTCCATATAACGTGTTATACATAGGGTAAGATGTGCACCCTGGATTCCACTGCTAGTCACAATCCGAAAATACACAAAAGATATGTGAAACTGGTAAATGTAGCTCTTTGGATTCTGATCCATTAAGTAAACTGTAACGTGACCAATGCAGGGTCTGACTGTCTCTTGAGAAATCCTGTATGGTGACAAAAATGAGCATTTAAAGGAAAAAGCTAAACGACTGTTCGATGCTTCTTATTTCTAGTAGTTTTTAGAAGTAGACAATCTTAACTGACATAACATAAATTCCAAAAGGAATTTTAATCATATTTCGCTATCAATCATTTAGTCACGAGCATAACAAGGGTCTACGTTTTCTCTGCATTCCGGTTTAAAATAAACAGTGGACATGAAACACATCATATTGATATGTATTGATAAAAAACAGCTTAGGATGATACTGAGAAAAGTCTTAGGAAATACTATTTGGTTGTACTGAGAAGTCAAAACCTTTTAATATCTTCCTGAAAATTCCTACTTCTGGTATATGAACAGTCAACGTTGGCAGCTGACTGGCAAATCCGAAATAATGAGATGAAAACTCTGTGGAGCGAGAAAATTTGCAGTAAAAGTCCCAGCGTATCCCACGAAAAAAAATCATGTATCGCCTTTTATCTGAAGAGTGATTAATCTTTCTATTAGAATGTTCATAATTGTAGAACATAGCCATGGAAATAAATTCCGTAAATATGTTATGATGCCAGGTGGTAATTGACCACTGACAGAGGTTATCATCACTTATTTATTAAGAATCTGTCAAAAACACTGAATGAAAACATAAGCTTTTATAAACAGTAAATATGGGTTCATTTGAAATATAATTATACATATTTATCTAACGATACAAATGTTGTAAGCACAGTTGTAATCATTCTTACTTCTTGTCTCTACTTAGCATAATTCTATATGGTGCAACTAACAACTTTAGCTAGATAAAACTATTTTAATTATAACACTAAAAATTAATGATACTCACATCTACACAAATGTCGTGCTCTGAAAATATGCGAATATATTCAATCAGTATAGAGCGAAACAATTTACGGACTTCTAGTCTCTATAAATAAGAAAGACCAGCAAAGCATTCGTTAAGTTGCATTCAAAATAAGTTTACAAAATAGAAGTTATTTATGGTTTGAATAATTATCTGAAAGCTAGGATATTTCGAAAAAAAAGCATACACAGAAGTGTTATATCCCGATAAGAATAAGGAATGGTAACTGTTGGAATGCATTTCTGGACAAATACTATACACATATTTTTATTGTATGGTAGTTAAGTAACTAAACTATTCATATTCGTGTTCTTCTTATTATGAGTTTTATTTTGATTCATAGACTATTATTATACGATTTACCATTCTTAAGTTATACCCAGTCTATTAATTACAGTCTCCTACACTCACAACCAAATTTGGCTAAATCTTGTGCAAATGTTGTTTCCTATTTTATGGTACGATGTGGTCTGTTTGATTTGTATACAAACCCAGTATGTCTGAAATACATGATTCATGTCGCAGAGGCTGAGATTGGTGTTCTGGATTTAACAGGTGTGGCTAGGCAGGAAGCTGGACCGATAAGGACTCTGGACTGCTCGTACAGGTTTATGCGTCATTGGTCCGGTCGATAGATCACTGTTCTCTAATTGGCGGTATCATTACGTTATACATTGATAGGGGCACAAACCCACAAGTTATAACAAGTGAAAACAGTCTGAGGTATTTGTTCCTTTAGAGGATACTGGATGGAAAATTTTAAAACAGCAACACCGTCCAAGAATAAGATATTTTATCTAACTGGGCACAGAATCGAATAATTAGAAAGATGAATGAACTAAATGTAGTAGTAACAAGTTCTGTAACTCATAAGCTTTACAAGTGGAACAGTAGATACACTATATTAGTAAGCACAATAATCAAAGCCAAGTAACTAATGGGACAAGAATAAAAAACTATTAATTTATGTGAACAATAGTAAGAAAACAGAAAAAAAGAGCGTTGTCACTTAAGTTTGGTTTGGGGATATACTGCTTGAATATATTAGTTTGATTAGTACGTAATACGGTTATGAGAGAGATGAAAGGTCTATTTTTCAAATAGATACAAATAAAAGTAATTGATACACTAAGTGAATAGCGAAGCCTTTTCTCGGATAGTCGTATTAACTGATTTAAGACTATGGTAATGGATCGTAGACCAAAAGAGACGGAGAAAAACAAGTTATTTCTTTGGTTCAGTTTCTGCTTGAAAAGGTCTACAACAATTTCATTGCAACAGAATGACGTTTCACCACAAAAACTCTAAGCGAAATTTTAAAAACTGACTACTTCCCGTTTTATCTAGAGATTGGTTTGGTTAGGTCTACAGTTAATGCTAATTAAGAACAATCGTAATTTCCGTAATAGGAACAAAAATTGTTCTGAACTTGATGACTCGGGAACTGTTACGCACAACACTTCAACCATAATCCCTAAATGATGAAACCCAAGAAGGCAGGAGTGAAAAAAAGCTAGATGTTCAACGAGAACAAATTTGAACACAGCAATAAACATGACCTTGGGACAGTAAAATTAGCGAACTAGAAGTGGTAAGATCCAATCAGAGAACAGCGAAATCAATACGAAGATATGCACCAGAGAAATATACCACAGATTACGGTTACAAAAAGGAACTTTACATTTGTTGTGACTTTATGTCCGGCTTTTGTCACGTGATTTATCCACCAATCAAAATATGACCTATACAATCTTAGCACTGTGCCAAACCAATGACGTTCGACCGGTAAGCGAAGTCTAGCGTTCTTATTGATCCTATGTTCGCCTAGCCCGTCTACTTGAGTCCAGAACACCAAATACCAGGTTCCAATATGCGAATCGAATCGGATCAGATCGAATTACTTATTTCAGACATACTGGGTTTATATATCAAACAAACAGACTGCAACGCACCATAAAATAGGAAATGACATTTGTGCACAATAAAGCCAAAAAGTGACGGTGAACGTGAGAGGCAGTAGTCAATAAACTGAACATAGTTTAAGAACAGTAAATCGTACAATAATAAATTATAGGTCAAAATAAAGCTTATAATAAGAGGAATATAAATGTAAATAATCTAATTATTGAATAGTTATATCATAAGAATGTATAGATAATATTTGTCAATTAATGTGTCTCAGAAGTTACTCGTGATTTAATCTTCGCTCGGATATAATAACATTAACTAAAAAGTACCAAATAACTTGAGATGTTTTTACCACATTTTTGCGAAACAATTCAATATTCTATAAACATGTGACAAAAAGTAACATAACGTCATGAAAACCGGTAACTGGTGATATTTTAACAGCTTATCTCATGAAACATCACTACCTAAATTCTTGTCTTAACTGTTTACAGATATCAGTTACAGGACAAATCTTATTTGGAAAATTAGATATTCAAGTGTCTGCGTCAAAGTTCCTCATATATATATATATATATATATATATATATATATATATATATATATATATATTTGAATGGTCATAAAAAACTTTCGCTTTGATTTTCTGTAGGAAAATTTAAAATGTAACCGGTTTTCATCACAGAAATATATTCATTCTTCCGTTTAAAGCCTAATAACAAAATAGGAAACCGTATATTCTTTCATTCGAAGGTGAATGGCCGGTGAGTAAATAAAGACTTACAGGTTTGAACAATGTTATTTTAATTAGTATGAGCTCGAAAACTAATCAAACTCATTTACCTCAACACCTTGGTTCTTTAAAAATAAATGTGAATATATTTCAGGTTGGGAAATGTTGAAGGTTGACGAACCCGCATGTACGCCTTTGGATATTGTCTTCTGTCGAAAGAAAATATGAAAACTTTCAAGTCCTTTTAAAAGTGTGAGGAACAAAATGAAAAAACAAAAATATCTATATAAAGTAGTAAATCTTAAAGTCTGCTTTCCAGTACATTTAAACAGAAACCCTTCTCATACTGAACCAGTAAAGTTTGCTTAAACTGGGGTCATCAGAAGAATGGATAACTACCCCTGCTTTGATTTAAACAATGTCCTACTATCTGAGAGAAGAGCCCCTAATTAGTTGATGTATTAACTATTTACTTTAACATGTATTTACTTGAAAATCAAACCTATTTAATTAAAAACGTATATAAATATCGGTGACCAGTCATTTTCCAACACACTCTAAAGTTCGGAAAGTTATAGCTGCATCTAAAATAGAGAAATGAATAACCTTTAAAATGCTACCTCCAAATGTTATCAACTATGACATTTTATGAATACTCATCAAACTAACTATGATCATAAGTGAAGAAATATGAATAAAAAACAAATAAAGGAAGTGTGACTGGTGTTTATTGAACAGTTTCATTTGCAATATTTGAAAAATGTGCAAATGGCCACAAGTAAAATGTCTATATTTTTAATTAATTATCGGTGAACGATTTGGAATCGTAAGTTTTATTTCTGATGTATTTGAGGTAATGGCTTATGTGTGATGAAACTTCCAGAATTCAATCGATACATTAGAGGAAAATATGCAGGAGCAGAATATGATTCAAGTAAAGTCTTCGAAGTACTGACAATAAAAATGTATTCATCCACATTAAATTTAAAGCATCACTCACAACTATAGAACAATGGCATGATGCTTCCGAAGCACTTGGCATTTTACGATCAGAATCAGTGAGCAATTTACTCATGACGTTTGTCCCACAGTAGCCAACTTCACAAATCCGTTTAAAGACGAACGCAAACTGATCTAGTCGTTGATTCAACCCATATCCATCGAATTTGTAGTTCAGAGGTTTGTCAACATTAGAAGTAACCTCTTCAATACTGTCTAACACCAATTTAGAGCAGTACTCTAACAGTACACTTTTGCCACTGGATCGATGAAGTAGAAAATCCACAACTAGGTTCTGTAAAGTAATAACACCCATATTGAATAATCAATGTTCTTAGTTTTACCAAATAAAGAAATCACTAAGTATTACAGGATGTTAAACTATTGACCTTATTCCGCCTATAGAAATACACAGTTCAATATAGATAAGCGAAAAAGTAAACTTCACTGACTAGAACACTTTACAATGATTTGTGGTTCATCTAGAAAATGTTTAAAAAATGTCCCACTTTACTTATAACACCAAGGAAACGAGAATTAGTGAACACTGGAAAGTATGTAAATATCCTACATAGACGAACACTTGTCAAAGACGCTAAGAACGAATAGTTGGACATACAAAAAAACTGCTCAAACCAACCTAATGCAATAAAATATCTTGTGCATTTTAAGCATGGTGAGAATCTGGTCAGGAAACAAAATGAGCTGCTTCGGAAAGCATAGAATACTTGGTGTGTTTATCACTTTACAAAGAGGGTACTACGGAACTGACTTATGTAAAGCAACAGAACACTGTGAACTTGACCACTATTGGTGATTTACATGATGGAAAATATAGACGAAATATTTGGGTGAGAAAGTGGCCTCATTATGATTGACAAAAGTCAAGTAGCCTAAAAACTATGAACAGCTAACAATGGGTTTGAAGGTTAACAAATAACAGAATTTTGACTAACAATGAAAAGAAACATCGTACAAAGGAGATCGCAACATTAGATCCATAACTAATCTACCAGTAATATGTAAAAAGCTTTAAACGCAATCGCAAAGTTGTTCCAAATAATTCAATGCATAAGCCTTTAATGGACGAAAATTATAGTAAATCAGTAATCAATTAACTACTAAGACGAGCACCTTAGTGAAAAATCTTTTCAGACAAAAATAGACAAACGAAACTCACGTGATTAGCAATTAGTTTTGGAAAAACCATATTATTCAAGCATAACAGCCATGAGCAACCTAGAAGAAGAGTTTGAACGAAAACAATCAAAAGAACTACAAAAATGATTGAATATCCAACCTAGACAAATTGGTATGTTGATAAATATATACTTAAACGGACGTATTAAGGAATAATTAGTTTATTTAAAGACAAACTAGAACACACTGATGAAGTGAAAGATCTACATAATGACGAGAAGTGGGTTCAAACACCAGAATGAGCTACATCTAATGGGTTGAAAACATAAACCGGAGCTGTTGAAATATAATTCGAATCCAGTACCTAAGTGTTGATGAAGTAATTTTTATACATTTATCCTAAATTTTTGCTACCGATGAAGAATGTACATAATTCTGTTTGCAACGAGTATGCTGACGAATGGGACATTGATGAGAAAACACAGAAAAGAAAACGTTTAGACAGAATGATCTGTTGTCGAATTCGGAATTTTTACCGTATTTGTTCACAACGGAACAGCTTTTGAACATCGTGAAATAATACATATTCTTATTAAGTTTTTTAACTTTTCCTTATCGTGAAAATAATATTAAGTGAAGAGATGTTAACACGAGTAACCCAGAATAAATGATAAATGACTGCCAAATCTTCTCATACTAAATGTATGCTGTGAACAGTACTTCAAAAAAAAAGATTCTACCTACATTATTTGGCAATATTAAAAGCTAAAGTGAGGAGTATACAAATAATTTTAAAAAGCTGCCGGTCAAGAGGTGGTAACCACCTGAATTATCCCATAACTGCTTACAGTATTATTTAGGAAGAAAACAGATGATGCAAACTACGTTTAAACAGCACTAACTTAACAACTGATTAATCACTGAGAAGTAATCAGTGTCCTGTTTGTCTAGTCCTTTCGTGCTGATCTAATGGTATTGATCAAGTTTGAGTGTGATCACTTAAGTGGTTCGACATTTTGATCACTCGGTTGAGATATCAAGTGGTTGAAAGCTGCCAACAAGATTTCCGGGATTGGATTTAAAGAGCAGGGAGGTGGGCAGTTTATAAGAAAGAGTTGTGCTATGATGGCTTTGTGTGGGAATAGCATTTATTAGTGAGTCACGATTCTTTAGGATTCTAGAGTCCATACAGTCCATAGGCTTGCGGTGTTTTCAAATATGGATCGGAGTAGAAGATACAGACAATTCGGATATGGTTTGCGACTACATTTTTCATAGAAATGAAATTAACTCCCATAACTGAAAGAAGTCTTTCGAGCTGTACTTTCGACTGAACTGTATCTCTTATCAAAAACCACTCTTGTTCATTTATTTTCAGTTTGTACTACTCCTCTCTCCTTTATTTCTTTGTAAGTTGTCACTTTATTTGTGTGTGCATATTCAAAATAAAACATAATCAAACTTGGATACGAAATAAGTGATTTGAAGCTGACTTTGAACATTGATAGTAGTTATGAAGTTATGCAACCATGATTACGTTACCCAACCGACAGCTTTTGTTCATTTGGTGTGTACATTTAGTGTATTTAATAATTCTTTACATAAACTTCTAGCGATCCCAAGTTAGAAATTTTTCAAGTACACTCCGTTAACTCAAGAAAGGAACAAATTGCCGGATAGGTTACAGAACTTCTGCCGGATAATTTAACATAATAATGACACTCACCGAGACTGTTGTCAATTACAACACCGCACAGATGAATAATCCAATTCATTGAATCTGCGAGAATATGTAAGGTTAAGGAATTTTGTTACACAATGGTAAAATCAAGGAGCATGATTGGAACCTAATAATATTGTAAGATTTTTTGGTATTTGTGTGTGTGTATGTAAGAGTGAGAAAATCGCTCATACATGCAAAATATATGAAATCAGTATTTTGTTTCACGTTGATCACTAGGTTTCCCTTCTAATCTATCTATTTTTCGTATATCATATTTAATCTTCGATACAGGACAAGATTAGTGTACATATTTATTTACAACTGCGTTTCTTCCACAGTATTATTTCTTTTTTGGTACATCTTAGCTTTTTCTTGGCCTCTGATTATAGCGGCTGCCATACTGATTTATCGCTTTTTGACTACATTTGCTTGAACTAATTGATTTGAATTGTTCCTTTATGGATTGAAGTACGTTTCCAGTTTGTTGGAAGTCCCTATAATTCTCAACGGGTAGTTAACATTCACGATTCTTTATGTTTTTTGAACTTATCACCCTGTAATTCACGTTTGAGTGTACTAAAATTAGCTAGCCAGTATGGTAAAACCGTGTTCTTTCCGTCACAGGATACATCATTATTTTCTGATGGGTAATTAGTTTTATAGTTTTTAATATTTCTTGCAAATGATATTTTTATGCATTGATTGTATTCGATTTCGAGAACGAAAACTGACTGTGCAGCCCACTTCCTAAAACTATTTAGTTATATTGTATGATCTACACCTTCATACCTGTTTAATAACAAATCGGTACCATACTCGTTTACCAAATCACGATGTTTATGCAATATCAAGTAGTGTATGTCACTAACTAGAAAATTGGGTATTGCAGCTTACGGTTCGAAAACTCGAGCATTTCTGGTCGTTACAAATTTGGTGGATGATAGGTTAAGCAAATCAAACTTAATGACACCACTAGGTTAGTTTTAACTTTGAAGGGTTTACGGAATCATGGCAAATAAAATAACCCCAGTAACTCATTATTTTGAAGGTTACAAATTATAAAACCGAAAATAGACTGAATGAGATTTACATTTATATCAAGGATACATAAATCGATAGGAATTTGAGCATCCAAGTTTGTTGATAATGAGGGAATGACTGAAAAGCAAAATCAAAATACGTTAAGCAGGCAGTTTACGGTTCCCAAAAAGAGCTATTAACACTGATTTGCAGGTTATTATGTAACAAAACATTGACAATGTGAGATACATTTAGAAACTTAAGTCAACCCATAAAAAGAAAAATTAAGAGATGCGAATACCTACAACAAGATATGGTCCAATTTCACCAAATTTGGTAGTTTTAGCTTTTTACTTCGGCATTTAGCATATTTCTAAATGACTGATAATGAATTACAATATTCAATGGTTACAGTTTGGTCATTGGGTATTCACAGAAAATGAAGTGCATACAACCGAATTCGAATATGAAAATGAACGTCACTGAACACCAAAATTTTTGTATACTCGTCATCTAGAACTGCTTAATTTCAAGTTCGAATGCAATATATATATTTATATTTTCTTAGAGCGCCTCGGAAATCAGGGTTATATGGACAAAAGTTGCTATAAAGCATACATGGTAGGGCAAAGAGCCCATAATTGGTGGTTTAGTTACGTTTGTAGAAAAATATGTAAACGTGGCATGTAGAAGTGATGAACATCAAAACAGATAAAAATGTTTAATCTAATACACTCCAAGAACAGACAGCACCGAGTATTTACAAAAATGTATTTGTTCTGTACTATAATACTACTATTAATTGACAGTGCAGTACAAACACAATCTGGACCACCTCAAGTAGATATTACTTCTTGAACTACTGTACAATAGTGTGTGTTATGGAAGTTAAGTGACAAAAAAATATAGATAGATAAAAATGTCCCGAAGATTTTTAAGATCTAACAGTGATGAGTTTAAGTGGCAACTCAATACACACTCTACTGACTTAAACTACATGCCATACTACAGAATTATGTGACAACTAAATGCGTCATTCTAGTCCTATTAGTTATTTCGTTCTATTTCACGTAACTAATTCAGAACTCGTATGTTATTTTTTATATAATGTGGTTGTTCATATGTCTATCTGTTTAAAAAATCGATTATATCATCTATATTAATTGTACGAATCATCACTTAACTCCAATCCATTGAATTGGACGATTATCTAGTTATATTACAAGTGGTCTACGAACAATTTAATTACTAAATCAATACTCTTATTTACATTGTGTTAAATTAGTTACTGATTGTTATCGAAGTTGAAGTACGAACTCATTAATATAGACAGCACACAGAACAGATATTCAGTCCTCCAAGGTTTTTGGTGGTATCTTAGTTGTGATAAACCTGTGATGAATACAATCCACAAATCAATCTCCACAAAACTTCTTCAAATAAACATATGCATTTTATCAAGAAATTGTTGAGCAGGAGAGACGCACTTTTAGTGAAAAGACTGAATGGTGCAATCGAAATATCACGTAATATAGGTGAATGATGAATTACATTGTGAACGGTTCCATTAAGAGCGATATCAAAAACTGAAGTAACCTGGTAAAAAAAAAATAATAATACGGGAAAAATAGAAACATTACAATAGTTTAAAACTTCGAAAATTTGTAGGCAGCAGCCCAATAGAGATGTTAGTTGACAGAGATGATAAAAGACAGATTGTAGGTAATTCATCTGGAAAAAGATACATGCATTAGTGATAAATTCGGATTAAAAACATTTTCTGAGTATGTACTTTTACCACAATCCATTCAAAAATGAAGCATGATATTTAATCTAAAGTGACACGATGAAACTAAAATAATTTATTATGTGACTTATACCACAAAGTCTAAACTTCTTGTCAAAATGAATTAATGTGTAGATTAAGCCAGGTGATCTTTACATCCTTGGATAAAGTTTTTTAGAAAGGAGTACTGGTAGTTTCTTACTTATCTTGACAATAATAAAGGAACAATTTTACCGCACATTATAATAATCTAGAGGTTTTGTGTAAGACGTAAACAACATGATAAGCATATAATTCTCGGCAAAATGTTTACTTTACGATCCACTAAAAGTGGAATATTATACCATTCAAAATACGACTAAATAAACACAACTCAATTTTATAAACTAAGTGTGATGCCTAAACTTCTCATTCAGTAAGAAACCATACAAAATAACAAATAAAATTATATATTTTTAAATTACTTAGAAGGCAAAAACATTTGAATTCCGACATTCCGTGACTCGTTTCAAGACACTTCTTCAGAGTAGTGCAACACATTAAGTCAGCTATTTCGTATACGCGAGAAACTTTGTACTACATTTACTCGTTTAATACAACGGTGTGCATAGAAGATATAGAAATATGATACACAGTGAAGATTTTTAATGCATAAACGCAGTTTCAAAAATATACAAAGATGAAAAATACGATCTAATCTGTAAACGGTTTTGAAATATGTTACTAAAATGTCCATTCAATATACGTCGAGACGTAGGGGTTTTTATTAGGTATGTTTGGACGTTAGAATGAAGTCGATAGAAAGTCATTTTAGAGATTTACTCCTTTGGCTCGTTCTCTTAGACACTTTGATTACCCACTATCTTTGAGATCACGAGCGTTCGGAGCAATCTGGAAACGGAGAAAAATGGAATATGTTGTAGGTGGTCATCTTCCTTGGATGCTGCTTCCCCATTCAGGATTATCTACTTTGCAAGAATTATAATCAGAGTAACGTTTTAAAAATTGTGATAGCGAGACAAGACTAACCACATATTTTTTCTATCTTGGAAAAATGTTTTATGAGTACCTAACAAACGGAGAAGCACCTGATAGACACTTAAGGCAATCGAATATTAATGAAACTACGTACATACATCTAAGTCAGCTTAAAGCGCAACATCTTAACATCCCTAATCCATTAGCTATTGAGAAGGGAAGATTCGTTTATAATATATTATTAACAAAGGATTCGGATATAGAAGATTAAATGAGGAGTGATAGACATGAATACATTTAATGTTGAACAATAATTAGCTGGAGATCAGCATCTAGAAACGAGATTTCTCTTATTCCAATACCTATATTGATGTATTTAGTTGAAACACTCATTACACAAAACAAGGAAGCAATGCCAATAACAAGACATCGTTTTATTATTAAATTGAGAAATACGAGTAAAACACAGCACTGGTATATCTATTTTCAGAGGATTAATCTAACGAAAACCCAGTCCACGCAATGAACATTATGTGTAATGACCACTGCAGTAACTGGCATGAGATCATATAATTGTGAGAATAAAACAGTGAAATATTTCACAAGCGAATATAAATGTATATACACACCTTTCTGCTTTGATAGTGTACCATGAACAGGTTATCCAAGACACTGAATGACACAGGACCCTGAAAATCTAAAATTAAGAGGTGTGTCAATACGATGGGATCTTCTCTAAAATAAAAAGGGATCCAATAAACTCCAGAAACAGAATGCTCACATTTTTAAAGTATAAAAACTAATAGTTCGAGTAAGATTTGGTTCGTTATGTAGCTTTACGTAGCGAAGAGTACCAAAGTACAAATCCTCATATCTGAAAAGAAAGGTTAAAAAGTACAAGAACCTACTTACAATAAAGCTAAAAAACAGTGTTTCTGTTCAATCGATATGGTATCACCATTGGCCCCTGCCGATGTAGGAGACAGGAACTTTGGTCCTTTTGTGATTGTGCCGGGTGTCTATGAGATAGGAAAAAGATTATTGAAGATTTTCAATCTAAAATAAAAAGTTAACGAAATTAGCAGTAACCTTGTTGTTCAAAAATATCTTTAGTGAGCGAAAAAATACTTTAATTTCCAATCTGTTGTCAATGAAGATTATGTGGGTTTACAATCTTCAGAGAAAGAAAATACTGAAACAAATATGAACATTTACTGATTGAGAAAGATTGATTCAAAATTAAATTTTGATATTTCTATGTGATTTGAATTAATAAAATATGTAGTACAATTTACCTCTCATTCATTATTAAAATGGTTAATTCATAAATATGAATAAGCTTATTTGTCGACTAATTCATTTTGGATCTGATTAAAACTCCTTGAAGTGGTTAAAATAACTTGAAAGTACTCGAAAAAAATGGGGTACACAAATACCGTTTAAAAATTTTTTTATTATTTAAATTTTGGCTTTATGAAGTGTTGGGATATTCAGGAAAATATCCCAGAAATTATCCTATTAAGTCTAATGCTATTCTTGGACTTGGACATGGTATGATTTTCTTATTGGTCAGTACTTATTTCACGTGTCATTTTTCTACTCGTCAATATTGTACAATGTTATTTTCTATTTTATGGTATGTTGTGGTCTGATTGACTGGTATATAAACAAAGTATGTTTGAAATATAATGATTCATATATCCGAGGCTGAGACTTGCGTTCTGGACTCAACTGCTGGGCTAGATAGGGAAGCGGGGCCAATCAGAACCTTAGGTCGTTCTACGTGTTTGTGCGTCTTTGGTCTGATCGATAATTCGCTACCCTCTAATCTGCTGCCGTCACAGTTATAGCATGAAGGAAGGCTTTCTCTTTAACATTTATTATTTTCTACATTATCAAACTAACTGTTTGCCGATACGATGGACTGATGACTCATGAGTTATTCCAGTTGATTCCTCCAGTCATCAGATATGCGAAAAAGGATAGTGACATACACAATTTTGTTTAGAAAATAACTGAGCTCCGCTGAAAATGGTATAAGTTGAAAAGTCGGAATAGTGGCCGGATTTTTAAACACAGAAACTTCAACTCCATCTTACCTTCAGTTGAAATATATGTAGTTTTTTCTCTTGGTCTGAAGTGATACAAATATGTGTCTCTGGGTTCCATAAAAACCAGCAAGTGTTGAGAGGTAAATAACTATTTAAGCGTAGAGTATTCTTCTCAGGTAATACCTAATATGATATAGAAACAAGAGTGATTTGAAATGCTGACTTATAGGGAAAAACAATAGGGTGAAAAACGGAAAGTTAAAACCAACCAGAGCCTTCAACCTAAAGGTCTGATCGACAAGGCAGTGCAGCAACGTAAGGAGATGCAGTCCCATGGTACACGGTGACCAACAATTACTTCATACGCCATTTGTTCCCTCAGGATACTGGAGTCCATGTGCACCATTGATTTAGAATCAGGGTTTTCCCACTCTCCTAAGTGAACCCTCTGTATCCACCAACTGGCTTAAAGCGCCTGATATTCGCCTTTCGTTTTCTCAATTTCGTAAACCACATCCCTACCGTGAGAAGTTAGTGAGTAGGACTCTCCTGACAGTGACTGTATACTCATGGCCATATGAGAGCATTTCGAGAGGGAGAGTTGACTCTCCTCACCCTCAGCCGTACCGGGGCATGTAAGACATGAATGACAATCGTTGAGTAAGAAAATGAACATTAGTTGCGAACAAAAATATAAAATTTTGAAGAGAACGTGATGTAACCGAACTGCTGACCATTGCTGAATTTCGGAAACTATGAAAATAACTCAATGTTCTTTAGTACCAACGTATAACAATTGACACCTACATAAGGCATTACAAAACACTAAGCACAGTTAAAACCAAACTTTTAATCTACTGAACACTTCAACCAATAAATCACTAAAGATTTAAGTCAAACCCTACTTACGTTAACTGGATTTCTGAAGATGAATGAATAAAACTTCAGCTTTAACTATGTGGTAACAAGTTTGAGACCTGCAATATAAACTATAATTCAGAAAATTGAGTAGTGTGACTTGACTTTAGGAAAGCTTTGACGCGGAGACAAGTTCGTGAGACGGTGTGACGCTATACTTTTACCGTGCTTCTGGTATTCGTTTAAGACTGGATCGAATCATGTTACTCCCACATTGAAAATGGTGGGGGGTTTGCACTCATATCATCTTTGTAAACCATTTTACAATCATTGACTACTTGCAATCAACAATAGTGATATTCATACTGCAGTAATGAAAGCATACACCTTGTCGCATTGGCTCATGAAAGTGGAAGTTTATTATATGTATAAGAGTACTAATCTATGAGCATCAACAAAGTTTTATATTCGGAATAAATAGGGCTGAGCCATATTTTACCTCCTTCGTCAGCGAAACAGTTAACATGGACTTTTGTAACGATCGATTAAACTTTAAGTAAAAGAGAACAATCAGTACTTCTTGAACTACCTGAATAAAAAAATATAAAGGTATGACACAACCGATAAGAAAAAGCCCCCTCTCGAAATGCTCTCATATGGCCATGAGTATACAGCCCATGTCAGGAAAGTCCTACTCACTAACTTCTCACGGTAAGGATGTGGTTACGAAATTGAGAAAACGAAAAGCGAATATCAGGCGCTTTAAGCCAGTTGGTGGATACAGAGGGTTCACTTAGGAGAGTGGGAAAACCCTGATTCTAAATCAATGGTGCACATGGACTCCAGTATCCTGAGGGAACAAATGGCGTATGAAGTAATTGTTGGTCACCGTGTACCATGGGACTGCATCTCCTTACGTTGCTGCACTACCTTGTGGATCAGACCTTTAGGTCAAAGTTTCTGGGTGTCATGTCAAATCCAAGAATAGTAGAGGTAGTAATAGCATCAATGGTAATGGGAAAGGTCAGGCATCAAAGATACAATTTGAAAAAATATAAATTAGCGAAATGAAAAAATGATAATGAGGTCTGAATTTCAGGAGCTGGGGGAAGATAAAGATTGGATGGACATGCGCCATTGCAAACGATTTTGAATCCTGTCATTCAGAGTCTCTAACCATTGGTGACGATATTCTAATGGACCCCAACCAAGTAGTCTGTACCTAATAAGAAACGTCAGTCCAACTCTCAGTGACTTTATGGACTTGATTTGGCCACCCTGAACTTTCAGTGTACTACTATACCAGACATCACAAGTCGGTGTAGGCGGTGGATGGGCGTACGTAACACGTCATAGATATGGTCGAGCTAATGTACATTTGTGACGCTTTTAAGCTGAAAATAACTGTACAGAAACTATTCAGACAAAACCAGAATAATAAAGAAGCTTTCATTACTGAATTATACTTTACTTTTGGACGGAGAAAACAAATATACGGCTACTGGCTGAAACTTACACAAAAAAGTGAACTTTCGATAATGCTGCATACGGCACTGGTCTCTATTTACGGAAATAAGGTTAAGCCCCAAATGCCAACCAAAGTGTTGCTTTCATAACAGAGCACCGACCCAACACAGGCTGGAAAACGGTTGAGAACTAGGTCATTACCTTCTTCGTAAACGCTTCAGGTGCTTGGCGCTGTTTTATCAGATGGCATACGGTGCTTAATGACGTCAGCTAAATGCAAACCAATCTAAACCAAGTAAATTAAGATCAATTGGTGTTATGTAGCATACCCCGATGAATGTCGAATCGTGAAAAGACACATTCCAATCTAACTGTCCCGACAAACGTAGATAATTACTGCATGCAGTGCGAGGTTTTCTGTTGTTGGCATGGTGTGTGGTCTGCCTATTTTGATCCAAGATTCTCGTGAGAGAATGATTACGTCTGATGCAGTGTCTCTTTGTAATATAAACGTATGCTCATAAATATTAAGGGTAATAAATTTCCTCTCATCTGGGGTTGAGCTCTAACATTTTGCTATTAGACTCAACGAATTTGTGCAGGATCTGGGAACAGGTTTTTTAATACTCGTGGAACGATTTGGCTTCCTCTTTAGACAAAGTCCATCTTTGTGGCCCACTGATTAACACTTCCTGCAACGATGTTGTCTATAAGGACAGCTTCGTACACATAATGCCATGCACCAGTCAGTCAGTAGCAACGTAGAACTTCATACGTACATATATCAGTTCAAGTTGCCACACCATATTAGCACAGGGATACAATTGCCGATTCCAATCCCGTAGTGGTAGAGGTAGTAAAAGTATAAACAGTAATCGAAAAGATTAGGGTTTAAAGATGTTATTCAAGGAGTATTATCCAGTGAAATAAATTTGGAAAGAGAAAAAAAGGGACATGAAGAATTCAGAAGATAAGAATTTGGGAGAACACAAAGAGTGGATGCACCTGCGCCATTGCAAAAGATTTTTAGCCATGTCATTCAGTGTCTCTAACCATCGGTTGCTATCATCTCGCGGTCCCCAACCAGGTAGTCTACACCTACCGACATGACTCAGACCACTTGTCAGTGATTTCATGGACTTGTGCCATGTTTTGGTCTGGCCGCCCCTAGCTTTCTTCCATCCTACTCCTACACCATAAAACATTGCACGTCGGGCGCTAATGCCATGCACTACAGTACTAGCAGGGAGCAGGAGGTTTTGTCTTTGCCTGTTGGACTGAATTTGAGTGAGATGGACTAGATTTTGCTGGGGCAGATTTAATCGAGTTGGATGGTTGTTGGACTACATATACTTCAGGTCGATCGGAACTAACACGCTGAATTATCGTAGTGTCGTGTTGCAGATTAACTATACGTTGATATTCAATTTCAATAGCATTAAAAGTCAATTTACGGTCTAGTCCATTCGAATCAGCAACCGTGTTCTGATGTCACTGAACTTTTGCGATTGGAGACTGCAGATGGGAATGAGGACTTTGAACTAGTCTTCAGTCAGCGACTTCAACTGGAAGCGTTCGCATTCGCGGTTGACGATTCCCACATGCATCAGAAATCAGCGTTTTCGTTCATCGTCAGTTTCAAACATTGATAGCGCGTGTTGAACAGTGAGAAGTTATCTCCGAACAGTTAGCTCAATGACTGAACGGTGCCTGAGAATGAGTTGTCACGTGGGTTTAGTGGCAGAATTAAGCTACAAAATCTAACTAGTATACTCAGACACAGCTTTCGAAGCAGCAAATGCACTTCCCAAGCGTTATATTGATTAGCAAAATCAAATTTGAATAAGACTTCATAACGCTGAAAACACATATCAAATGTGACATTGGATTCAGAATCGCAATGCAATTCTGAGACACTTCTTGCGATACCATCAACTGACGGTTTTCAGTTGTAGTAGAATTAGACCCGACCGAAGCTGCTACCTTGACGCGATGGTCGGGCTTGCCTATCGTGATGACCCAAATGAGCTATATTGGCTGGAACATATGTTCCTGTAGGTTCTACCATGCCAGGAAGGTCGATTGGAGAACGGTAAGACTAAAAGCAGCAACTCAAGGTCTGAGGGAGAAGTCGTACTGCTGACTGTAGAGGGGTGTGACAGCAGTAAGGTGTTTCCCTCGGACAACCAGCATCTGCAGCGAAGCTGCCTTCCCACATGGAGGGGCGGGGTTAGAAAAGGCCGACCCTAAAAATGTCACACTTCACCTTACCTCACGGATTTCCGTCTCCGGCGGTAATGCCCTTTGAAGAACGAAGCTAACACATTAAAAACCTTCCACGAAAGGGCCGTGCGCGACCGGCCTCAAGCAGTTGTCCGTTGGGCTCTGCGGTCACGCTCCCAGGTCGTTAAGACCAACATTAATCCGACTTCTTTTTCAGGTTCCTCAAGAAATACCCTTCCATGGTGTGGGCAGCCGGGAAGTGACATCAGCCCTCATACCCGTAACAGCACACGAGACCAAGTTGGTCACATTCAAATCCTTCCTACACCTCCTAATACCTCTCTTATCTCCAAGACTAACCCTCCTCACGTCTCTTTATCACCTCGCACCGCTAGGGCAAACGATTCGAGTACGCGGAACGCTATTCCTGGTCTCCTCGAACCACGCTCTAAACTACACGTAGGAGCTTTTAACGTCCGAACACTGTGCCAAATAGGACAACAGACTTCCTTAGCTAGGACTTTAGAATCCCGCGCCATCGATGTGTGCTGCGTCTCCGAAACGCGCATACAGGATCCGAGTAGCGTCATTCATCTGACCTCACCACGCCAAAATAAAGAACCGACTCCATTCACACTTCGTGTATCTGGAAGCCCTGATTCTGCTTCCCGTGGCCTAGCCGGTGTAGGTATAGCATTGAGTTCTAGGGCAGAACTAGCTCTCTTAGAGTGGATCCCAGTAGACAGTCGTTTGTGCGCTGTCCGACTAAACGGAACAGTAAGGATCCGAAAAGATAGGGACACTCATCGTTGCCTCTTCGTTGTCTCTGCCTATTCTCCCACTGACTGCAGCGCAGATGATGTAAAAGATGAGTTTTACAGAAAGCTTTCCGACCTCCTCCAAAAACCTAGGCGCTCTGATGTAGTAATAGCGGCCGGTGACTTTAATGCTCAAGTAGGTAAACTAAGCGATAGAGAAAGACACCTGGGTGGATCTTATAGCATCGTGGCTCAAAGAACAGATAATGGCGACCGTCTGTTGCAGCTATGCTCAGATAACCGCCTCTTTCTTGCAAATACTAACTTTAAGCATAAAGAAAAACATCTTTTAACATGGAGACCCCCTAATTCGTACCAACGTTGGACCCAAATAGATCACATCGCTATCAGCCACCGATGGAGAGGCTCGATAGAAGAGTGTCTCTCATTCTGGAGCACATACTTAGATTCAGATCATGCTCTAGTACGATCGTGTATCTGTCTGCGTCTTACTGGACGTAGGAAAGACGCTGCAAGTAAACCTCTTAGGGTCCTACCTAATGATGTTCAAGCTAAGAGTATATTTCAGGAACAACTAGGAAAACAGGCAGTCATGTAGGTGATGCCCAACCCAAGGCAGCTTGGAATGATATCCGAATAGCTGTGAACACAGCAGTGATATCTGCTAATACAGTAAACTACTAGGTTAGGAAGCAACACTGGATCTCAGCAGCATCTATCGCACTGATAGATGCTCGTAAACTCATTCCACCTGGCTCTAAACATAATGAAGAGCGTAGTCAGCTTAAGCGCAAGCTGACAAGAAGTCTATGCAATGATCGTGAACAGTGGTGGGTAGCGAAAGCAAAAGAGATGGAAAAGGCAGAGGCAATAGATTACAGCAGACCATTGTTCAAACTTGTTAAGGAAACCGGTATTAGGAAACCGACTGTTAGCGAAACAATCTCAGAGAAAGATGGATATATCATACATTCTCAATCCAGGAGATTGGATCGATGGGCAGAACACTTTATGGATCAGTTCAACTGGCCTTCAGCCACACTTCGGTTTCCGACGATCTCCAGTCAACCTTAATGGCAAGTTAATGTAGGTCCTCCATCTCTTTACGAAGTTGAAAAAGCTATAGGAAATCTGAAGCGAGGGAGAGCAGCAGGCCCTGACAGGTTGACTCCTGAGATTTTTAAGGATGATGGTCCAGTATTAGCAGTGAGATTAACTGAGGTCCTAGGTAGAATTTGGGAACTGGACGTAATCCCATCTGACTGGTCTCAATCACTGATTGTGCGAGTCTATAAGGAAGGACAAAAGTCCTCTTGTGACAATCACAAAGGAATCAGTTTGACTAATATAGTGTCTAAAATATTAGCTTCAATAATACTTCGACGCCTAACTAAAGCTCGTGAAGAGCAGACTAGAGGAAACCAGGCTGGTTTTCGACCTGGACGTGATCGTATAGACCAGATATACACACTACGTCACACTAGGTCCTAGAACACAAACACACATTCAGACGCTCCACAATGGTAGTATTTCTCGACCTTAAGGCACGATTCGACTCTGTTGATCGTGAGGTTCTATGGTAGTGTTTGTCACTGAAATGAGTTCCAATGAAGTAACCTACTCGAACACAACTGGTTGAGTGAGAGCTTATGGCGAACTGTCATCATAATTGATTACCTCAAGTGGTGTTCGTCAGGGCTGTCCACTCTCTCCATTCTTGTTTAACTTTGTCGTTGACGTGCTTTTAGAGATAACACTTTTCTCGGCTAAATTTCCAGGGGTTGAACTTCTACCGAGAGGTTCACTTGTTGACTTAGAATATGCTGATGACATAGTTTTATTTGGTGAAGACGCTGACAAAATGCAGAGTCTTCTGACCACTCTAAGCAACAATGCAAGCATGTTCGGGATGCGATTCTCTCCCTCAAAATGCAAAATGTTGCTTCAGGATTGGGTACATCGACACCCGAACTACTGATAGGGAGTGAAGTAATTGAGCGTGTCGACCGCTTCACTTATCTTGGAAGTCTCATCAGCCCTCGTGGTCTGGTGTGTGACGGAATCTCAGCACGGATACAGAATGATCGACTAGCTTTTCCCAACTTACGTCATTTATGGCGTAGGCGAGATATCCGTCTATCAACCAAAGAACGGGTTTACTGTGCAGCAGTTCGTTCCGTCCTACTCCATGGCAGTGAAACATGGCCGGTAAGAGTAGAGGATATTCGTAGGTTACTAGTATTTGATCATAGGTGTCTCCGAAACATTGCTCGTATATCCTGGGACCATCGAGTAAGTAATGCAGTTCTTAGGAAACGGGTACTAGGTAAGGATGGCAAATCAATTGATGACGTAGTGCGATGGCTGGGACACGTGTTACGTATGCCCAACGACCGACTGCCTCGACGTGCGATGTTCAGTGGTATAGGAGTAGGTTGGAAGAAAGCTAGGGGCGGCCAGACCAAAACATGGCACAAGTCCATGAAATCACTGACAAGTGGTCTGAGTCATGTCGGTAGGTGTAGACTACCTGGTTGGGGACCGCGAGATGATAGCAACCGATGGTTAGAGACACTGAATGACATGGCTAAAAATCTTTTGCAATGGCGCAGGTGCATCCACTCTTTGTGTTCTCCCAAATTCTTATCTTCTGAATTCTTCATGTCCCTTTTTTTCTCTTTCCAAATTTATTTCACTGGATAATACTCCTTGAATAACATCTTTAAACCCTAATCTTTTCGATTACTGTTTATACTCTTATTACCTCTACCACTACGGGATTTGAATCGACCACTGCATTTCTGTGCTAATGTGGTGTGGCAACTCGAACTGATGTACGTACGTACGAAGTTCTACGTTGTTACTGACTGAATGATTGAGTAGAATTAGAAGTGCTCGGTTGTGTGTTGGGTGTATGTTTTGCATCTGCTAACATCAGGTTAAGTTTAATCTGCTGCTCGAACAATAATTTCACTTTTGAGGGATCCATGTTTGCTCCCGCTTCGTCACCAGATTTGCTTTGTTTGAAGGGATTACGAGTTCACCTAATCTGAGAACGAAACGAAGATTCTGACACAATGACCAAGAAGCTAGCTATTTAGAAGCATTCCAGCACTGCTAACTAGAGAGAGATGTCCGAGTTCGGAAGAGGAAAATATATTCCACAAGCAGCCAGAAGCACGAACAACGACAAGCACAATGGATGCGTATATATACAGTATTAAAATGTCCTTGGGAAACGCTCCAAAATAGCATACTAAAAGAGATAACGAACCAATAGCATTTAGGTTCCTATCTCGAAAAAGACGACACTCTCATCTGCTCTCAGTCCAGACGTTTAGAATGATGATAGGAACACTAAGCAGCAGTTCAGTTGGCCTTCGGCTACTCTACAACTACCCACCATTTCTAAACCGCCTGAATGGAACACTGAAGTAGGTACCCCTATTATATCTAAAGTCCAAAAGGCTATAGTTAATCTGAAACGAGGAAGAGCAGCTGTTCCAGAAGGACTGGCTCAAGATGTCTTTAAGGATGGTGTTCCAATTCTAGCGATTAAGTTGACTAATATTATAGCTAAGATCTGGGACTTAGACGTTATTCCATCTGACTGGTCATAATCACTTATCGTCCCAATATATAAGAAAGGGTCAAAATCATCCCGTGACAACCATAGAGGGATTAGTTTGAATAACATAGCATCTAAAATACTAGCCTCAATAATTATCGGTCGCCTAACTAAGACTCGTGAACTGCAAACACGAGAGAATCAAGCTGGCTTCAGACCTGGTCATAGCTGCATCGACCACATATTCACCGTTCATCGGGTTCTAGAACACAGGCATGCATATCGGCGTTCGACAATGGTGGTCTTTCTTGACTTAAAGGCAGCATTTGACTCCGTAGACTGAGAGATTCTGTGGCAATGACTGTCATTGGAAGGTGTACCTCAGAAGTACATAAACCTTGTGAAGGCTCTCTACTCGAACACTATAAGTCGAGTTACAGCTTATGGAGAACTGTCATCTGATTTTGCAAACTTAAGTGGTGTCCGACAAGGGTGTCCACTATCTCCATTTCTGTTTAATTTCATCATAGACCTACTCCTGGATATGATGTTCTCTTCGTCTGAATTTTCGGGAATCCCTACCAGGAGGTCCATTTATTGACCTGGTAAAGACCTTGATAAAATGCATTCTTTTGCTAGCACTGAGCAACAATGCCAGAATGTTTGGGATGCGCTTCTCTTCCTCTAAATGCAAGTTGTTGCTTCAGGACTGGTCTACGTTAACACCTGAACTAAAAAAATAGGGAGTGAAGTAGTCGAACGCGTTGACAACTTCACTTATTTTGGAAGTCTGATCAGCCCAAATGGGTTGGTGTCTTACGAAATCTCAACACGGATTCGAAAATCTCGTTTGACTTTTGCCAACTTACGTAACCTATAGCGAAGGCGATATACCCATCTACCAATTAAGGGACGAGTATGCTGCGCAGCAGTTCGTTCTGTTCTACCTTACGGCTGCGAAGTGACCATTAAAAATAGAAAATACTCATAAGTTACTAGTATTTGACCACGGATGCCTTAGAAATATTGCTGGCGTCTGCTGGGATCACCGGGTCAGTAATAGTGAGGTTAGACGCAGGGTATTAGGGAATGATGGTAAATCAGTTGATGAGGTCGTGAATCTTCATCGACTGAAATGGTTGGGTCACGTGTTACGTGTTACCTTAATCCAGCACTCACCCTGGGTAGTAAGCAGATAGAAATAGTTGAGAAGTTCGTGTATATGGGTAGCTGCACAGGTGTTGGTGGTGGCGATGATGAGATCAATCCACGTATAGTGAAAGCCAGAGCGGCTTATACTAATCTGGCCCATATTTGGCGCCTTCACGATGTTAGTCTGGATGTAAAAGGTCGGATCTACAACGCGTTAGTGAGAGCAGTTTTGCTCTATGCTTGTGAAACCTGGCCTCTCCGAGTTGAGGGTGTTACACGACTCTCTGTGTTTGATCATCGTTGTCTCCGAAGGATTGCTGACATCCAGTGGCAACACCTTGTTAGTAATGCAGAAGTTAGACGATAATTCAATTGGTTTCACCATCTTGAAACACTGACTTCGGTGGCTTGGACATGTTCTACGAATGTCGCCCCTGAGAATTCCACGTCGTGCATTATTTCCCGACTCTGGGACTGGTTGGAAAAAGCGAAGAGGTGGTCAGCGTATGATACGGTGTCGTGGTATGAAAGAAAGCTGTACAAGACTGGCTTCTGTTGGTCCCTCACGACTCCCTAGTTGGGGTCCTAGAGATGGAGCAACACAATGGTTTGAGACGTTATCAGGCATGGCTCAGAACAGAAGCCAGTGGCGATCCTGCTGTAACCTTCTTTTGCTTTCTTCATAAAAAGTGACCGTGACTTTAGTTGAAAGAATTCTTGTCGGTTGTATTTTTGCTAACTGAACTACTTCTCCTATTATCACCATTATTATTTCGCTATCATACATTAATTTCTGTTCGTTGATGTTCTCGTTTTTTCTGTACGCACCATAGATTCTCTCTCTTCACAGCCTCATTGTTATTGTGTGATGCATATGGATTTGGCGCCCCTTTGTATCAATAGCTATATTTAAATAAATAAATAAAAATCCGAAAAATCAGAACTTTGGCATACGGTTCGTCCAAGTTCAGCAGACGAACATAAACAAAGATCGATCGATTTCTTTTAAAAATATAGTAACATTTTCCGAAACCTTAAAATAACGATAACACTACTTAACATGGTCGTTTCTAAACCTAGATACTTGTTACATTTCTCTGTAAATAGTTTCCACTAACTGGGACTAATCTCAGGGAAAGTGAAACTAGGTTAGACAAAGCAAATGTTTATCGGACGTTAAAAAAGGAAAATTACTTGATATAACTCCAGTTGTTCGTTTGTGACAAAAAGGACCTCATAGTTGGAACACCACACAAATCCCAGAAGCGTTGCTGACTTATTCTACACACGAAAATGTGAGAAGTTACTATAAGAAATAAGGTAACCTTGCATTCTTGAGAATACTGTACACCCCTGGGGCAATTGGCTTGAAAATTCAAGAAGTCAACTGATCGATGAGTCCGCTGAATTCCCAAGATTTTGTTATCTTCAGAAAACTTAATGCTCAAAACTTCGCCTTGATCATCTATGCTGTGATACGAAAACCCATAAAAAATAAAAATAAACGAAATTATCTAAAGATAAAACAAGGATGATATGGCTAGAAAAACATCCTGAATAGACAAATGCATGATATCTTTTCATACACACAAAAAATAACTAGGTTGTGCAGTGACTAATGTAGTGCTGTCCGCAATCTGTTTTCTTACTAAAACTAAACATAATTTGTAACCGGAAAAATTCAACGTTCAGATATTTTTAACCGAAGCAGATTAGATGCTAGACAAATCAGTTATTACTTAGAAAGCTTAGAAAATTTGGACACTTTCATTATACACTGAGAACTATTTTCTATAGGGGAAACCAAGAAAATTAAAATAGACTCAAGCTTGTTAGATGGAAATAGAGACCAGGACAGAAATCGACTGATGTTGGTCAGGATGGAAATGGTATTAAACTACTCATCAAGTCATAAGCAATCTATAACCCGGAATAAATAACCACTAGTGAAAGTCCAACACTCCGATAGTGCAAAAAAGATGAGATGGAGATTATAATTCGGCAAACGAACTCACAAGGTAAAAGCATGAAGTATTGAAACTCAGAATTCAAGTGAGTGCTTCGGAGCCACTGAGCTCAATGTTCATATAAATACATGAAATAGAACTGATACCGGAAATTTCACTGTATGTAACGTTGGCAAAGGTCGCGCATGTTCGTGCTCCTATAATTTCTCTATTCATATTCTTGACCAACCTCTTAACTTTCCTCAGTATTGTGAAAAATCAAAACATGAGGATATGGTTTGGCAGAAATAAAATGAAGTAGATGATGATCGTAGATATATATTTGAACACATCAAACCAGGAAAAACTGAATGCTAGGGTAGAGCAGTTACATGACTCAATAAACTGGGTAAAAATTCAAGTTCATTGTTGAAGTAAGCTCAAACTTATGCTTTCGTTCAGAACTACTGTTAATTACAGTTGAATATAGAAATTTAGGGAGTGACGACTTGAAGGTCTCCACAAGATTACTTAAGATTTCTGAGCAATCAGTTATGAGCGAAATCCTTTCAAATAGAATATAACTTACCGAAAATTCAAAACCAAGTCATCAACGACAGATTTGACATTGACACCCATCGTACCACGACTCCTGAGAGTAAATATCTACAAACATTTACAAGATAAAATCAGAGTTACATGTTTCCGAGCATCGTCAAAGTAAACACTATTAAGTGAGTCAAGTGGTTCGAAAACAGTTACTTTCGTCGATAAGTACAGAAAATAATCGCAATTTTCACCAGCCAGTTTTATGTAACGCCTTATTTGATTATGGTACCAGTGTCAAATGTCACTGTAAAGAGTTGGTGTAAACTAACTGATCATTAGTCATAGATTCGTGGTTTAACGGTACGGTTGAGGGAACTCAGTATTGTAGTGGAAGTGACTAGCATGAACTTCTTTCGATAATAACTCTTTTCGTTACTCACATTTTTATAATTTCACTTGATTTGTACAATCATTGAAATTTACCACATAAAAGGACAGTAGTATTTTTCTCGTTGAGTTAATTAACTGTTTTGATCGTAAACTACGCATCA
Source organism: Schistosoma margrebowiei (assembly GCA_944470205.2). Lineage (NCBI taxonomy): Eukaryota > Metazoa > Platyhelminthes > Trematoda > Strigeidida > Schistosomatidae > Schistosoma > Schistosoma margrebowiei. The sequence continues at coordinate 22,363,455 of OX104024.1, forward strand.
AAACTACTGTTTACACTTTAATTGCATCTACCCCAGTTAAAGTGATATTGTATTGAGTTTTTCGATTTTACTTCTGTGTATTTATTGCATCGAAGCAAACTTGGTCGACTTTTACTTGGTTCATTTAGTTAAGGTTTGAAAATCCCTTTACATATCCTGTTTTTTATCACCGTTCTAGTTGATTTTCACGATGGCTAAGTCTACTCATAAATGTGGACAACCATACTGCTTATTTCCCGTGAATGAAGGGATGCAATGTGATGAGTGTAATAAGTGGTTCCATAAGATGTGCACCCGACTAAGCCCCACTGCATATAAAAGGTGTTCAAAGCCCAACTCTCATTAGCTTTGTAGTTTTTGTTGCTCAAGCAAAACATTGCTTATCCAGGAAGCAATTAGTCTCCTGGTGTTGGCTAATAAGAAGGTTGATGAAGGCTGTACTGATAACATTGGTACTGATGGCGAAGATTGCGTTAGTGTCGTAAGTGCTATCACGGCGCAAGCCAGACATCTACCTGTGCAACCCGCAGTTAAACGTTCTCCCCCGAAACGTTCAGTGAGCGACACGTCATTAGACGTTGGTGGCTATATTGCTACAGCAGCAACCGGTGACCCAGATAAAACAATTACTGTCCCGAGTTGATCTAATGTAGACGTTTCGACTGATGGAAAATGGATGACGCGAAAACGCAGAAGCGTAGGAAAGATAGCTAAAACTAATGACTGTTTACTTGGTAAGTCCTTGGTGGACTCTCAGGTTAATCCGCCAAAGTTCCATAGTAAAGCTTCGTCTGACATTGTTGTGAGTCATTCGCTTGACTCCCAGGACTCTGTTAAAATAAAAACTAATCGTAAGATACCAGTAGTTAAAATACAGGATCTAACGTCACGGTCGAAAGCTGTGAACACATTTTCAAAAGAAGCCAAACCCCTCCCTAGTTTAATTATTTGGAATCTAGAGGAGTCGAAAGACAACGACCCTGCTAGAAGACATGCACATGACCTGCAGTTAGTGGAGTCTGTGGTAAGGAATGTACTACCTGAAGAGGTTTCAAAAGTACATATTACAAAAGTAATACGACTTGGTAAATGGGTTGGAGGCGAGACCCAACCAAGAAGAATCCTGAAGCTGGTTCTCAGGAGTTTTGATGAAAGAGACATATTATTGAAAAGCGCACTAAAAACTCGTGCCTGAAATATCCGTATTCGACCAGATTGGCCACTTGAGGGTCGAATCAAGTGGAAAATGCTCTTACGGAGTTGAGGACCCGCAAATTAAATGGCGAAATTAACCTTACCACTAAGGGTTTTCGGGTAGTCAGGTCTTGGAAGCCAATGCTTCCGAGGCCTGTATGGGTAGAACGATTGATTGCCAAAACACCTTAAGTGTGTGCTACACGAACGCTCGTAGTCTTAGAAATAAAACGTCCGAGCTAAGTCTGATGGTGCAAGAATTATGTCCCGATATAATCGTTGTTACAGAAACTTGGTTCACCGTTGATATAGACTGTCCTCCTTTCATTGCTGGTTATATCTGTATCAGAAGTGATAGAGTTTCAAGTTGCAAAGGGGGAGGTGTAATATTATACTTTAGGGATCACTTTCGTATACAATCAACCATATCGGAGGCTCATATCAGTGGCACAAGTGAGGTTGCATGTCGTAAGATTAAATCTAGAAATGGGTTAGTGACTGTAGGAGGAAAATACCATAGTCCGTTTTGTCTTGCTGAAGACTTTATCCTAAGACACATCTGTTCTTGGAGTATGGCAGAATGTTGTCTCATCATTGGGGACTTCAACGCACCGCATATCAACTGGATAGAGCTCACAGCTCCAGGTAGTGGTTTCGATAGCAACCTTTTATCTACCGTTATACAGTGTGCACTTGTACAATGTATCACAAAACCGACACATATTGATTTGCAACATGTTCCGTCACTTCTGGACCTCGCCCTCACCCACCACTGTGAGGATGTCCTTGATATCCAGCACCTTCCTCCACTAGTGAACAGTGATCACGTTGTAATTCACTTTAAGTTTAGGACACATGGTATACAATTCGTATCTGCTCCACCCCGTCCCAATATCTGGCGAGCCAATATTCCAGCGATCAGAAACTGTGCTATCTCGACTGATTGGTCGGTCGACGCGGATGGATTGATCGAAGATGAATGGAATAAGTTTAAGGCTACATTCGAGTCCGTAACGTCGCCGTTTATCCTATGGTCAGCACGTAAGCTATCACATTGCCCTCCACGGATTAATAAGGAAACCCGAAAGCTGTTAAAGCGTAAGAAATATTTCTGGGACTTATTCTTGTTGACAGGTCATGCACCATTTAAGCATGAGTATCAAAAATTCCGTAATATCTGTAAGAAAACCATAGACAAATCTCGTACCACTTACGAACGACAGTTAGTATATGATAGCCGTACTTGTCCGAAACGATTGTTTTCGTATGTTAAACGGCAAATGAAACGTAGTGATAGTATTCCCCCGTTACTGTTACACGACAATTCAGAATTACTAGCTGAATCAGATTGAGCAAAAGCTGAGACTTTTTCAGACTACTTTAGCGAAGTCTTCTCTACGTTTATTGTAACAAATACTTGTCCCACTCACACCGAGATACCAACCATCGAATCTGTACAGGTGACTGAGAAAACTGTCCTTCGGTTGATAACTAACCCCAAACCTGATAAGACACCGGGCCCTGACGGGTTACATCCACGGTTGCTGTCATCTCTTGCGGACATTATTTCAAAACCGCTTGCGACACTCTTCAACATGTCCCTCTCACTCGCTCAGCTCCCTAGAGATTGGAAGGACCCTATAGTTAGTCCTATATTTAAGGACGGTCAACGACAGATAGCATCTAACTACCGGCCTGTCAGTTTAACTAGCAGAGTCGTTAAGTTGCTCGAAAAGATAATTCGGGTTAGGTTGCTAAGCCACATAGATTTACACAATCTGTTAGCTCATGAGCAACACGGATTTCATAACAAGCGTTCATGCTTGACTAACTTGCTTATTGCGAGGGAGGATTGGACAGCAACCCTAGATAACGGTCTGTATGTCGACGTGATATTCATAGATTTTAGCAAAGCGTTTGACAAGGTTTCACACATAGGTCTTATGCAAAAGCTCACGAGCTTCGGAATAATAGGTACTGTATATGAGTGGATAGGAAATTTCTTATGTGACCGCAGACAAAGAGTTAGAGTCAACGGAACGCTATCCGATTGGAAGCCGGTCAAAAGTGGTGTACCCCAAGGCACCATTTTGGCCCTCTGCTCTTCCTTCTCTACGTTAATGACTAACCGCTGTTACTTAGGTCGTCGACATTATTGTTAGCGGATGATGTAAAAATCTGGAGAACAATAAAAAGTGCGGCAGATCATGTGGATCTTCAAGCTGACTTAGACGATTTAGTTAGATGGGCTCGAGACTGGGGCTTCGAAATCAATGCTAGGAAGAGTGTACTAATGCACATCGGTCACGGTAATAGTTACCGTTACACTATTGAGGGTAAACCTCTTCCATGCGTTCAAGAGCATAAAGACTTAAGAGTAATATTAAGTCATGATTTAAAAACAACTAAGCATTGCAAAGCAGCCACTGTCAAAGGTTTTCGTGCGTTATGGTCACTTCGCCGAGCGTTCAAATCTTAGAATTTTATATCCCATATATGTTAGACCACATTTAGAGTACTGTATCCAAGCAGCTAGCCCGTGTCTGGTAAAGGATACTAACTCCCTTGAGCGAGTCCAGCGTGTGGGAACGAAATTAGTGAAGGGTCTTTCTAGACTCCCTTACGATGAGCGTTTAAAACGCCTAAATCTTTTCCCCTTGTCGTATCGTAGGACACGAGGTGACCTTATACTGACATTTCGTATCTTTAATTATGATTTGGGTGTTAATATGTCTTATCTTTTTGCTCTCTCCAGCACTAATAATCTCCGAGGTCATAGCAAGAAGGTTCATAAACCACGATCTAATAAACTTAAAGTGGGATCCCGTTTTTCTCATCGAGTAGTCAATGATTGGAACGCCTTACCCGAACAAGTGGTATCAGCCCCATCAGTTAATACTTTCAAGGAAAAGCTGAACCTTCACTGGAAAGCAGTGTGTCAGGATTAATACAGGTTCATCAACCTACTATCCTTATTACTGAAGACTGAAGTTGTTGTGCTAAATTGGCCATGAGCTTTCCTTTTCGTTTCCGCTTACAAGATAGATTGATTGTCACTCACAAGTAGAATTCTTCCCACAAACTCCTCATTTAATCCTGTCTCATGAACAGATCATTAACATAAATAACCAATACGTTTGTAGACCACATCTATGTCCTCATAACTGATTTGTCGTGATTTGAGGAAAACTTGTACCAGGGTTTCATGCTACTTGACTCTCGTCAGCAAGGTTTACCTGTTATCCTGAGGGAACTGATGCTCCCTGACGGATTCGATCCCGTATCACCCAGCATCACAGTCCGGGATTTTACCACTAGGATATCTGAGTGCCGAGTAGCATGAAACTCTGGTCCAGGGTTTCCTGATGACTACCTCCAATCACAGTCTAATCTCAACGTAATGCACGCTATGTCAAGTCCTCTAGACTAGTGATCACATTGCAACTTGGTCGATAGCATTCGATCTGCACTAGGAAGGACTTGACATATGTGACATTGATCACCACACAGTGATCAATCAATTGTGATCATCACTGATTTGTCTCTGACATATATTGCTTTTGGATTAGACTACGTATTTTAAATTCTTGACTACTTATAAGAAAACTGAACACACCATTATTGTTCAAATTGTACTGGAATCACGACATAAAATATTTCTATACAGGATACTGTAAGTCATTATATGTTTACTTCTAAGACGCCTACACTACGGTTAATGAGGGTTCAATGATCTCAGACGCTCTTCATAAGGCCTAAATCTGAGTCCCTGAAACGATTTCCAGCAAACCGTTCCATAAGTTCCAATGTATCACTATCCTTTCGGAGTGAGGAGGAAATAGTATATTTCCGTACTCTGAAAGAGGTTGTAGTGACTCACTTTTATCACGAGAACACGACTGGTTTAATAAAAACAATTATTATTATAACCAATTGTACCAGTGATCGTTTTAATGTGCTTTTGTTTGACTGTGCTAATGACAGCTATATTGTGCTTCCATTCTTATTCTCACACTTCGATTGTGACTTCGCGCGAATTCGGTTACCTTCTGTAACCAAGCTTGTATCCTGGCACGATCTCGGTATCCTTTCGATGCCACGAGATCGCCAGCAAATAAACCTCGACTTGGTCCATTAATTGCCTTCTGATATTTGGCATCTCGGGGATTTTATGGAGTCATTTGGCACGAGCTTCTTGGTAGCGGTGTTTACAGTCAACCTCCACCCTACACCACGCTACAATTGGTGATCCCAAAGATTGGAACACGCGACAACTGTTGACCCGAATTCTGGAACACGCCTCAACCTTCCAAAGAAGCCAATTTGGTGGATCTATTGTTTATCTATCCACTTCTATCGTATATTTTCATATTATCTTCTAGTATATAATATACTCGACATGACGGATAACGATAAGAATAGTAATAATATAATAGATTCCCACGTAATTGTACCGAATCCTTGTCAATGTTTATTCTCGTGACGGTAAATCCCATGCTTTATTCGGGAAATTTTACCCTATTAACGATTCTCCTCGCTGACCCGGCTGCTTGGTACGGAATGCATACGCATAAGCATATCCGTCTACCACCCAGCACCAAATGGTTAAGTTGAACGGTTTCACTGCCAACTTAAAAGTGCTCTACGAGCACACGAAAACGGCAACTGGTACGAAACCTTACCGCTCGTTCTTTTAGAAGTCAGAACGAGCTTAATGTAGAATCCAAACTACGGTTTGGATAGATGAATAGCCGTCCAGGTACGTCAGACACGCGCCCTTGCCCGTCAAGTCAAAACAAGTAATCGGGTAAATAGCGGTTCTATAATTCATCATAAATTTAAATGTAAATCGTTACCTAAACAAATATTACCACCCGGCTATTCAACCAATAATCGTTCAATCAATCAAATCTAAACTACATAAAATAAAGTTGATAAAAGTTGTGGGAAAATTACCAGTCACAACAAATAAACACTATTCTATCCTGACTGGATAGAGCACACACAGAAGGAGGAGCAAATCAATATGGCTGCCGCCAAGAAAAAGTGTCAAGTAAAACAACATGGATACAGTTCGGGAGGAAGCACAAAAACTTAGTGAAGATGTAATAAAAATAAAAACTATGATAAAATACAAATATTAACAATCCAAACGTAATCAAAAAAAACTAACAATGTACAAATAAAGGGATCAATAGGAACAAAGTGCAAGTATATACATGGAGGGATTTTCACAAACACACGAGGCATTCAAAACAGATCTTACACTTAAAGGCATATATCCAATGTTCCGCCGCTGAACTTGTATACGGCACGACATTGCGTCTGCCCGGAGAATTCTTCACACCACGGAGCAGACCTAATTTCGGTAAATCAGATTACGCCCATCGACTGTCTGCATTTATGCGAATGCTGTCTCCGGTGTCAACTCGAATACAACATCGACAGGTCGCTTTCCGTCGAGAGTTATCTACCTGTTCACTTGTTTTCTTACGAGTAGATTCGGTACGCAAACCCCTGCAACAACCTTACGAAGGCTCTTTTCACGTGATCGCTCGTTACGAAAAGACCTTCAGGGTTGATCGACACGGCCGCGTCGTGATCGTCAGCATTGATCGTCTCAAACCAGCACATGTCGATGACAGTGCCCTGTTTGTTAACTTGAGATTCAATGCTAGACCCATCAAACCTAGCGGGATCCTTAAAATCTTCAAATCCCACGCTAGATATATCCGAGACCTCATTCTCACGACCCGGTCAACAGCACGCGTCATCTGCACTATCTACGGACGAGACGACAGTCTCACGTCCAGATCAGCAGAGCATGCCGCCTCTGACCTCGGATGAGATTGTAGGCTCACGAAACACGAACGAGACTACCGTCTCACGTTCCGGTCGCCGAGTACGGTTGCCCGTACGCCTCCGCGACTAGTCGCACAGTGAACAACCGATACGGTGTAGGATTATTCCTATACTACACGCATTCTACACTCTTCTCTTTTTTGATTTTCTTTTTATTTCCTGAGCCCACGCCTTCGACAATCTCCGTTTGGTTCCGTCGACTTCATTCAACTTTGGTGAAAGCTGGACTGGCCACCCACGCTCTTGTCAACGTACTCAGTCGATATATATGGTTTCGAATGCTTGGCATAGGCTTGGTCTCGAACTTGGTCGTTACGGTCGCTTCTGGTTCATCGTCTCAACGTGGTTTCGTCCTACGTCTGCAGCATTTCTGGTCAGCATTCCCTACGAACGCCATCTTCAGATTCTGGATACAAACCACTCGGGTAGGATGCCAACTCAAGCAACAAGTACAGCACATCACTCCTGGTACCGTTATCCGAAAATGACCTTTGATGGCAACTCGACTATCAACGATCGCTTTCCTGTTCGTCAATCCGTTCGTCCTACAATCGCTAATCAGTCCCACGATTTAAACCGCTATTCATCGAAAGTGTAAACACTTTCTAGTGGGGGCTCCTGTAGTGACTCACATTTATCACGAGAACACGACTGGTTTAATAAAAACAATTATTATTATAACCAATTGTACCAGTGATCGTTTTAATGTGCTTTTGTTTGACTGTGCTAATGACAGCTATATTGTGCTTCCATTCTTATTCTCACACTTCGATTGTAATTTCGCGCGAATTCGGTTACCTTCTGTAACCAAGCTTGTATCCTGGCACGATCTCGGTATCCTTTCGATGCCACGAGATCGCCAGCAAATAAACCTCGACTTGGTCCATTAATTGCCTTCTGATATTTGGCATCTCGGGGATTTTATGGAGTCATTTGGCACGAGCTTCTTGGTAGCGGTGTTTACAGTCAACCTCCACCCTACACCACGCTACAAGGTCAAACAAAATTGTTGGAGATTATGCAGAACGCCTTTCTGTCAAACTGGCCAAAAATGACCTTCAATGTTACCAGCGCTACGTTCTCTTGGAGAGCATTTTTGTCGCAGCTGGCATAAGAATGCAAACTATTAAATGTCAAAACTCCTAGATCATTTTCAACTTGAGACACCCCAAAAGTGGAGTTAACTTAATTATATGTGTAGTCTGCAAAATATCTCAGATAGGCTACCTTACATTCTGAAGCGCTAAGAGTTATTCACCAGACTTTAATATCGAGTTAGACCATCCTGAATTGTCAACCTATTATCTTAGTTGCAAACGTCTCTCCAGAATTTCATATCAACATAATAAAGTAATTGGTTACATGATATCTACTGTGTAAAAAGATTAGGAAAAGAAGAGGTTTTTGTGATGAGACCTGAGGGACCACGCTAGAAAATTCAGTAGCCTGACAAAAAGTGTAGTTTTCCCCGAATTTACAAAGCCGATTTACAAAGCCGAAGTAAAACAATGTGTTATCGTTCAAGAATACTTGTGCGATACATATTATTGACAGTATCCAAATTCAATATAGATGACATTACAAATTTCCTTGCGATCAATGATGGTTGTTCAGATACGCACTGCCTTCAGTGGGTTGCTTAACAGGAGTTAATCTACCTGAAACTGTGTTGTTTGAATAAAAGCAGTTTATACAGAACAATTGATCACGCAAATCGTCGTACATCAGAGACTCAATGAGTTTTGAGATATTAAGGGACGTTTTACTGGCCTGTAGCTAGAAGTTTCACTGAGTATGCCTGCTTTGAAAATTTGTGTAATATGAGCTAGTTTCTAATTTTCCAGTGTTGTGTCTCGGCTTATCGAATGTGAACGGCATTGCCAAGATTGAAGCTATTTCCCTGAGCTTAGCAGAATGGACAATATAAAGGCCAGAAGTGTCCATGTCAATATACTGAAGTTTCTGATACACCAAGCGGCGGTTCAGATTCACTTCCGAGTGTCCTATCGGGTTACAAAAGTAGCTCTCATTGATATAATTAGAATGAAACTGTTGAAATTTCCGAAAGTACTGTTCTACCGAAATTTTAGTGGCCTCAACGTCGTTGTTGATACATAGTAATTGGGAAACACCAGTTTTAACCTCTCAAAGAGAAACTGCATGACAAAATAAGCTTCTCGGAATGGAAATGATTTGATCGATTGGCTCTATCTGATAGTGAAGACTTTATTCTCTCATTACTTTTGTACGTTGGTTCCCAGATTGCTTGAACTCACTATAAATGTTATTGTTTCTAGTTCCTTCATATTCCGCCCATTAGTGACGTTTGCGTTTTAGCATTCAAAGAGTGGAATTATTTACGACTGTGAGTTTCTTGTATTTTTTGGAGACTGCTTGCTAGACAGATTTATTTGTAACACATAAGACAGTGTGGAGTTCTTCGTAAATATGCATCTAATCGTGACAGCGTTTGATTATTTCTCCAGCGATTTATCAACTTCACATTTTCAAAAATTGAAGAACTGAGCTTCAGTAGACTTGTACATGTGTTCAGTGAAGTTGACTTTAGGAAGATTCAGGTCTTCTAGAATTTGGATTAAAATGTATTAAATACGAATAGAGCATAATATTCCCTCCAGGAGACAGTCGTTGTACTCAGCTTCATCAGTGTACTTCCTGTAGATAACTCCAACGGGACATCACGAATAGTAAGATAATCTTATTGAACACCATACAAATTTATCAAGATTTATTAAATCTTGAGTGTAGACTGTATGCGCTACCGGAGATGTTCGAAGTTACAGGGCTTCTTCGCTCTCCATTCTCGTTTCCCTGTCGTTATGAAACAAAGTCTTGCCGGTTATTGCTAGCTCCCGGTCAGTAGGTTGACATGCCTTATTTCAGATATTCCTATCAGATGTGTATATTTGGCATTATTTAGATCACGCAGACCATTCATTTCATTCGATAAACTCGCAATATTCGTATGTAAATACTTTATGCTTTCGATTTACAGCACATGAGCTTCGTCGACCTGGTTGTCTCAAAGAGCTTATGTGAATAAACAGGCAACATTCATACACAGAGTTTTCCGAGTTGAAAACACCTATCTCTTCTAAATTTTTTCTTAGAATATGTTACGTCCAAGTTTTGCTCGTTCCAGTTATTGAAGTACGGACTATCAATCTACTTGCACATTACGAACCCAAATTGACAGCAGAACCAAAACTATAATTCAGATACCAAATTTATTCGCAATTCATAAATAGTCGATCAAATGTCGTTCTAACAACAATAATTACAACAATTAAAAACAAACCTTCAGCTTTGAAGGTTCCGGAGCAAAACTACCAAATACCAAACCAACGAAAAAAGGAAACAAAAATGTCGGAAACAATGATATAAACAAATAGGTTCAAAGGTTAAGTAAAACAAATACATCCAAAAACACAGTAAGTTATTAATATACAATAAAAAGGTATTAATCCGTCGAATGTCTTCAGTTCTCTTGTAACAGAATATTCAGCTTTTATGCTTAAACCTTGTACTATGTTGCCTTGTGATGGTATCGGTTTCTAACCACATTATCTTTGAAACTGAACATACGATCACTGAGTGGATTCGCTTTCAACATTTAACACAAAAGAAGGTCAACGATGGTGAACGAGGGAACAATTAATTGAATTGTTTGGACAGCATGGCTCAGCCTTGCAGGCATGGTCATCCTTGTGTAACTTATCACTTATTCATATTTATATATTGTCCAATATCCAGGGTAAATGCATTCTTTAGAAACACTGAATATAATATTGCGGATTATTACTATAGGAGGCGTCGGGATTGCTAGGGTTGAAGCTATCACGAGTTCAATTAATCTGAGAACTAGAAACAAGACTCAATAACCAAAGACTCGCTAACTAGACGGAGAAGTCCAAGCTTCGAATGAGGAAGCACATTCTGCAAACAGCCAGAAACGAGCGACACCACCAAACACAATTCAAAACGTATATATACAGTAAGAAAACCGTCCTTGGGGAGAGATACCAAATAACATACTAAAAGACGCAACAGACCAATAGCATTTAAGATATTTCCCAGTAGGAAATATGACATGAAGGTGGCAGGAGCGCCTTCGGCGCGGAAAAAAAAGTTCAAATTTTCTAAAATTTCAAAATTAGGTCCTTTCCCAAGCGAGTCCCCAACAGCAAAAGACAATATTATGACTTTCACGTTAGATCTCAAGGATTAGGTTTTCACATCATGACAAGACTACAACTTTAGTATTAGCTATATCATTATACTAGTACTAAAATGAGTTTGTCCGGGTGCATGTGGACTCCATTTGGTAACCAACGTCTATCGGCAGAAAGCTTCAGTAATTAAAGCCGCTTTTTAAGGATTGGAAGACATTCTTCATTAACTGAGGTAAGAATCTCATCTTTCTCGACTGGTAGCCCCACTTGTTGAGTCAATGTGTTCTTGAGCCTCGAGGACTGCTTCATAAACTTCTACCTCATAATATCAATGACTGCATACTCAGGGTCCAAATTTTCTGCGAAATCTTTCATAACGATACACCCTTAGGGATGGTCCCGATGAGATTGCACTCAGAATTGATATGTCCCTTCTGATTTCAGCAGATGACTAGTCATCAGTGTTTGTAAATGTTATACGAAGGAGTCTTCGATGGTACTGGTTCTTAGAACCTATCCCCCAGCTGGGCGATGTAACCGTCAGTGGCTCAATTTACGGAATTTAGAGCTTCATTCTCAACACTTTCTAGAGAATCTTGCAATTTTTATCTAGCTGTCTGAGGAGAATTTTTTTAATATGAATGCTAATATTTATAAGATTATGTTGTCTAATCATTTTTCCAGGTTTCCGGACACGTCATTTTATTTCAGTATTCTGATTGCTTTCTCGTACTCTTTTCTGATTGGTTGGGCATCCTAGCTTAGATTGCACGACAGGTTCACTAACTGATTTTTCTACGAGACCAGGGCTGTTCAAACTTTTGATAATAGAACTCAGTCCTTTTTAACTCTGTTAACAGAGTCCAGTCACTCCCAGTTGCATTTAAAGAAATTTACTGGGCGACGGAAGTTAGCTAAGAGAGTTTAGCACGGTTGGTGTTTTGACGTTGTTGAGTTTCAACATATCCTCGCTAGTGTCGATATGTGTTTCATCGATATCAACGTCGTCTTCTTCTTTACTTCACTGAGCCTCTTCCTTTATTCGTCCAGTTCAGGACTGTTCATTTCCGAGTTTCCGACAATACTTTTTATCGAATAGTAAAGTGAATGATCATGTTGCTCAGAAGTTCGTGAACGCTGATGTTGCAATCGCAGTATAATAACCTGCGATATGAATTACCAAGTCTTTTGTAAGCAGTTATTGTAACATGCTTCGTGAAAAACCCTTGCACTATCTACACTTCATATCTCAGGTAACAAAAAATTCGCATCCAGGTGGCTCACATGAGTTCGTGACGACTTAGTTTGGTTGGTGACGAGTCGACCGCAAACGTCTAAGTAAATATCAGAATGTTATAGCTCCTGTATTTATTAGCGTCCTTATTTTACTCAGTCATTATATTTCTTATTATTTTATACTGAATGTTAAAAATCCTCTTGTGCTTGAGTAGATAACCTCGCAAGCCACTGAACAATCCATGATTTAAGATAGACATTCAATACTAATCTGGTTTCTTATATCAATAGAATGTAGCGTGGCGTCGAGTCGAGATTGACTATGAACACCGCTACCAAGAAGCTCGTGCCAAATGACTCCATAAAATCCCCGAGATGCCAAATATCAGAAGGCAATTAATGGACCAAGTCGAGGTTTATTTGCTGGCGATCTCGTGGCATCGAAAGGATACCGAGATCGTGCCAGGATACAAGCTTGGTTACAGAAGGTAACCGAATTCGCGCGAAATTACAATCGAAGTGTGAGAATAAGAATGGAAGCACAATATAGCTGTCATTAGCACAGTCAAACAAAAGCACATTAAAACGATCACTGGTACAATTGGTTATAATAATAATTGTTTTTATTAAACCAGTCGTGTTCTCGTGATAAGTGTGAGTCACTACAAGAACAAGAGGTACTCACCGACATGAAGTTTGTGTCTCAGGTACCCGGAGTGCATGGGACAATCCCACTTCAATAACATGGTGTTGGGTAACCAGCTCGCGGCACTTCCAAAGTTATGCTTGTTTCATTACGCTTTGATCTCTAAAAAGCTATGATCCTCATATACAAAAACATTTCGGCAAGTCAATCAACTATGGTTTAGTTGCTTTGCACCTGTGTTCGCTATTAAAATTTAACCCCGAAAATTAAATAAATGTGTAGTAACGTTTGGGTACTTGTTATAAATTCGACAGGCTATTCTTGAGGTTTTCCGAATGCAGTTTTCGGGATGACGCGAAATTGTGCAGAATGTCCAATAAATATTTAAAGTTTGATCACAGAACGTAGATGGGTCTCCCTAAAATTGTCGAAAATTTTGGGGCATTATTGAGAAAGAACCCAAAATATTCCCGAAATTGGTGAAATTTTTAGTTTCATCAATGAATATATATGGATTTCGCCAGTGTTATAAGATGGTAGGGAAATAATAAAGCAATCCGCAGAAATCTGGGAAAGCTTAGGCGTTTTGTGACATTTTCCCTAGACTTTTGTAACGCCTTCCACTAAATTTCCTCAAAAGAGTAAAAATTTCCATAAAAATGGGAAGATTAGGTCACTAGATATATTTTATGAAATAAAGTGAATGATACTAGATAAGTGTAAAAATATATGTGTGCGGAAATCCCTCCGTGTATACACTTGTAGTTTGCTCCATTTCATTCTTTTAGTTGTAAATTTTGTTAATCTTTGTGATTCCATTTGAAATGGTAATTTTTGTATTCTATTTTTTCTACGCCTACACTAAGTTTCCATGTTTCTTCCTGAACTGCATTTATGTTGTTTCAGTTGGTACTTAATCTTGGCAGCAGCCATATTGGTTTGTTTCCCCTTTTGATTGTGTTGCTTGCGCTGACTGAAATTGTGCATTTTCGATTGTGAATTGAGGTACTCTTTCAGAATTGAAAACACTGTTATAAAGTAACCAGATATTATATTTTGAACGAATCTGTGCGTAATCTATCCAGACAGTAAACAATAACATTTATTTGTTGCGATTGATAATTTTCTCACATCCTTTATCAATTTCCTTATTTGTTGTAATTTAGATTTGATTAATTGAAAAATTATTGGTTTAATAGCTGGATGGTCATATTTGTTTACATAACAATGTGCATTTAAATTTATGATGATTTTCAGAACCGTCATTTCACCTAATCACTTTGTTTAGTTCTCAACAGGGCAAGGGCTTTGTTGTGGATGTCCTTGGACTTTAAATGGGCATTTCCTATTGGTCGATATCTGTTCACTTGTTGAATATTGTACAAAATGTTTTTTATTTTATGGTACGATGAGGTATGCTTGATTGGTATATAAGCAGAGTGTGTTTGAAATATAACGATTCATATCTCAGAGGTTGTGACCTGCGTTCTGGACTCAACTGGCTGGGATAGACAGCGTGGCAGGGCCAATCGGGACTCTAGGTCGTTCATTACGTGTTTACGCCACACAGAATCAATCGATATAAAACACTGCTTATCAAAAACTGCAGTCACCCTTTACAATAGGCTTGTTACTCTTCAGTCCAAAACTTAGTTTGGATCTAACAATAAGTTAACAATTTATAACAAGTATATGCGATCCATGGAGTAAGAAGAAAATGAATACTTGAGCTATTATATCCCGACATTTTAATGTTTGCGGTCAATTCTCAACCGATCAACCTTAACAAGTTTTCCGATTTTGGGGAAATCCCCAAAGTCCAATAACAATTGGCAGTTTTCCCTAAAGTTTGGAGAAATTTTTAGGAAAAACCTCAAAATCTGTTACATAGTTTTCTGAACAAACAGTTACTTAACAGCGTTCTTTTTAAGACGAAATTACAATTAATCATAATAATTTTCAATATGATAATGAAGTTCAGTCGGAATTAGTTTACCAACCTTCAGGTCTGGTTTGTCAGATAGGCACGAGATAGAGAAAAATCGGTTTCAAAATCAATGCCACAACAACACAGTGGTACCGCGACACTTCTTATTTCTGCACAAAATACGAAACAATTTTCGCTTCATAACAATCCTCTTGACATACTGGACAATGAGTCCGTCAACAAGAAAAGATTTACGTCACACAAACTACTAAACAACATTCAGAATGGACAGGTAGGGAAAAGAAGTATGATCAAAGAATCGTGACTAGGAATAAAGACGCTATAAGTATTCATAGTTTGACATCTCATATGATCGAAATATGCCAACCGAGTCAAAGTCAGAAGCGAAAATGTTCGAAGATATATTTGACAGACTATCAATATATCCAGAAGTGATCAATCTGGCAATCGGCCGTATGAGATGTGAAGCACGGT
This sequence comes from Schistosoma margrebowiei, assembly GCA_944470205.2. Classification (NCBI taxonomy): domain Eukaryota; kingdom Metazoa; phylum Platyhelminthes; class Trematoda; order Strigeidida; family Schistosomatidae; genus Schistosoma; species Schistosoma margrebowiei. Next base: position 22,379,008 of record OX104024.1, read on the forward strand.
GTACCCAATCATGACCTAGCGCATATGCGATACCCAGTGCATTCAGCTAGGCTAAACGATTAAAACTAATGCGATCAGCATCAAATCTCGAAGACCAACAGTGCTGCTATTTTGGGGATTTACTTACCGCTACAACTGTATGTTTTTACATACTGTTCAGCTAAACATGTAACCAGAATGCGTACTATTAGTTGAAGTTTATCTTATAAATACTATAACGACAGTACTGTCACTGCCTTCTATTATGAGCCATGTCTGTTGAATTTTAAAGACACGGATATATCACCTCTTAAACATCAACTGCAAAACCAAGATGGAGAAACTTACGGACTTATTCCACACTATGACCCTGTCTTTGACCCCGATCGATAAGAACGAGTAAATGGATTACGTTTTAGTTCAAAGACACGACCTAAAATTCATTTGATTTCAATTTAGTTGCTACTGTCATTTTTTATCCGACTAAAATTTACAGACGTCTTTTTTATGGACTGTAACAACTTTCTTTGCTCCATTTCGTTGTACCTGCTGCAGTGCAGGAATGGTTTAATTGTTGCACTTAAAAGTAGCTGCATTATGCTTTTTGTTTGAAAGATTATAACTGTGAGCTAACGCTGGATAACACCAATCATACAATGAAAAGAGATTATTTACTTAGAAAAAAATCTGTTCAAATAAGATCTCTCAATGGAATAATTCAATGATGTACAAAAAAATGATAGTTAAATGGGTTTCTTCATATGATGATAGAATAAGTGTGACAAAATCCGTACAGACTGAATATTACAATTGTGTAGGATATGGTTAATGAGTTACAGCTTTAGAATTATTTGAAATAGTCGAACTACGAATTCAACTGTTACAACCAATGTCAAGCATTGGGCAAGGATCTGAAAAGTCAAAACGTTACAATATAAGAAAATTAAAAGTGGCATAGTACATATATAATTAAGAAGTAAAATGATCAATCATTAGATAAAACCTAAATTGCCAACTCTATCGTAATGGTGGTAAAATATATATTTCCTATCGAGATGATGAATAGTATGAACGAGATGATATTGTGATTAGGCTACCACTGTTTGTTAATAAGATTATTTAATCATTTGGAGCAATATCAGGAAATACTGTTTGTCATCACATAAGCAAATTGACGGAAAAATTAACACACGTATAAGGAATCTATACAACCACATAAATGTTCGATCTTATCTCGACAACTACTGAAACGAAAAGCTATATTCAAACTACATATGTACCGATTCTAGAAGATCTAAAAGAAAGCAAACTGAGATAAACATTGGCCTTTTTAGGAAGGTAGCTTACTATTCAGTCATAATTAGATTTTCAAAAAAGATCAGAGCAGAGTTGGGAACCGAAAACTACCACACTTTATTTTTTTGGCTTGAACCTGAACACGTATTAGTATACATATAATTTACGCAGTTGCTGTCATGTTGAATAAAGACGTAAACTACCAAGTCTTTGTTCTATACGGTAAAACAACAGCTTTACAACGGTGTAAAAAAGTTTATCTAACTTTTTTTAGTGACTAATAAATATTACAAAGTGACTTCATGTATTTAATGGGATTATAGACAATTTGTTTAACATGAATATATTATTAGAGGTCCATAAATTGGTACAACCTTGACAAAACGAACCAAGGACCGTAGTAATTCGATACCGTTATTAGTAATTATGCAAAGGTATACGCAACTAGACGAGTGCTATCTAAACATTAAACTTCTGTTTTATGTGAAAAATCCTAGGATACCTACAAGGAATCAGGAAAAACTTGACTGGAATTCTTTAATTATTGAAGACGACAGACAATAATAATGTGAGGAAATATTGAATCAATCCACGTTTCTTACGAAAAACTAAGTGATTTAAAAATCTTAATTATAGGACAAAATAAGTCTTAAATCCACTTGCTATTGTTTACTCGAATCATCCCATTGATGTTTAACACTGCAATTGACCAGTGACTTATTGGCATATGTGCATATTGCTTTAATTCACAAGTATTACAAGCAAAGATGGATAGTGGTCAGCAGTAGAATCCAAGACGCGCGTTTCGCCCTATTTAGGACTCGCCAGCTGGATGTACCTGCATCTTATTGTGATGCTCGAACCCAGTACTAGTTGACGAGTCCTGACTAGAACGAAGTGCACGACCGGGATTCCACTGCCAGCCACTATCCATCTTTGCTCATAATGCTTGTGAATTAAGGCTATATCGAGGCAGTACGCACATATGCCAATAAGAGACTAATCAATTGCAGGCCTAAACATCAAAGGGAAGATTCAAGCAAACAATACCAAGTGAAATTAAACTTCACCCTATTGCACAAGCAAGTGGCTATCAGGACTCAGTAGCTAAGTGGATAACGCGATGGAGTTTGAAGTGAACACTACTGGGTTCGGGCCTCAGGATGAACATCAAATCTGAGATGCAGGCTCATCCTGCTGACGAGTCCTAAATAGGACGAAACGCGCCACTATCCATCTTTTCTCAAAATAAGTCCCAGACTAATATTCACGTTTTTAGTGTGGGAAATGTTTTTTTGGAATTTCTTAAAACTAATTGTTCTAATTATGGATTTATAAACGAAAAGAATTACATCAGTGAAGCAAAGGGCGAAAACAAAACTGCTACTTTTATTATATAATCAGTTAGACAAATACACATGTGTAGAGTGAGAGTGAATGTTAAAAATAAAAGAAAGAAATGACTATGATATGAAAATCAAACCTACCATCCGAACGAACATTGACATGAAGACGAAATAAAGGATAATTGATTAGTTCAGAAACAGTTGGTCTATCTTGAGCAAGGGGTCGTAAAAGACTCTATCAGACAAGTACAGTAAAATTAAAGAAAAATCTGAAATTCATGCAGAAGTTAAAACAAAGTTTGTACATCTGTTAAATGTTAAGAAATTACAAACATTAAATATACCAGAAGAAGCTTACTCCTGGTGGTCAAAACCTTGCCAAAACCGGAAATTACATGTTCGAAACTTTTGTTTATCGTTTGATGATTCACTACCAAGGCTAAATGTGTTAACAGAGTTATGATAATCCTATAAACATGGTGATGGGTGGTAATCAATGGATAACAATCCAAGCATAATTAGAATTTTTTTCTATTAGCTATCTTCAAATTCGTTTCGAACGTCGGATAGTCCAACTTATATGATGCCACAAGAACGGAGAATAAACTGAATTTTGCTCTTTGTGGGCAAGTACAGATCCACTCAATGAAGATGCTTGAGAAGAATTTCACCGGAAAGTCTAGATATCCATACTTATGCTCCTTTCAGAGAAGGAGAACTTGTTATGACGGGATTAAAAAGAAAAATTACAATGTTTTACTCATTGTGGTATTCGATTTTGTTTTCCAATGTGATTTTGTATTGTGTATAATACGATATTCTTGTATTAAATTAGCATGAACATGCAGCGTATGATTTGTTATAACTGTAAGGATTTTTCAAATATGTAAGTTCATCCTAATTAATAATCAACTAGGGTCGTCATGTTTTAGGGTGAATAAATCTTCACTTGTACCAGTCTTTTGGTCTTACTTTAGTGTCGTGGGAACAGTGGTGGTTCCTCGTTTTTACAAGTATAATTAAGTGATTCCAGCATAATAATCAGAGACGGCCAGATATTAAAATTAATGACGCAGTCATATCAGTCGACTACCAGTAATAACAATTGGAGACGGAGATGGGATTCCAACCCACGCGGGGAAACCCCAGTTAGAAAACTAATCAGAACTTACGGTGGCGGGTGTAAGCAAATTGGAAAAGTTTGAAAATCTAAGTGCTCCGATATCCAGAAACGAAGTGATTATCGTATGACGCTTGCAGTCTCTTTTATGCAAAATATCGTCATCTCATTTATGTGAGGAACGTTTGGTGCCATAAATAAAAAAGTACACAACTACCCTAATCTCACAGAGCCTAACTTGTACATTCAGGTATTAATAAAGTACTTGGAACATTTATATAACATCGATTTGAACTTGAAGATTTCGGAATTATCGTCTTCGGAAACCATTTATTTAATACAAAATTAAACGCTTATTTTTGAATTAGCATCACATGATCACGGTAAGCAGTTAAATATAAGAAAAGTGCAGCAGCAATACTATCTTTACACAAGAAATTATGCTTGATACCTTAGTTTTGGGGAGGAATGTTGAAAGGGAATGATACAGTAAAATATAAAATAACCAAAGAAAATTATAAATTTCCTAGACAACCACATTGAACGAGATATAAGGATATTGGCAGACAAAAACAGAATGTATATGTAGAAACTATGTAAATCGACAGTGGTCAAGAAAAATCAATGTGTAGTAATATTAAACCATCTGCGATAAAACTTTGTAAAACAATGTTAGTTTCATTGTTGGTCAGTGTAACAGTTTTTTGCTTATCGGAAAAGCATAGGACCAGTGTTGAACATTTGAAAACAAGATTTTGATTGATTTCCCAGTGACATTTCTCATATTAACAAAAAACCGAGAACTTGAAAAAGCAGTCCAAGAATCAAAAGAGAGTTTAAAAAACGAAATACTGTAAAAAGATAAGCATTTGGTTTACAGAGGACTGAAATAAAATGTAAAACATATGAAGATTGATAGACACAATTTACAGTAAAGTCAAAAGATCTAAATACTGATTTTGGTTGTAGAACCCTGAAGAGGATCCGTAAAATCTCACAAACTTCATCAATAGTTTGACTACATTTTTTTATGTTATATGAATGAAAATATGAAATACCACAGCAAATGAAACCATTAGAAATTTGGATTTGTTTGTCGGCTATATTACTTTCATAAATCTTTATGTCCCACTAAATTATAGATTCTAGAAAATCTTGTGCATTGAAGCATCAAAAAATGTGGCACATGAATGAAGTGATGTTTCAAGGAAAAGGAAGCGTAAAGGGTCCAGGCCAGCATAAACTGTTATATCTCTCACTACACGTAAACTGATCTCGTCTGCCACGCCACCAACGAGACTCACATATACCCTGATGCACAAACTTTTCAAATATTTTTAAGGTATCATCGCAAACTGTATAGACATAAGCTTCTAGTTTTGCAGGAATAATTGTATTTAGATGTATAGTACACACCATATTTAAGGACACTAATTAACAACCGACTACTTGTGATTTGGATGGTCTGTGTATCATCACAGAGCAGGACAATCTCCTAAGCATAATCAAAATTGAAACATTTCAACAGTTAACACATTTACACCACTGCCACCACGTAATTTCCAGAACATTATCGACAACAAAGATAAACACTAATGGTGAGGATAAGAAATCCTGCCTAACTCCACTGTTGAACTTGTAGAATCGTTTGAGGTGATTGTGTAAAATAAATCTAATTTACGCAGGTTGGTATGTACTTATTATAGATGAAATATTGAAAAACGCCTGATACACTGAAGAAAAGTTATGTATGTAAAGAACAAAGCATCAGTGTTGAGGGGCTCGTTAAGAAATCTACTTTTTCTATTTGTCGCCTCTCGTATGGGGATGTGTTTATTGTATCTAATATTTCAATTTATTAATACGGTCAGGTTGTTTCAAATAAAAACAAGATGAAATTATACCCTTCAAGGGCTAACACAAAGCTGTAAAAACCTAGAACCCAAGTGATTCATAAATCTGAAGGAATGGATAAACTTGTTATGCCTATTAAAAAGTATGCCACGACGACGCATTACTGCCTGGAAAACATGTCCTGGAGATGGATCTGTAGGATCTAACCCAATGGACATAAATAACTTGCTTTATGAGCACTAAAGATAAAAATAAAAGATCAGACCACAAAATTTATATTACACTTGAAGTACTCTTTTAATAATAGTATGAGTAATTATGCGTTTTACTTACTTTTACAGCTGGTCTCAAGGAACCAGGAAGTACGGAAAGATCTGGTAAGCAATCGGTCTCACGAAGTCGTTCCCAAACTGATGCTGACATAGGGCCACCCGCCTGCAATTGGAAATAGTTTGCAAAGAAACTAATTGATGTGTGGGTAGTTTATGGTTGCAACTAAATGCAATTAGATAGCTCTAAATGGTAAAAAAATCCAATCATCACAAGTCTGTTTATGTTTGTACAGCGCCCACAATCAATATTATACACGTAGACAAAGATCAGCCAAACCGCTGCTATTAACAAGATTGCAAAGGACTGTACGGAGAGTACTCTCACTATAATTATTAGTTATATTTCTGCGTTTAAAAATTTCACTGAACCCTTAGACCAAAGCACATGATTTTTTAAGGGGACCACCACCAAAGTTCTATAAAGCGGAAGAACGTTATATGCAGTCTCACGATACCGGATGATGTAATATATTTGCATAGTTTCTGGAGTTTATGTACATTACTGGTTTGGAATCAGGGTTGCCCAGTTGTTTTAGATAGACCGTAGTTTAAGCGACAAACGTCTGCTTTTCTTTCCCTCACTACAGTAAAACCAAACACCTTACAGGAAGACAGTGAGTAGAATGACCTAGGCAAAGACTATAAATGTATAGTCGAATGATAGCATTTCGATTACACGAGGGGATAATGAGACTTTTTCAAGAGGACTGATAAAAATGTAAAGAAATTTTTAAACCCGAACAATATTGTGATTCAAAATAATGTAACTCTAATTCAAAATCAACGAAATTAAAAATGTCCTAATCCATAATTTATAACAGTATGCCTATACCTATTACCAACCCACGAACAATGTCTCAGTGGATAGCTTTCAGTTACAAGTTGACAGTGAAATTGTTCATTTGAAACAAGTCCAACGTTTGTGAGACACGATCAAGTAAAAACGACGTCCCCAATTATTCAAAACAAAGTACGAAATCATCAATTTGAACTAAAGACTTTCTTTTGACAACGAACGCAAACAACACATGAGCCAGTAGATTTTACAAACAGATTAAGAAGCTTTACCTACATACTTACGCCTGTGGAGGAGCAAGGACAGCCCAATACCACACTTCATTCAATCCAATCCTAGGCAATCCTTTCCAGTTGCTATTCACTTCTCTAAAGTCTGCTTCCAATTCTCCACGTAGTGTGTATTTCAACAATCTTACACGTTACCGTTTCCGTTCAGGATCCCAAGTTGGGGCTTGCCTTGTGATGCAGTTTGATGATCCACTTAATGTATGTCCAATCCACCCACAACATCTTTTCCTGATTTCCCTTTTTAGTTGGAAGTTGGTTTGTTCTGGTTGCTCTGGTTGTTGGAAAGGACGCTAGCTTAGTGACTTTCGAAGAATATCGGCTTTCACCATTAGGCGTCATAATAATTCTAGACGAAAATCCTTCAACTACCAGAGCAGGGTTTAAATAGCTTAAATTGTTTTTTCTGGTTAATGGTTTTAAAAAGTTTGTTTTCTAAAGGATGTGGTTACTAATTCCATGCCCGACCTTCCCCTTTTATTCGGACTTGCTACCGACAGTATGCCTTGGACGGCTATAGGAGACATTTCCACAAAGATAAGGTATTCCCGTTAGAAACATTCGGTTAGTCGTATGCAGGGTGAAATCTAACCCGTATATGCGTCAGCTCAAGCTGTAAGATTATACATCCCATAAGTTGACACCACCGACTAAAAAGATCAATCTTATGGATGTATTTGCGAAATTATTTTTGCTTCGGTATCTCTTGTATTTGAACACGAAAAATGATTCAAGTTTCAGGTGTTTCTAGCAAAGAGGACATCAAGTATCTGATATCTTGCGCTGGTACTTTTAGTGTAAAATCGACCAATTTAGTGTACATTTCAGGCCAATCCAAAATAATCTTTCCAAAAACTTCGCAATGTTATGCACCCACCAATGATAGCAACGACGACATTAAAGATCAACTCTACGAGCGGCTGCAGTCAATCATAGAGAAATGTCCAAGAAAGGACCTCACCATTCTAATGGCAGATCTAAATGCCAAAGTCGAAATAGACAACACCGGATATGAAGATATTATGGGACGACATGGACTGGGACAGAGAAACGAAAATGGAGAAAGATTTGCAAATCTATGTGCATTCAACAAATTGGTCATAGGGGGCACAATATTTCCACACAAGCGTATACAAAGGCTACATGGATCTCACCGGACCACACTACAGAGAACCAGATAGATCATATTTGCATCAACAAAAAATTTCGAAGGACAATGGAAGATATGAGAACCAGGAGAGGAACTGGGATAACTTCAGATCACCACCTAGTTGTAGCCAATTTAAAACTGAAGCTAAAAAAGAACTGGACAACTGGACAAACAGCAATACAAAGGTTCAATACAGCCTTCCTTCGAGATCCTGACAAACTCAATGAATTCAAGATAGCTCTCAACAACAGGTTCCAAGCCTTACAAGATCTACTGAAAGAAGAAGAAACTACTATGGAGGATAACTGGAAAAGTATCAAAGAATCATTAACTTCAACGTGTCAAGAGGTTCTGGGCCTAAAGAAACACCATCATAAGGAGTGGATCTCTATAGAAACACTGGACAGGATCAAAGAAAGAAAGAACAAGAAGACAGCAATCAACAACAGCCGAACACGAGCAGAGAAAGTCCAAGCACAAGCTGAATACATAGAAGCAAACAAGCAAGCGAAGAGGAGCATTAGATCCCACAAGAAGAAATACGTGGAAGAACTAGCAACGACGGCGGAAAGAGCTGCTAGAGAAGGAAATATGAAACAGCTTTACGATACAACGAAGAAACTATCAGGGAAATACAGTAAACCAGAGAGACCGATCAAAGACAAAGAAGGCAAGCCAATCACTGAAGTTCAACAACAGCGGAACAGATGGGTAGAATATTTCGAGGAACTCCTGAATAGGCCGGCTCCAATGAATCCACCGGACATCGAAGCGGCACACACAGATCTTCCCATAGACGTCAACCCACCAACGAAGGAAGAAATCAGAATGGCCGTCAGACAAATCAAGAACGGGAAAGCAGCGGGACCGGACAACATACCAGCTGAAGCACTGAAGTCAGACATCGAAGCAACTACAAACATGCTTTATCTTCTATTCAAAAAGATTTGGGAGGAGGAACAAGTGCCGATGGACTGGAAAGAAGGGCACCTCGTCAAGATTCCAAAGAAAGGAGATCTGAGCAAATGTGAAAACTACAGAGGCATTACACTGCTATCAATACCAGGGAAGGTCTTCAACACACTGTTGCTGAACCGGATGAAGGATGTAGTAGACGCCCAACTACGAGATCAACAAGCTGGATTCCGTAAGGATCGATCATACACAGACCAAATTGTAACACTACGGATCATCGCCGAACAATCAGTTGAGTGGAACTCGTCACTATACATTAACTTCATTGATTATGAAAAGGCATTTGACAGTGTGGATAGGAGGACGTTATGGAAACTTCTACGACACTACGGAAATCCTGAGAAGATTGTCAACATTATCCGGAACTCATACGACGGACTACAATGCAAAATCGTGCATGGAGGACAGCTGACAGATGCATTCCAAGTAAGGACTGGAGTAAGACAAGGCTGTTTACTCTCTCCCTTCCTCTTTCTTCTGGTGGTCGACTGGATTATGAAGACCTCGACATCTGAGGGAAAACACGGCACAAAATGGACAGCTCAGAACCAATTACACGATTTGGACTTCGCAGATGACCTAGCCCTCCTATCGCATACACATGAACAAATGCAGATGAAGACAGCCAGTGTAACAGCAGTCTCTGCATCAGTAGCCTCAACATACACAAAGGGAAAACCGAGGTCCTCAAATACAACACCGAGAACAGCAATCCAATCACTCTTGATGGCAAAACTCTGGAAGATGTAGAATCCTTCACATACCTGGGAAGCATCATCGATGAACAAGGAGGTTCAGATGCAGACGTAAAGGCAAGGCAAGAACATATGGAACTCAAAACAACTTTCAACCAATATCAAAGTGAGAATCTTCAATACCAACGTCAAGGCAGTTCTACTGTATGGAGCTGAAACTTGAAGAACTACAACAACCACCATCAAGATACTCAACATCCATCAGCCGGATACCATCAGCAACAGCCTTTTGTGGGAGAGAACAAATCAGCTTCCAGCTGAAGAAGAAATTAGGAAAAGACGATGGAAATGGATAGGACATACATTACTCAAATCATCAAAATGCATCACGAGACAAGCCCTAACTTGGAATCCTGAAGGATAGCGGAAAAAAGGAAGGCCTAAGAACACATTACGTCGGATAATAGAAGCAGATATGAAAAGGATGAATAGGAACTGGAAGGAGCTGGAAAGGATTGCCCAGGACAGGGTTGGATGGAGAATGCTGGTGAGCGGCCTATGCTCCTTCACGAGAAGTAAGTAAGTAAGTAAGTAAGTAAGTAAGTAAGTAAGTAAGTAAGTAAGTAAGTAAGTAAGTAAGTAAGTAGGTAAGTAAGTAAGTAAGTAAGTAAGTAAGTAAGTAAGTAAGTAAGTAAGTAAGTAAGTAAGTAAGTAAGTAAGTAAGTAAGTAAGTAAGTTAAAATCTAAAATTTTATCTGCCCTAGATTTTTCCCAAAGTTCACTCAGGCTTTTTAGTTTTCCTGATTGACGAGTTGAGGCTAAATCCTGACTTCGAGATACATATAAGTTACAAAGTTGGAAACTGAATAGGTATCGTCAAGGCAATAATGGCTTGATTTGCAAACTGGGGGTCATTAGTTTTTGTTTTTAAAAAGTTCAGTTTGTAATCTAACATACTAGGAATAAAATTTACAAATATAAGAAAAATGTAGGGACGCAAAAGTAGTTTTGCAGTATGTAAGGAAGGTTATAAAGTGCTAGGTTGCCCCAAAATGCCCTGGTACGGCTGAGGGTGAGGAGAGTCAGCTCTCCCTCTCGAAATGCTCTCATATGGCCATGAGTATACAGCCACTGTCAGGAGGGTCCTACTCACTAATTTCTCACGGTAAGGATGTGGTTTATGAGATTAAGAGGACGAAAAGAGAATATCAGGCGCTTTAAGCCAGATGGTGGATACGGATGGGTCACTTAGGAGAGTGGGAAAACCCTGATTCCAAATCAATGGTGCACATGGACTCCAGTATCCCGAGGGAACAAATGGCATATGAAGCAATTGTTGGTCACTGTGTACCATGGGACTGCATCTCCTTACGTTGCTGAATTGCGTTGTGGATCAGATCTTTAGGTCTGAGTGTTGCCCCCCTAAGAAAACCACCTGCTTCGATTTGAGTAGCCTGGCAGTATTCTAGCCCTCACACAAATCAGCTTGATTGTTATTGTGTTGCGCATATGTACTTGGTTCGCGCTCATACTAATGTTTGTGTTCAAATAAATATATAATTTGAATAAAACTAAGACAATGATGGAGGCAAAACAATATGCATTTGTGATATTTCGTGGTTTATCTATAGCTGGCTACAACCGTATTTGTATCAAAGTGTCACGCTGGAGTATGAGAAAACATGAAGTTTGTCCAACTGTTACAACGCTTGGTTTCAAATTATTTGATCATTCACCCTCTTTGTTCTTAAACCCGTCCTCAAATGGTCCTACACATGTTTATTCAGTATATATATATATATATATATATATATATATATATATATATATATATATATATATATATATATATATATATATATATATATATATATATATATATATATATATATATATATAACTGATAATCGTTATTTCAATTCTTTGTTATCAATGCTTGTTACCTCATACCTCAGTGCGAATACGGTTTTAAGTGGCTGAACAAAAACTGCGAAATACGAATTCATATTATTTTGACTATTACCTTAGCTTTCATCAACTTCCAAGATAAGTGAAGTGGTTAACGAACTCACCTATTACACTTCCTATAACTAACATAGAGTATGGCGAGCACCAATCATGTAGCAGCATTTCATATTCAGAGGACGAGAGTCTCATCCCAAACATTATAGGGGCTAGTATTAAAGATATTATATTAGTTAAACCCAGTCAAGCTGCTTAACATTAGCTCTTGTCTGACAAACCAAACATTATAAGTCCTCAAGAACTATGAGAAAAAATGTTCAACATAGCTGACTCACTGAATGATAAAGCGTTATTCCCAGTGCATAGAGGTCCCGTCCAGTGGCAGCTCTAGCAGGTGGACTGGGATCGTTTAATCTTGGAAGATAGCGCCCGTCACCTAAATCTTCACCATCACGATCTTCCCCGGCACGTGATGCACGTCCGAAATCAGATAACTTGAAGACGATCCCCGCAGTATCTCCCGCAAGTAAAAGCTAAAAAAAAACATGGAAACAGGTGTAAAAATATCTTGGATCTGACTTTTGTGGATAAATATTATAAGATTTAATTACGGTAAACCGTCCGTCTTAAAGTTGAGCAAATATATAAGATAGTCTAGAAGTCCGATTTCAACTAAAAGTTTGTTTAGTCTATCATATAAATTTATCGTACACTTGTGACAGAATAACTTGTTTAACGAGATTCAGTTTACTATATTAATGCATGCAATCACCTTAATATCAAGAGATCTACAAATACATCAACTTGACCAGAGCTTATAAGATGTAACAATGTATTTGTCATGCAACAAAAAGTCACACAATGCAGAGCGCAACACCTTGAGATTAATACAATCTTACAAGTCTGAGCAACCAACATAACTACAATAAATTCCATTGATTCGTAAAATATACTAGCAGTTGGAATTGTGGGAGGAAGTGCTTTTAACCTAAAGATAACACAAGGTCATATAAAAACATTTTTGATATTTTTGGTATGAACGACTGTAGGACGTAGATGGTGAAGTATGTATATTTCATTCCAGTAGAAAAATAGAAAGAATTGACGGACTGACGCTATGTTTCGTCGATGTGGCCTCACCTTTCTTCCCATCTATTTCTAAACTAGCACCCATTATTTATCGACGTAAACCGTGGCTAGGTATACGTAACATATGTTTGAACTACATCCCTTAATCAAGATTCAGAACTTCATCAACTAATCTTGTGTCTATTTTTAATAAAATCCACTTGGTTATTCATCGAAATGTGATAAATGCTTCGAAGACACCAATCATCAGAAACTTTTAACCTAACCACATCTCGTACATTCAAATGCTACTTACCATACACTATTTGGTCGGCAGACGGCTGTCTCAACTGGACTACAGGCAAAGAAAGTTGATAAAAGAAAACCAGGCTTTTTAATCCTTGCCGAGTTTTCGTCAAACACAAAAATATCAGGGCTGAAGCTTCCAACAAGAAGGAACTTCAACATAGACTGACTAAAATTTCAAGCTATGATTCTGAGCAGTTGTGGACAGCGAAAGCAAACACGATAGGAGAGCTGACGGCAGTGGTCAAAGTTTCAGACCTATCTGAACAGTCATCGACTACCGAGTTAGCAATCCTGGGGCTACACTCCGAGGAAATAGGTTAGGATAACAAATCGATTGACGAGGTGGTGAATGTTTGTCGACTGAGGTAGTGAAGACATGTAGTAAGTATGCCCATTCAATGATTAACTAGATGCGCGATGACTGTAGTAATAGGTTGGACGGAAGATAAGGGAAGTCATGGGATTTCAACCCATCTGGTGTGGAAATGTGAACTATATATATATATATATATATATATATATATATATATATATATATATATATATATATATATATATATATAATTTATTTGAACACAAAAATATTGGTAAAAATAGGCGCCAAATATATATGCACCACACAATAACAATGAGGCCGACGTGTTGTAGATCCGACCTTTCACAGCCAGACTAACATCACGAAAGTCCCAAATATGGCCCAGATTGGCATAAGCCGCTCTGGCTTTCACTATACGTGAATTGATCTCATTATCGTCACCGCCAGCATTTGTGCAGCCACCCAGATACACGAACTTCTCAACTATTTTTATCTGCTTACTACCCAGGGTGAGTACAGGATTGGAATCCTGCCAGTCTTGTAGAAGTACTTTGCACTTCAAAGGTGCAAAACACATACCATACCTACGGACACTGATTGCTAACTGGTTAAGTGCGGAGTGCATGCCTTGAGCATTATCGCACAGTAAGACAATATCATCCGCATACTCAAGGTCGAGAAGTCTTTCTCCAGGCAACAGATCCACGCAGCCATTACTTACATCCATCAGAGCTGTTACCAGAACCTCATCGATGGCAAAGTTGAAGAGGAATGGTGAGATTGGGCAACCCTGCCTAACCCCACTGCTCGAATGGAACAATGGAGAAAGGTGGTTGTATGCCCTCACTCTACCTGAAGTGTTTTTATATAGGGCCTTTAGGATGTTTATAAACTTCTCAGGCACACCCTTACTCAACAGACAATCCCAGAGAACAGTCCTATCCAACGAATCGAAGGCAGCCCTGATGTCAAGAAACACTACGATTGTTGGCCTTTGATAAGTATGGCGGTGTTCTAACATTTGGCGGAGGGTGAAGATATGATCAATACATCCTCGACCAGAACGAAACCCAGCCTGCTCCTCGCGAGTCAATCTTTCTCGGGTTTTGAACAACCTACGAAGTATGATGGAAGCCAATAGCTTGGACGCAATCGGAAGTAGACTTATCCCCCGATAGTTGTTACAGAAACGACGTGAACCCTTTTTAAAGATAGAGACAACTATCGACTCATTCCATGATGTTGGTACACTCTCTAGTTCCCAAACCTTTGTAAACAACGTCGTCAATTCCTTAGTCAAAAAATCACTACCACATTTAAAAAGAGCTGGAGGTAAGTCATCTGGGCCCGGTGGTTTGTAGCGTTTCAAGAGTTGAAGTTCCTTGTGAACTTCCGCCTCATTTGGTGGATCAATCGTCATATGCCATGGAGCGTAGAACAGTCTGATCGATGTTGCTGGGACAGAAGATCATCTGGACTTCTCGGGAAACTCTGCCCATCGTACGTGATGTCGATAGATGTTAGTGATTGGCATCTCGTTATCTTCACAGATCGTTTCTCTCACACCAGGCGTCTTGCAGACAGTGACTCGGATGAGTTGAAAAGACTTCCGGCAGTTACCAGATGCAGCTGCTGTTTCCAACACATTGGTACGCTCCGATCATCAGGCTTCTCGGTCCTTACGTAAGCTTTACTTAATTTCGTTAAGTAACAGTCTTCGTTTGTGGTCAAACTCACGGTCACTCGGAGTACACCGACGGGCTCCAATGAGTTGTAAGCCCGACCGAAGCTGCTACCTTGACGTGGTGGTCGGGCTTGCCTATCGTGATGACCCATCCGAGCTATATTGGCTGGAACATATGTTCCTGTAGGTTCTACCATGCCAGGCAGGTCGATTGGTGAACGGTAAGACTAAAAGCAGCAACTCAAAGTCTGAGGGCGAAGTCGTACTGCTGACTGTACAGAGGTGTGACAGCAGTAAGGTGTTTCCTTCGGACAATCAGCATGACAGCGATGCTGCCTTCCCACAAGGAGGGGTGGGGTTAGAAAAGGTCGACCCTAAAAATGTCACACCTCACCTTACCTCACGGATTTCCGTCTCCGGCGGTAAGGCCATCTGAAGAACGGAGCTAACACGTCAAAAACCTTCCACGAAAGGGCCGTGCGCGACCGGCCTCAAGCAGTTGTCCCTTGGGCTCTGCGGTCACGCTCCCAGGTCGTTAAGACCAACACTAATCCAATTTCCTTTTCAGGTTCCTCAAGAAATACCCTTCCACGGTGTGGGCAGCCGGGAAGTGACATCAGCCCTCATACCCGTAACAGCACGCGAGACAAAGTTGGTCACATTCAAATCCTTCCTACACCTTCTAATACCTCTCTTATCTCCATGACTAACCCTCCTCACGTCTCTTTATCACCTCGCACCGCTAGGGCAAACGATTCGAGTACGTGGAACTCTATTCCTGGTCTCCTCAAACCACGCTCTAAACTACACGTAGGAGCTTTTAACGTCCGAACACTGTGCCAAATAGGACAGCAGGCTTCCTTAGCTAGGACTTTAGAATCTCGCGCCATCGATGTGTGTTGCGTCTCCGAAACGCGCATACAGGATCCAAGTAGCATCATTCATTTGACCTCACCATGCCAAAATAAAGAACCGACTCGATTTACGCTTCGTGTATCTGGAAGCCCTGATTCTGCTTCCCGTGGCCTAGCCGGCGTAGGTATAGCACTGAGTCCTAGGGCAGAACTAGCTCTCTTAGAGTGGATCCCAGTAGACAGTCGTTTGTGCGCTGTCCGACTGAATGGAACAGTACGAATCCGGAAAGATAGGGACACTCGTCGTTGCCTCTTCGTCGTCTCTGCCTATTCTCCCACTGACTGCAGCTCAGATGATGTAAAAGATGAGTTTTACAGAAAGCTTTCGGACCTTCTCCGAAAAGCTAAGCGCTCGGATGTAGTAATAGTGGCCGGTGACTTTAATGCTCAAGTAGGTAAACTAAGCGATAGAGAAAGACACCTGGGTGGATCTTATAGTATAGTGGCTCAAAGAACAGATAATGGCGACCGTCTGTTTCAGCTATGCTCAGATAATCGCCTGTTCCTTGCAAATACTAACTTTAAGCATAAGGAAAAACATCTTTTAACATGGCGACCCCCTAATTCGTCCCAACGTTGGACCCAAATAGATCACATCGCTATCAGCCACCGATGGAGGGGCTCGATAGAAGACTGTCGCTCATTCTGGAGCACATGCCTAGATTCAGATCATGCTCTAGTACGAGCGCGTATTTGCCTGCGTCTTACTGGACGTAGGAAAACCGCTGCAAGGAAACCTCTTAGGGGCCTACTTAATGATAGTCAAGCTAAGAGTATATTTCAGGAACAACTAGGAAAACAGTTAGGCAGCCATGTATGTGATGCTCACCCCGAGGCAGCATGGAATGATATCCGAAAAGCTGTGGAAACAGCAGTGATATCTGTTAGTAAGGTAAACCAGAAGGTTAGGGAGCAACACTGGATCTCAGCAGCATCTATCGCACTGATAGATGCTCGGAAACTCATTCCACCTGGCTCTGAACATAGTGAAGAGCGGAGTCAGCTTAAGCGCAAGCTGACAAGAAGTCTACGCAATGATCGCGAACAGTGGTGGGTAGCGAAAGCAAGAGAGATGGAAAAGGCAACGGCAATAGGTAATAGCAGACAATTGTTTAGACTCGTTAAGGAAACCGGAATTAGGAACCCGACTGTTAGCGAAACAATCTCAGAGAAAGATGGACATATTATTCATTCTCAATCCAGGAGATTGGATCGATGGGCAGAACACTTTAGGGATCAGTTCAACTGACCTTCAGCCACACTTCGGTTTCCCACGATCTCCAGTCAACCTGAATGGCAAGTTAATGTAGGTCCTCCGTCTCTTTATGAAGTTGAAAAAGCCATAGGAAATCTGAAACGAGGGAGAGCAGCAGGCCCTGACAGGTTTACTCCTGAGATTTTTAAGGATGGTGGTCCAGTATTAGCAATGAGATTAACCGAGGTCTTAGGTAGAATTTGGGAACTGGACGTAATCCCATCTGACTGGTCTCAATCACTGATTGTGCCAGTTTATAAGAAAGGACAAAAGTCCTCTTGTGACAATCACAGAGGAATCAGTTTGACTAATATAGTGTCTAAAATATTAGCTTCAATAATACTTCGACGCCTAATCAAAGCTCGTGAAGAGCAGACTCGAGAAAATCAGGCTGGTTTTCGACCTGGACGTGGTTGTATAGATCAGATATTCACACTACGTCAGGTTCTAGAACACAGACACACATTCAGACGCCCCACAATGGTAGTATTTCTCGACCTTAAGGCGGCATTCGACTCTGTTGATCGTAAGGTTCTATGGCAGTGTTTGTCACTGAAAGGAGTACCAAAGAAGTACATTAACCTTATAAAGGCTCTCTACTCGAACACAACTGGTAGAGTGAGAGCTTATGGCGAACTGTCATCAGAATTGATTACCTCAAGTGGTGTTCGTCAGGGCTGTCCACTCTCCCCATTCTTGTTCAACTTTGTGGTCGACGTACTTTTAGAGATAACACTCTCCTCATCTAAATTTCCGGGGGTTGAACTTCTACCGGGAGGTTCACTTGTTGACTTAGAATATGCAGATGACATAGTTTTATTTGGTGAAGACTCTGACAAAATGCAGAGTCTTCTGACCACTCTAAGCAACAATGCAAGCATGTTCGGGATGCGATTCTCTCCCTCGAAATGCAAAATGTTGCTTCAGGATTGGGTTACTTCGACACCCGAACTAGTGATAGGGAGTGAAGTAGTTGAGTGTGTCGACCGCTTCACTTATCTTGGAAGTCTCATCAGCCCTTGTGGTCTGGTGTGTGACGAAATCTCAGCACGGATACAGAAGGCTCGACTAGCTTTTGCCAACTTGCGTTATTTATGGCGTAGGCGAGATATCCGTCTACCAACCAAAGGACGTGTTTACTGCGCAGCAGTTCGTTCCGTCCTACTTTATGGCTGTGAAACATGGCCGGTAAGAGTAGAGGATATTCGTAGGTTACTAGTATTTGATCATAGGTGTCTTCGAAGTATTGCTCGTATATCCTGGGACCACCGAGTAAGTAACGCAACTGTTAGGAAACGGGTACTAGGTAAGGATGGCAAATCAATTGATGAAGTAGTGAAACTTCATCAGTTGAGATGGCTGGGACACGTGTTACGTATGCCCAACCACCGACTACCTCGACGTGCTATATTCAGTAGTATAGGAGTAGGTTGGAAGAAAGCTAGGGGCGGCCAGACCAAAACATGGCACAAATCCATGAAGTCACTGACAAGTGGACTGAGTCATGTTGGTAGGTGTAGACTACCTGGTTGGGGACCGCGAGATGATAGCAACCGATGGTTAGAGACCCTGAATGACATGGCTCAAAATCGTTTGCAATGGCGCAGGTGCATCCACTCTCTATGTTCTCCCAAATTCTAATTATCTGAATTCTTCATGCCCCTTTTTTTCCTCTTTCCAAATTTATTGCACTGGATTTTACTCGTTAAATAACATCTCCAAACCCTAATCTTCCCGATTACTGCTTATACTCTTGCTACCTCTACCACTACGGGATTTGAATCGACCACTGCATCTGTGTGTGCTAATGTGGTATGGCAACTCGAACTGATGTACGTACGTACTAAGTTCTACATTGTTACTGACTGACTGAGTTGTAAGAAGCTTGTAGAAACCTAGTGCTTATAAGCGGGACGTTTTGCGAAGCCGCAAGCGACTTTACTCTCCACTTTAATGGCGCCATGCAAATGCAGCAAATGCTCATCTATACTCTTCGATAGGATGGTATCTAGCATTGAGCCCAGCTCGGTTTGATATTTAGTTGCATCAGAAGCTGCAACCAATTTCCTGACATCGATCTATTCGGGATGATGAGTTTGTTGACCAATGAATCGGTAGCTGATCGTGATGTGATCAATCTGAATACAGACTTAAGTCTCAGAAGAAGGAGGACACCAGATAGCACATCGACGATGACTGTGCCAGTACTCGCCAGAAATAGATTGTGGTCTGTGCAAAGTTGCAGTAGACGATCATTGTTATCTGATCTGCGACCAGTAAGTCCCATTTGTCACCTAAACGACTTTTACTGGCTCGAAATCTGACTCCAGATGGATCGTATGATTATCGTTATTGAAATCTACATGTCGTCGATCCTCATATATTATTATTGTGCCTAGAAGCCCTACCTGAACATTCAAGTTTCTGGCTAGTACAATAATACTTGTCGAATTCAATTTCTATAGAAGAGCATTAAACTAGTGGTAAAACTCATTCTTGATCGCATCCATGCTGACATCTGTAGGACCCATAGGCAGAGATGACGCAAATACATCGTTGCTCACTCCGATTTCTTCGCAATTTGATGGAATTTTTTTATCTAACAGTGCATAACTGGCTGTTAATGAGGATCCAGTCTGTCAGTGCTGCCTGAGCTTTAGCGCTTAGTGCGACACCAAAGCCAGCGAAACCAGACGATGATGCTACAGGCTTACGAAATCGAGAGGACGAAAAGCGAATATCAGGCGCTTTAAGCCAGTTGGTGGATACGGAGGGTTCACTTAGGAGTGGGAAAACCCTGATTCCAAATCAATGGTGCACATGGACTCCAGTATCCTGAGGGAACAAATGGTGTATGAAGTAATTGTTGGTCACCGTGTACCATGGGACTGCATCTCCTTACGTTGCTGCACTACCTTGTGGATCAGACCTTTAGGTCAAAGTTTCTGGGTGTCATGTCAAATCCAAGAATAGTAGAGGTAGTAATAGCATCAATGGTAATGGGAAAGGTCAGGCATCAAAGATACAATTTGAAAAAATATAAATTAGCGAAATGAAAAAATGATAATGAGGTCTGAATTTCAGGAGCTGGGGGAAGATAAAGATTGGATGGACATGCGCCATTGCAAACGATTTTGAATTCTGTCATTCAGAGTTTCTAACCATTGGTGACGATATTCTAATGGACCCCAACCAAGTAGTCTGTACCTAATAAGAAACGTCAGTCCAACTCTCAGTGACTTTATGGACTTGATTTGGCCGCCCTGAACTTTCTTTCAGTGTACTACTATACCAGACATCACAAGTCGGTGTAGGCGGTGGATGGACGTCAGTCAGCTACAACGTAGGACAAGGCACATATATGCATTGGTCCAGGTTGCCATGCCTCATTAGCACAGCAAGATGAACACCGGATTCATAACAGTGGTTAGGTTAAAGGTGGTAATATATAGGAGAAAGATTGCATATAAGGATACAGTACCGGAATATAGAATTAGTTCGTACAAAGAAAGATATGAGGCGATTTTAATCTCTTAGTTTAAGGGAAGACAGGGAGTGTATACACCGACGCCATTGTGACCGATTCTGAGCCATCTCACCAAGAGTCTCCAACCATCGGTTACGAAAGTCACGCGGACCCCAACCAAGTAGTCTGCATCTACCAACATGGCTCAGACTAGAGGTTAGCGTCTTCAAGCACTGATGCCACGTTTTGGTTTGGCCGCCCCTAATTCTCTTCCAACAATTTCCAACACCAGTTAGCATTGCACGACGTGGTAATCGGTGTTCAGGCATACGTAACACGTGGCCCAACCATCTCAGTCGATGAAGATTAACAACCTCATCAACTGATTTACCATCATTACCTAATACCCTGTGTCTAACCTCACTATTACTTACCCGGTGATCCCAGCAGATGCCAGCAATATTTCTAAGGCATCTGTGGTCAAATACCAGTAGCTTACGAGTGTCTTCTACTCTTAAAGGCCATGTTTCGCTGCCGTAAAGTAAGACAGAACAGATGGGCGTACGTAAAACGTCATAGATATGGTCGAGCTAATGTACATTTGTGACGCTTTTAAGCTGAAAATAACTGTACAGAAACTATTCAGACAAAACCAGAATAATAAAGAAGCTTTCATTACTGAATTATACTTTACTTTTGGACGGAGAAAACAAATATACGGCTACTGGCTGCAACTTGCACAAAAAGGTGGACACAAACCGACCCCAGTAGAATAAACCCATGAGATGTAGTCTTAATTCCATCATTAATATTACGTAATCTAGAATATACAGCGGAGAAATGCATAGTAAACGAAAGACTCATCAAATCTGTATGTTAACATATGATCCTTGTAATCACACTCGCAACTTATATTCGAAATGACTAGTGTACAAGATTAACAAACGAATTGGATAATTTAAACCATAAATATTAACATATTCTCAATAAAATTAAAAGATGACAAAACGTTAAACTCCGGATATTCGAAAATGATCATAAGTACGGAACTTTCCCAAATACTGAATGGCCTCACAAACTAAGACAGTACTATTTCTTTGCATTCATGAATTCTAAGGCTATTTGAATAAATAGTTTAAATATTTTCACGATCTAAAAATAATAGTATTTCCAGAATATTCGTGAAACAGAGTCCAAAATTACTTCAAAAGATTTAGAATCGGTAAAACTGAATAACTAACCTTATGACAGTGGCGTTTGGCATCCATTTCTATGCACTCTTTAGCAGACGCTAAATAAGCTTCAGGTCTGCTTAGTTGTATTAGGATATTACTCGGTTTTACATCACCATGGACCATCGACCAATTGGTGTGCATATAATGAAGAGCGCTAAGAACGTGCGACGCCAGGACAATCAACGGTTTTTCTGATAAACGGTTGCGGTTTGCATCGCTTGGAGAACCAGGTATTTCGTTGTCAATGTGATTGGTTGAGACAATGGACACAGCTTCAGAAGTGTCATTTTGTCTATCTGGATATAGTAAATGAAACAGACTGCCACCTAAACACAATTCCAACTGTGTATACACGGAGTCAGCCTCGTACCAGGAGCCGAAAAACCGAATTATATTGGAATGTTGAAGCAATGCCAAGGCTTGTACTTCATTCAGCATTTCAACGGACGAACTAAAATAATGTAAATTTTATTGGAATAAACAATGTTTTTCAATACACACATTTATACATGTAATGCCAAGTTTAAAAAGGCGTAAAGTCACTATTTTAAACTGATACTTTGGAGAATTCAGTTAGTTGATCATCAATTGCGCATGACTCGGAGCGGACGTGAAAGTGATGTCAAGCGGCTTATTTAACAAGTTAACTGGCATTACCCAATAATATACTCTTGGGTTAACAATAAAATGAGAATTCACAAGAACTTTTTGTAGTTGACCTCAGCCTAATAAGGACATTATATAAGTTTCAAATTCGGAATATTGAACGCTTAGACTTAGAGATGGATGACCTTAAACTAAACAACATTGACAAATCTTGTACACCTTTTCTACCGGTCTGTCTGTGACGTTTTACTTTCACTGTCGTACATAAAACAAACAACAGCCTGATCAACGTATGATCTATTTTTCCTTCTTAAAGGACACAACATAAAACAAAAACCGTATACGTTAGAGTCTCTAGAAATGTTATGATACAAAAGCGTAAGAAGTTGCCATAAACCATAACATGGGTTAAAAACTACGTTCACATTTATGGACTAAACTGTGTCTAACTTATGTAATACCAACTGATTATCTGGAGTGTGAGGTTTGAACCCATAATCTGAAAAGGAGAGAGATTGGGACAGTTACAAAATTGGGCGTTTGACAAGTTACTTAGACAACATTGAATGTGTCTCTAATTTACGACCAAGATTATGATTTTTGCTAAAATACTTTACTTTTGTACAAATAATCCAGTACACTATGATGATTCCTAAAGCAAAAACAGTCTCGGCCCGAAAAGCTCAGTGGTAACGTCACTGACTGTGGGGTTAAGTGGTAAGTAATCGAGTCCGCCAGTGGATATTAGGTCCCACAAGATTACAGATACATCTTGTTAAAAAATGCTAGAAATCATGAAACCTAGGTACAAGGTTTTCTGTTGACTACTTCCAACCACCACCTTACACCTCAACATGGTGAACGCGATGTCGAGTTAATTAGACTAGTGGTCACATAACTTGGCCGACTGCATTCGATCTGCACTAAAAAGTACCTGGCATACCATATCAGTCACTCACCACCCAGAGATAAATTAACCACATATAATCAGCATACAAAAGATGACTTTTGAAACAAAATGGAAATTTCGATATTAATACAAGTCAGTGACAATAATATGACAATGAGTACCTCGTAAACTCATATTATCTTACCTTCCATTAAGATGTTCTAGTTCGAAGTCGCAGCGTGACCTCTTCAAGCAATATAAAACGCCACTTAGACGATGTCTAGCCTTATACAACACAGCAAGTCTAGTTCGACAGATATCAACGAGGTTTGAGAACGATCCTGCAAGACTGTTCATTCATTAGACAAAATTAAGTCAATTACTTGTTACAGTTGAAGATCGGGTTCATTCCAATAGGTCTTTCTTCTTGATACTTTTCTCCTGGTGTATACTGGCTCATAAATCTATTCACAGTTCGACGATTTAGTAGGTCAGGACACAAATCTGCAAGGCGAGCATATCTTTCTACAGTTGAAGTCGTTTGCTGACTGATTGTCATAAAGGAATGCATATTTAGATCGTCAACTACAGACTGCTTTTTTCGCTGCCCTGAGATCGAATCAGCTGTGTCCGAAGAATTACAAGTCTCAGGTGTGAAAAGAAGGCGCGGGCTCATTGATAAATTTGCAGACTGTGAAATTCGTGCGGATATGTGTAGCGCACGCTGCTCCATACGGCGAGCATAGGAAAGACTATGCTGTAAATGGTCACTTAAGAAACCCTTACCGATGGATCGGTCAGACAAGTCTGTATTATAGGCATGGCCATCTGGGGACGGAGTGTCGCGACCACAGCTAGGAGACATGCAACTAAAATACCCTTTTGTAGGTTGTGAATCGACTTCTAAAGGGGAACATATTGCAGACAAAAGCCGACTTCTTGAAAACAAAGGAGAAACTTGCAATCCAAAGTGCTCTGCAGAATTATCGTTGTCTGAATCTCTGTTGCATAGGGTAAATAGTGGTGAGTGATCTAAACCATGTCTTGAAATTGTCGGTGTCGACGATGATGGGGACTGGACAACTGCACGTTTGCTGCGCTTCATCATATCGCTAGGTCGCTTTTAGCGTTAACCGTCAGTAATTTCGAGTTTAATCAAGAGTTGTAATGTGTATGAGGATAGAGGTGCGTGAGATAAGGTAAATGTAAGCCAACAAATCAATAAACGCGCAGCGTGAATCAAAATAAACGGAGAGAGTAGTAGTTGGAAATTAGAAATTCACAGAAGTGAACTTGAAGCAATCCTACCACCGGAATCAGTAGATAATACCGCCCCGCAGCAACATCCAAAACAAGCGGCAAGGTATTACCTTTGTACTTCCTCATATAGTCTAAGAAAAAATTCAATATCCAATAACCTGTTACCAGCAGGATAAGCACTTATCTAAATGTTTCGAAAGATATTCAAATCTTCACAATATATTATTTGGCTTGTAAAGACTAAGCAGTCGTGACAGTAATAATAAGCGGTATGCGTCTTTGATCTTCAGACCTCAATAATGAGGATATGAAGTCTTTCGACCAATAATAATCCTTGCAGTTTCTAGTGCTGTGAAGATCCAACTGCTCTTTGAATGCTGCTATCACCTTTTCTGGTAAATCACCACTTGGTGAACAATTTTACTTCACTTTTTATTCGCTTCAAATGAAGTTTACTTCTTTATGTCTCAAAGTCGGATAGTTAGCTTCTCTCGAAAACGCACAAAGTTGACACACGATCCATTTCCAGTAGACAGTTCACTAGCCCACCCGCCAACAATGTTTGGCCAGAAGGCTCGCTTCCTCCTAAACAAGTAATGTCTTACTCACTCATAGAAACACTCAAAAATAGTTGGAATAAGCCTTGATTATCTTTGTATGCAACTCCGCCTGGAGTCATTCCGGGGGCTACTGCCGGATAAAAGAGGAGGGTTGGATATAAGGCTAGCAACACCATCCTATAGAACGACACGGATTTGGAGAAAGGAAAAATATGGTGAGAGATTTACAAACCTATGTGCCTTCAATAAACTGGTCATAGGCGGCACCATATTCCCACATAAACGCATTCACAAAACCACATGGACTTCACCGGATTACACAACACAAAACCGAATCGACCATACTTGCATCAACAAAAAGTTCAGGTGGACGATGGAGGACGTGAGAACAAACAGAGGAGCTGATATAGCATCAGATCATTACTTGCTGGTTGCCAAGATAAAACTGAAACCCAAGAAGCACTGGACAATGGGGCGGGAAATATCACGAAGTTTCAATACGGCCTTTCTTCGGGATACTAACAAACTCAACAAATTCAAGATAGTCCTCAGCAACAAGTTCCAGGCCTTTCACGATTTACTCAATGGAGAAGGAACTACTCTGGAGAGCGACTGGAAAGGGATAGAGGAGGCAATTACTTCAACATATCATGAGGTTCTGGGCCCCAAGAAGCACCAGCACAAGCAATAGATCTCTGTTGATACACTGGACAAGATTCAAAAGAAAAAGGAACAAGGAAGCAACAATCAATATTTGCTTAACAACAGCAGAGGAAGACAAGGTACTAGCTAAATTTAAAGAAACAAACAAGCAAGTGAAGAGGAGCATCAGTAGGACGAACGTAAATATGTATGAGATCTAGCAATGACGTTGGAAAAGGCTGCAAGAGAAGGAAACATGAGACAATTGTATGACAGGACAAAGAATCTCTTTAAAAATTATCGTAAACCAGAACGACTATTAAAAAGCAAGGAAGGCAAAGTAATCAACAACATCGAAGTACAGTGAAACAGGTCGGCAGAACACTTCAAAGAACTGTTGAATCGACCAGCCCCACTGAACACACCCAACATCAAAGCAGCACCCACGGACCTCCCAATCGATGTTGGCCCACCAACAATCGAAGAGATCAGCATGGCCATCAGATAAATCAAGAGCGGCAAAGCAGCCGGACCAGACAATATTCCAACAGACGCTGTGAAAGCAGACGTAACGGTAACTGCAGGATACTCCACACTCTCTTCAATAAGATTTGGGATGAGGAACAGGTACCAACAGACTGGAAAGAAGGACATCTAATCAAGATACCATAGAAAGGCGATCTCAGCAAGTGTGATAACAACAGGGGCATCACTCTTCTCTCAATACCAGGAAAAGTCTTCGACAGGATATTGTTAAATAGGATGAAGGACTGCGTAGACGCCCAACTTCGTGACCAACAGGCAGGATTCCGTAAGGATAAAACGTGTACAGACCAAATCGCAACTCTACGGATCATTGTGGAACAATCAACTGAATGGAATTCATCACTCTACGTCAACTTCATTGACTATGAAAAAGCATTTAACGGCGTGGACAGAACAACACTATGGAAACTTCTTCGACACTACGGCGTGCCTCAGAAAATAGTCAATATTATATGGAGTTCATATGATGGATTACACTGCAAAATAGTGCATGGAGGACAGGTGACTAAGTCGTTCGAAGTGAAAACCGGTGTTAGCTAAGGTTGATTACTCTCAACCTTTCTCTTTCTTCTGGTGATCGAATGGATCATGGAGACGTCAACATCTGATGGAAAACACGGGATACAATGGACATCTAGGATGCATATCTCGTGTAACCACAATTTCAACTCATCAGCTGGAAATCCTTCCTTACAGTTATCTACGAAAGTTGTGATTATGTATAGTACGCCTCAATCGTTGAAACGTGGTCACTATGGGTGTTGTCACTTTCCAGGTTGGGTCTGTTAAAACTATTGTAGTGAAGTTCCAGTTGGCTACGTGCTGAGTAAATTTTGTGTCCCTCTGTATCGACTCACTGTTTGGTAAAAGATTTTGACTTTAATCGATCATTGTTATGACCGAACAAAGTGGAAAAATCACTTGCTCCAGACGGACGTGTATATTACGAGTCTCTACAATAACCTATGTTATATTAAGGTGAATAGGTGAAATATATTGTTCGATTTAGGTCAAGTGTATCCTTGTGTTTACTAATTCGAATACGCCTTTCCAAAATATACCACGAATTTTGATCGAG
The DNA here is from genome assembly GCA_944470205.2 of Schistosoma margrebowiei. Lineage (NCBI taxonomy): Eukaryota > Metazoa > Platyhelminthes > Trematoda > Strigeidida > Schistosomatidae > Schistosoma > Schistosoma margrebowiei. The sequence continues at coordinate 22,406,631 of OX104024.1, forward strand.
ATCTTAAACTGATTGATGTTAGACCACCACTGAAAACCTGGAAGCACTGGAAATTATTACGTAATAATCTCCACAACCCCATAATGATAATTACTACGTGCTCACGAGTGACTAGCTTCGTGAGGGAATTCTCGAAGTTCTATTGAGAAGCCATGGCCAGTTGAGCTAATCCGCGTCGAGTAGAGCCAGGTATCTACCTCAGTACAATGGAAGATGGTCACATAATTTCGTCGGTTGGTTGAGGTTATACATTAACACCATTGGATGCCGACCAAGTGGTCTCAAGCTGAAGCGTTCACGCGCGAGAATAAGGCCCTGAGTTCTAATCCCGCGAGCGGGACCGTGGATGTGCGCTGCTGGAGAGTCCCACAGTAGGACGAAACTGCCATCAAGGTTTTTAGTGGTGGTCTAACATCAATCCGTTCACGATCTCAATCAAAAACGTAATGATCTTCACAACCCCATAGTGATATATAACAAGAAGTTGGTTTTTGTCGACGTAAAGCTCTAATTTCTGAAAATCAATAAGTTTAGGTGATTACTGGATGTCTTTGCAAGTCTTAGCGATTAAAGTTCGGTTATTCTTAACAAGACGATAACAGAAATTATTCAACAAAAACGATTTTAAGTGAAAGCGGAAAAATAAATGGCTAAAGCGAAATACGATATTCATGAGTTAGAGGAACACGCAAGATAGTGGTATAAAAATAATGTATTTACTTTAAACACACTAGGTGAATCATCTCGGTGTATAAGGAGGAAAAAAATTGTCATAAACCATCCGATTTTGTAATAATAATACACTTACCAAAATATGAACATGAACATCCGGGTTCTTAAAGGCAAAATATATATTGTTATGCAAACTACATTTCAAATCGTAATCCCGTTTCTTAACTTTATCACCAAAATATGTGCAATATAAAAATTTCACCAAATTTTCTGATTGCTAAGATAACTTTTGTTGCTCGTCTTTTGTATAAACAATGGGAGTGACAGCTCTTTTTCTAGACAGGTAAATTTTTGTTGCCTTAATTCGAAAGCCAGCCTTTTATAAATGTCAGTATAGGGTTGTGGAGATTGTTGAGTTTAAGTTGATACCATTAATGGATGAATGCTAGAGCACCATTGAAAACGTGGAAGCACTGGACGGCCATTTTGTCCTAGTATGAAACTACCATGACATTATAGCTCCGTATTGATGTACTTCGATATTTGTCTGCCACTCTGAAAACCCTCTTATATGAGTGTTCAGGGTATATAATTTAAAACAATATTGTGAAATGGGAGGCAAACGGATCTAAACTTACAAACTATACAATTAACAAAACAGTCCAGCAAACTATTCGTTAAACCAAAGAATGAATGGAGTGGCGAACGCTTATCAGTTTTCTTTCGCATTTATAGATTTTATCTGAACAACAAAAATTTCGTGAAAGTTGGAATTATTTTGCTGCAGCCGGATAAACCAATATATATTTTTGTTTCAACTTGTTTTATCCATCAGAATACTCCAGTTAGCCATAAATCCTCAAAATTAACTTGGGTTTATAAATAAGTTGCAAAAAAGCAGAAATAAAATCCTTAATTATAGTTCTGACTAAAAGTAGTCAGTTGCACATATTCTTTAATAAGTGATTGAGGTTCTCGTGTAGTGAACACAAACACCAGTTGGGATAGTCGAATGTATTTGACATAGAATTACAGGACTTGTTAATAAAATCTAACAATGATAAAGTAAATGCTTAATTTGCAAAATGTCCACCAGTTGTCTCAAAATGAGTCAGACTTCATTGTTCTTGCAATTCATACAAATTGCATTTTGTTTCCATTATTTACTGTTCGATCCTCTTGTCTCTCTGCTGCCAGAACTTCTGTTCACGACTAACATCTTATACTACTTATGTCAATATAAGTAGCACACACTCGCGCCATTAACTTTAAGCCTTTTTATCTGACACTTATTTAGTAATGCAAATCATACTATGGACTAACAAAAACAGTTCCCTATTTAGTTAATAATAAATATCAGTGACTACGAATTAGCACGGCTCTTCAAGTGACCATTCTGTGACCGTTCATATATAATATAAAGAACTAGTTGGAATAAGCTGTGGTAGAACACATACAGCTTGCTTGTTTGAGTTAGTTTGTAACCTATATGAACGACTTATTCCATACACTTTGAATCAAAAAGTGACAAACAAACTAAAATCCTATTGTTTTACTAGTCTCATCAAATATTAGTCTCTAACTCAGTAGTCTATTCACAATATTTGTTTCCAATGGCCATATGACCACTAAAACTGACTTTTAACTTCATATAATGTATTATCAACTTATTCAAATGATTAAAACAACTAATTGAGCCTGATTTTAGTCTTACTGAGTTTATTTAACTTCAATTCCATCAGAGAGAACTTTTAATCTTCAAACCTTTCATAGATAACTTACTGTCAATAAAATTTTTGTCGGCCTCTTCTACATTACTTTCTTTTGAGATGAGAGACTCATATCCGCCTAAGTTATTTTCACTGATATTAACAGGTCCTGGTATAACAGACGTCCGCTGTTGGGAATATTTTGGATTTGCGTTCATAATTGACTTATTCATTGTATCATCATCATCATTATGACTTAATTTCTTCAACTCGTTTATTTCGTCTTCGCTGAAATCATTTAAATCTTCACAACTATTCTGGCATATTATCCGTGAATAAAAAAGTTGTGGATGAAAATTTACACGTCCTGTCTTTTTTTCATAGTTATCAGCAAAATATTCTTTTTCCTTCGATAATTCCAAGTTGAGTTCTGCCACACGTCTTCTCACATATGCATTAGAGTCATCAGAGTCATATGTTTCATCTTCTGCTAAATTTAATTCAATTTTATTCTGATCATTGCTTAAATGAAGTATTTTATTGTCTTTCCTAAGTTCCGCTTTGAATGCATCTTGAGTAACGTCATTTACTAGTGAACGTGCCAAAAATTTATCGTCTGGTGAACCTACCACTTAAAGGACGTATAATTGTTGAGATTTAACAATTTTGTTTATTTGTAATTTTTTATAAGTCCTCACGAGGATAATTCACAAAAAGAAACAAGATAAATAGAACAACAGTATAGTGATACTGCGTAAACAAAAACTAGAAATAACCAACTGGTAGTCATTCGGAGAAGGAGTTGTATAGCTTATGTTCCCCAAAATGTGCTCTTCCATATTTTTTAAACCATGTGACTAAGTAAATAAACACATATTACAAAGTTTGAGAATCGAATTCACCATGTTACTTCTGATAAAAATCTTGTGCAATTCTTGATGAACACTAATCATGTATATCGTTGAACTGTGGTTATTATCTAGAACTAATATTGGCGCTGTGACGTTACAGTTAAGATAAATAGTTAGACTACCTAAGGTAGCCTTAATAACATATTTAGCTCTTCGAACAGCGTCCAGGATTGAGACAGTAGAAAAGATAAGACACATAACCAAAATAACTAGTTTTGGCGTCCACTGACGGAGCTATGAAACTTCCTATACTCTGAATCAATATCTTATTTTGCCCACTGTAAATAGTTAGGTTTTGTTTCGTCTTTAATTAACATGAAAGTGAAATTTACATCAGGCCTTTTTTTACCGAAATATAGACCGGAGCATTAATACATCTTCCCCTAATAATACGTTTAAATCCATTATTTTTTCTGTAGACATTTACTGAACGTCAATTATAAATTATTAAGAATGACATTAAATATTGTCATCATCATCAACAGAAGACCTGACAAAACTAACTACATCATATTGGCCCTGAGAAACTACTGACAAAAGAACACGATTTTTAGTAACTAGGGAAAAACTGCAATATTCCTAATATTTTCTCTTCCATATCATTATTAGAAAGAGCTTGAGTTACGTTATCGTTGATAGTCGGAATGGATTTTGTAGTTATATGCACATCAAATGATGATCGCCTCGATATATGAGTCGTGTATATCATATAAGTATTATGTTCGTTCGATAAGCTGGTGATTGTCTGGACTCAGTAGCTCATGAATAACACGTGGAGTGTTCAAAGCGAAGGCTATTGCGTTTGAGTCTCAATGTATTATATCAACACCAGAATGCAGGGATATTGAGCTAAGGAACCCCAAATGAGTGGAAATGAGCTTCCTGGGTTCCACTGATAACCACGATCAATTCTCACTAACTTTCCCCCCATTTATATTCGCCTGTAGATTTATTATATAAGATGGTGGGGAAGTTTTCCGCATTCTATCAACAATAATTTATTGTCAGAGAAGGGTGTTTGTGGATATTATAGTAATTTCAATGGTTGAGATTATGAGCGAATTGAAGCTAGACCACCATGGAAAACCTTAGTAAACCAGGTAATCCTCAATGTTAGTTTTTATAGCAGGCATTGTAATATTTGAACTATAACTGCAATATTAACACCGTCTTCACATGCTTTTTAAGTACACAATTCTGGTTATTTCAACGCTATTCGTCACATTTTGTGGGCAAACCTTGCTTTAATTTATGACTAAACATTAACGATTTCACATTTGCGTTCGATATTACGGATGGATCAATATTGTACGGTCGTAACCTAAGCCAGATTAAGGCTCCATAACAAGCTTTACATGAAAGTTGAGTGGATAAATTTTGAAGTGAATTGGCTCTTGGAATTAACGGTTTGATTTGTAGATAATTACTGGTGTTTTTAAATGACTACGATGTTTGCATATTCATTTCCTTTACGTCAACGGTTTCTAGTTGATTTACATACTGATTATAAGTTGACATCGATATTGATCACCTTCTTATTTAACCATCACGTTTGTGAAACGTTCTAACTGGTTTTGTGATCTTTCCATCAGATCCTTTAAAATCTTGCGAAACATATCGCGTTAATGATCATTAATAACTACTATTGTGTAATTGTACATTACTATACTAAAACAGGCGATTGTTCTATTTGATGAAATTTAGTTGATAACACCAATAATGCAGAGATTTCTTGCAACAGACTTAAGTGTTTAGTCACCATCGTTCCTCTTAAGTTGCCCTCAAGCTACAGTAGTACTTAAAGCAACAAGATCAATAAATAGTCCTATTTGCTGATGCTTGAAGAATTCTCTGTGTTCGAGATGCACCGTGAATAGAGTTGCAAGATTCATTTTGATGGTTTTGTGCGTGAAAATCCCTCCATGTATACACGTGTAATTTATTCGTATTGATTCCTTCAGTTGTTCATTTTGTCAGTTTTTTATTCCATTTGCTTTGTTAGTACTTGTATTTTACTATAGGTTCCATTTTTCTTACGCCTTCACTGATATTCCATGTTTCTTCCTGAGCTGTATTTATGTTGTTTCAGTTGGTACTTAATCTTGGCGGCAGCCATATTTGTTTGTTCCCCCTTTTGATTGTGTTGCTTGCATCGACTGGAATTGTGCATTTTTGATTGTGAATTGAAGCACTTGTAGTGACTCACTTATATCACGAGAACATGATTGGTTTATTAAAAACAATTATTATTATAACCAATCGTAACAGTGACTGTTTTAATGTGCTTTTATTTAACTGGGCTAAAAAGCATCCATTATTCTTACACTTTGATTGTGACTTCGCGCGAATTCGGTTACGTTCTGTAACGAAGCTTGTATTCTGGCACGATCTCGGCGTCCTTTCGATACCACGAGATTGCCAGCTAATATATCTCGACTTGGTCCATTAACTGCCTTCTGATATTTGGCTTCCAGGGGATTTTATGGATTTATTTGGCACACGTTTCTCTGTAGCGGTGTTCATAGTCAATTTCGACTCGACTCCACGCTACATACTCTTCCAGAATTAGAAACACTCTGTTTTATAAGGCAACTAAATATCATCATTCGAACGAATCTGTACGTGATCTATCCAGAATAACTATCTAGAATAACATTTATTTGTTGCGATTGGTTTGCTTACTAATTGAAGAATCATTGATTTAGCAACTGGGTGGAAATATTGGTTTAGGTAATAACGTACATTTATATTTTTAAATAAAATCTAGAACCGTCATAAACCCTATCACCTTGTTTTGGTTTCAACGGGAAAAAAAGCGTGTCTAAACTACCCAGACGGTTTTTCTTCAGTCTAAGCCTTAGTTTGGATTCTACAAAAGTAAATTCATATTTTTTCACTACTTTATGAGAATTTAGCGGCGCAAACAAATCACGATGGTTTTGATGTTAATGACTTAATTTTCCAGGCTTTCTCCCAACGCTTCTGAGAATATCGCAGTATTTTTGTCACTGTAGATGGAACATTTGGAGCCGAACGGTCAAGACAACATATCGGGTAACAGTTCAGTCCTTAAATTGTTGTCACAACGTCATCGATGGTGAATTAAAAACTCTACTGTAGGTAACGGATGAAGGTTCCAGCCTGATTTCTTATTTTCTGATTATTCTTAAGATTCTAGTGTGTTGTTCGATTTGTGCCTGCCAATTTTTTCTCGTGGATTCTAAACAAACTTCTGTAGAAGTGTTGTTAGGGTTGATTGTAAGTAGTGGAACATGTACATTACTTCATTGACTGGGCGTCTGATCATTTCGAGCTCGCCGATGAAGTATTACTGCTTCGACCAACTTGCCATATCGTCTTGAAAAATTCTATTTGGTAGTCGCCACTTATCTTGGATGTGTCTGATTTGTGGGAGACGAAAAAAACGAATTTTTTAACGATTCTTCAAAGAACATGTTGCTTTAAATGTCTTTTGCAGCCTGGAAAATGTTTTCACAGAGGTATTGATGTTATACTATAAAATACGTCAGGGTTTTCTCACCCTAGTCAAAGTTATTCAATGTTTTATGATTGCTGTTTCACGTCATTCATCTTTTGTCCATCAAAACTGACCAATTGTTTGCGATTTTATTATTCATTAACTGTTGAAAGTCAGTGAAAACTGTATAATTATTTTTCATTGGGGTGCTAACCACGACCCTGTATCAAATATATTCAACAGTGGTGTTATGCCACAGATACCATACTTTTTCAGTCGAATTTCGAAATTTATTGATTATCAATTTTTGATTAACATATAAGCTATAGCTGTATGTGCCCCTATGGGAGCACTTCTGTAGCCGTACTTTTTATAGCTATCATTAGTACATCATCAGGTGGTTTTAAACTTAAATGCAACCAAATGAACTATCCCGAGTACACATTACATAATAATCGAAAACCTACAAAATATTCCAGTTAGAACTCGTATTAAATATATTATACTAGAATAACCTTACCTTCCTGTTTTTCACGATTCGCGGTCTCTTGATTTATTATTTCGTTTGTTGATGAGCTGTTTAATTCACAACGTTGATAACTTACTGTGTCATTTGTTGTTATTGCTCGATCTGGATTAAAATTTAATACATTATTGTAATTGGCTCATGGGTATTAAAGAATATCTACCATAGGAACAAACATAATCTTCTCTGATTACGTGAGAAGACATGAGATGGCTTGTTAATGAAACTATCTGTGTATTTCGAAAGTACGTTTCAAATGTACGAAAGTTCCACTTTGAAAATTTGATCAATTGTTGTCATGGTGATTTGCCCTCAGTTATTAAATTTACTCGATACAAATGTTATATACGAATTTATTTCTCAGCACTCACTCTATGTTTTACTGCACGGCAGTATGATAATTAGGTACATACATCCTAAAATTTATTTCAATCTTAGGAAACCACCGTAGGGAAAGACTGAAAAGGTACCATTTCTGAGATGTTAATTGATACTGTGTGAAAACTACAGAGGCATCAAACTAGTATCAGTAACAGGCAAAGTTTCCAAATGGGTTGTTTCTGAACAGAATGAGGGACTTAGCGAACCCTGACTTAGAGGCCAACAAACTGGCCTAAGCAAGAACAGATCATGTACTTATCATATAGCGTCAATGGATCGTCGTTCAACAAACGAGTAAATGACACTGCCATTGTTTGAAGAAAAAATAAGCCTTAAAGAGATGAAATGTTCATAACGCAATTTAAAAACTCAGGATCTAAGGACGATAAGAGTAAACGCACCGTCTTAGTCACAAAGTAAACACCGATGTCAATTCGTTATTTGAACCTTAAGGTTATTGAACTACAGACTGTGTATTCAGAGTGTTAACAATCCTTACACATATAAAACTTTTCTGGAGATATTTATTTGAGCTTTTTAATTTTAAGTCATAATTAGCTGGTGTAAGTCAGATATATCCACATATACTTTTGCCAAGAGTCTTGGTTTTGAACCTGCTCTTTCTGCAATGCTCTCACATATCTTTCACTGTTGAAACCTTCTCATCATTTAGCTTATTCCTAATTACATAATCTGCTTATACTATGATTGTTTCTAGTGGATCTATGAAAATTTTCAAATGACCTGTCACTGAAAGTCTAGCGAAATCCAGATAGAAAGGTTGCAGCTTATAGTATCTCTTAGTTTACATTCTAAAAGTTTTAGCTTCAGCATCAAAAACACTAGGGAATTTGGTCTAAGAGCAACCAATAAAGAGTGCAGTCTGCTTCATGTTGAAACGTCTACCTCCCTTACGTATATAAACCTCGGCGCAAATACGTCAGGTATAACAGTTTAGTTTTACTTTGGTACAGTTCAAACCCAAACATAAATGAGGAATGTATGGAAGGGTTTCGCAATAAAGCATCTCTACAATACAGCAAAATGTTAAAATGAACATGTACAATGAGATCTATAACGCTACCAAGGAATTGTTAAAAGACACATAATAGTAACTTGTCATACAGGAAGTGATCCTAGCAACCATTCAGCGGTATAATATCATGTGTGCTTACTCAAGCCTATTATCCCTTCAAATACTTGAACCACCGACAAGAAATAATTAATCAGTTCCTTCGAACCTGCCTTTCTGGTAGCCCCTAAATTCTACTCATACTCTCGATGTTCGATTTTGATTTCTGTGTGTGAAGAATAAAAAATCTCAGTCATCAAAGTTCACACCGTCCATTGCATTCAGTGCTTACCCTGAGTTGCAAAGCTGTTATCAATCCAGTCAAAAACCAGAGGAACGAGGAAAGGCGAAAACAGACGGCCTTTTGCGATATCAGTAGCCACTTGAAACACAATTGTGAGCATCCTTCCTTATGAAACATAACAATTTATTTCTGTAAAATGATAACGATATTTTAACGAACCATATTATGTTGAAGAATATTCCTCAAAGCCTTCCACACAATCCATACTGTTGAGTGCTGTCTCATAATCGAGAAATTCGACATATGACTAAAAGTGTCATCCACTCGTCTGTTGAACGACGATCCAGTGACGCTATATGATAAGTACATGATCTGTTCTTGCTTAGGCCAGTTTGTTGGCCTCTAAGTCAGGGTTCGCTAAGTCCCTCATTCTGTTCAGAAACAACCCATTTGGAAACTTTGCCTGTTACTGATACTAGTTTGATGCCTCTGTAGTTTTCACACAGTATCAATTAACATCTCAGAAATGGTACCTTTTCAGTCTTTCCCTACGGTGGTTTCCTAAGATTGAAATAAATTTTAGGATGTATGTACCTAATTATCATACTGCCGTGCAGTAAAACATAGAGTGAGTGCTGAGAAATAAATTCGTATATAACATTTGTATCGAGTAAATTTAATAACTGAGGGCAAATCACCATGACAACAATTGATCAAATTTTCAAAGTGGAACTTTCGTACATTTGAAACGTACTTTCGAAATACACAGATAGTTTCATTAACAAGCCATCTCATGTCTTCTCACGTAATCAGAGAAGATTATGTTTGTTCCTATGGTAGATATTCTTTAATACCCATGAGCCAATTACAATAATGTATTAAATTTTAATCCAGATCGAGCAATAACAACAAATGACACAGTAAGTTATCAACGTTGTGAATTAAACAGCTCATCAACAAACGAAATAATAAATCAAGAGACCGCGAATCGTGAAAAACAGGAAGGTAAGGTTATTCTAGTATAATATATTTAATACGAGTTCTAACTGGAATATTTTGTAGGTTTTCGATTATTATGTAATGTGTACTCGGGATAGTTCATTTGGTTGCATTTAAGTTTAAAACCACCTGATGATGTACTAATGATAGCCATAAAAAGTACGGCTACAGAAGTGCTCCCATAGGGGCACATACAGCTATAGCTTATATGTTAATCAAAAATTGATAATCAATAAATTTCGAAATTCGACTGAAAAAGTATGGTATCTGTGGCATAACACCACTGTTGAATATATTTGATACAGGGTCGTGGTTAGCACCCCAATGAAAAATAATTATACAGTTTTCACTGACTTTCAACAGTTAATGAATAATAAAATCGCAAACAATTGGTCAGTTTTGATGGACAAAAGATGAATGACGTGAAACAGCAATCATAAAACATTGAATAACTTTGACTAGGGTGAGAAAACCCTGACGTATTTTATAGTATAACATCAATACCTCTGTGAAAACATTTTCCAGGCTGCAAAAGACATTTAAAGCAACATGTTCTTTGAAGAATCGTTAAAAAATTCGTTTTTTTCGTCTCCCACAAATCAGACACATCCAAGATAAGTGGCGACTACCAAATAGAATTTTTCAAGACGATATGGCAAGTTGGTCGAAGCAGTAATACTTCATCGGCGAGCTCGAAATGATCAGACGCCCAGTCAATGAAGTAATGTACATGTTCCACTACTTACAATCAACCCTAACAACACTTCTACAGAAGTTTGTTTAGAATCCACGAGAAAAAATTGGCAGGCACAAATCGAACAACACACTAGAATCTTAAGAATAATCAGAAAATAAGAAATCAGGCTGGAACCTTCATCCGTTACCTACAGTAGAGTTTTTAATTCACCATCGATGACGTTGTGACAACAATTTAAGGACTGAACTGTTACCCGATATGTTGTCTTGACCGTTCGGCTCCAAATGTTCCATCTACAGTGACAAAAATACTGCGATATTCTCAGAAGCGTTGGGAGAAAGCCTGGAAAATTAAGTCATTAACATCAAAACCATCGTGATTTGTTTGCGCCGCTAAATTCTCATAAAGTAGTGAAAAAATATGAATTTACTTTTGTAGAATCCAAACTAAGGCTTAGACTGAAGAAAAACCGTCTGGGTAGTTTAGACACGCTTTTTTTCCCGTTGAAACCAAAACAAGGTGATAGGGTTTATGACGGTTCTAGATTTTATTTAAAAATATAAATGTACGTTATTACCTAAACCAATATTTCCACCCAGTTGCTAAATCAATGATTCTTCAATTAGTAAGCAAACCAATCGCAACAAATAAATGTTATTCTAGATAGTTATTCTGGATAGATCACGTACAGATTCGTTCGAATGATGATATTTAGTTGCCTTATAAAACAGAGTGTTTCCAATTCTGGAAGAGTATGTAGCGTGGAGTCGAGTCGAAATTGACTATGAACACCGCTACAGAGAAACGTGTGCCAAATAAATCCATAAAATCCCCTGGAAGCCAAATATCAGAAGGCAGTTAATGGACCAAGTCGAGATATATTAGCTGGCAATCTCGTGGTATCGAAAGGACGCCGAGATCGTGCCAGAATACAAGCTTCGTTACAGAACGTAACCGAATTCGCGCGAAGTCACAATCAAAGTGTAAGAATAATGGATGCTTTTTAGCCCAGTTAAATAAAAGCACATTAAAACAGTCACTGTTACGATTGGTTATAATAATAATTGTTTTTAATAAACCAATCATGTTCTCGTGATATAAGTGAGTCACTACAAGTGCTTCAATTCACAATCAAAAATGCACAATTCCAGTCGATGCAAGCAACACAATCAAAAGGGGGAACAAACAAATATGGCTGCCGCCAAGATTAAGTACCAACTGAAACAACATAAATACAGCTCAGGAAGAAACATGGAATATCAGTGAAGGCGTAAGAAAAATGGAACCTATAGTAAAATACAAGTACTAACAAAGCAAATGGAATAAAAAACTGACAAAATGAACAACTGAAGGAATCAATACGAATAAATTACACGTGTATACATGGAGGGATTTTCACGCACAAAACCATCAAAATGAATCTTGCAACTCTATTCACGGTGCATCTCGAACACAGAGAATTCTTCAAGCATCAGCAAATAGGACTATTTATTGATCTTGTTGCTTTAAGTACTACTGTAGCTTGAGGGCAACTTAAGAGGAACGATGGTGACTAAACACTTAAGTCTGTTGCAAGAAATCTCTGCATTATTGGTGTTATCAACTAAATTTCATCAAATAGAACAATCGCCTGTTTTAGTATAGTAATGTACAATTACACAATAGTAGTTATTAATGATCATTAACGCGATATGTTTCGCAAGATTTTAAAGGATCTGATGGAAAGATCACAAAACCAGTTAGAACGTTTCACAAACGTGATGGTTAAATAAGAAGGTGATCAATATCGATGTCAATTTATAATCAGTATGTAAATCAACTAGAGACCGTTGACGTAAAGGAAATGAATATGCAAACATTGTAGTCATTTAAAAACACCAGTAATTATCTACAAATCAAACCGTTAATTCCAAGAGCCAATTCACTTCAAAATTTATCCACTCAACTTTCATGTAAAGCTTGTTATGGAGCCTTAATCTGGCTTAGGTTACGACCGTACAATATTGATCCATCCGTAATATCGAACGCAAATGTGAAATCGTTAATGTTTAGTCATAAATTAAAGCAAGGTTTGCCCACAAAATGTGACGAATAGCGTTGAAATAACCAGAATTGTGTACTTAAAAAGCATGTGAAGACGGTGTTAATATTGCAGTTATAGTTCAAATATTACAATGCCTGCTATAAAAACTAACATTGAGGATTACCTGGTTTACTAAGGTTTTCCATGGTGGTCTAGCTTCAATTCGCTCATAATCTCAACCATTGAAATTACTATAATATCCACAAACACCCTTCTCTGACAATAAATTATTGTTGATAGAATGCGGAAAACTTCCCCACCATCTTATATAATAAATCTACAGGCGAATATAAATGGGGGGAAAGTTAGTGAGAATTGATCGTGGTTATCAGTGGAACCCAGGAAGCTCATTTCCACTCATTTGGGGTTCCTTAGCTCAATATCCCTGCATTCTGGTGTTGATATAATACATTGAGACTCAAACGCAATAGCCTTCGCTTTGAACACTCCACGTGTTATTCATGAGCTACTGAGTCCAGACAATCACCAGCTTATCGAACGAACATAATACTTATATGATATACACGACTCATATATCGAGGCGATCATCATTTAATGTGCATATAACTACAAAATCCATTCCGACTATCAACGATAACGTAACTCAAGCTCTTTCTAATAATGATATGGAAGAGAAAATATTAGGAATATTGCAGTTTTTCCCTAGTTACTAAAAATCGTGTTATTTTGTCAGTAGTTTCTCAGGACCAATATGATGTAGTTAGTTTTGTCAGGTCTTCTGTTGATGATGATGACAATATTTAATGTCATTCTTAATAATTTATAATTGACGTTCAGTAAATGTCTACAGAAAAAATAATGGATTTAAACGTATTATTAGGGGAAGATGTATTAATGCTCCGGTCTATATTTCGGTAAAAAAAGGCCTGATGTAAATTTCACTTTCATGTTAATTAAAGACGAAACAAAACCTAACTATTTACAGTGGGCAAAATAAGATATTGATTCAGAGTATAGGAAGTTTCATAGCTCCGTCAGTGGACGCCAAAACTAGTTATTTTGGTTATGTGTCTTATCTTTTCTACTGTCTCAATCCTGGACGCTGTTCGAAGAGCTAAATATGTTATTAAGGCTACCTTAGGTAGTCTAACTATTTATCTTAACTGTAACGTCACAGCGCCAATATTAGTTCTAGATAATAACCACAGTTCAACGATATACATGATTAGTGTTCATCAAGAATTGCACAAGATTTTTATCAGAAGTAACATGGTGAATTCGATTCTCAAACTTTGTAATATGTGTTTATTTACTTAGTCACATGGTTTAAAAAATATGGAAGAGCACATTTTGGGGAACATAAGCTATACAACTCCTTCTCCGAATGACTACCAGTTGGTTATTTCTAGTTTTTGTTTACGCAGTATCACTATACTGTTGTTCTATTTATCTTGTTTCTTTTTGTGAATTATCCTCGTGAGGACTTATAAAAAATTACAAATAAACAAAATTGTTAAATCTCAACAATTATACGTCCTTTAAGTGGTAGGTTCACCAGACGATAAATTTTTGGCACGTTCACTAGTAAATGACGTTACTCAAGATGCATTCAAAGCGGAACTTAGGAAAGACAATAAAATACTTCATTTAAGCAATGATCAGAATAAAATTGAATTAAATTTAGCAGAAGATGAAACATATGACTCTGATGACTCTAATGCATATGTGAGAAGACGTGTGGCAGAACTCAACTTGGAATTATCGAAGGAAAAAGAATATTTTGCTGATAACTATGAAAAAAAGACAGGACGTGTAAATTTTCATCCACAACTTTTTTATTCACGGATAATATGCCAGAATAGTTGTGAAGATTTAAATGATTTCAGCGAAGACGAAATAAACGAGTTGAAGAAATTAAGTCATAATGATGATGATGATACAATGAATAAGTCAATTATGAACGCAAATCCAAAATATTCCCAACAGCGGACGTCTGTTATACCAGGACCTGTTAATATCAGTGAAAATAACTTAGGCGGATATGAGTCTCTCATCTCAAAAGAAAGTAATGTAGAAGAGGCCGACAAAAATTTTATTGACAGTAAGTTATCTATGAAAGGTTTGAAGATTAAAAGTTCTCTCTGATGGAATTGAAGTTAAATAAACTCAGTAAGACTAAAATCAGGCTCAATTAGTTGTTTTAATCATTTGAATAAGTTGATAATACATTATATGAAGTTAAAAGTCAGTTTTAGTGGTCATATGGCCATTGGAAACAAATATTGTGAATAGACTACTAAGTTAGAGACTAATATTTGATGAGACTAGTAAAACAATAGGATTTTAGTTTGTTTGTCACTTTTTGATTCAAAGTGTATGGAATAAGTCGTTCATATAGGTTACAAACTAACTCAAACAAGCAAGCTGTATGTGTTCTACCACAGCTTATTCCAACTAGTTCTTTATATTATATATGAACGGTCACAGAATGGTCACTTGAAGAGCCGTGCTAATTCGTAGTCACTGATATTTATTATTAACTAAATAGGGAACTGTTTTTGTTAGTCCATAGTATGATTTGCATTACTAAATAAGTGTCAGATAAAAAGGCTTAAAGTTAATGGCGCGAGTGTGTGCTACTTATATTGACATAAGTAGTATAAGATGTTAGTCGTGAACAGAAGTTCTGGCAGCAGAGAGACAAGAGGATCGAACAGTAAATAATGGAAACAAAATGCAATTTGTATGAATTGCAAGAACAATGAAGTCTGACTCATTTTGAGACAACTGGTGGACATTTTGCAAATTAAGCATTTACTTTATCATTGTTAGATTTTATTAACAAGTCCTGTAATTCTATGTCAAATACATTCGACTATCCCAACTGGTGTTTGTGTTCACTACACGAGAACCTCAATCACTTATTAAAGAATATGTGCAACTGACTACTTTTAGTCAGAACTATAATTAAGGATTTTATTTCTGCTTTTTTGCAACTTATTTATAAACCCAAGTTAATTTTGAGGATTTATGGCTAACTGGAGTATTCTGATGGATAAAACAAGTTGAAACAAAAATATATATTGGTTTATCCGGCTGCAGCAAAATAATTCCAACTTTCACGAAATTTTTGTTGTTCAGATAAAATCTATAAATGCGAAAGAAAACTGATAAGCGTTCGCCACTCCATTCATTCTTTGGTTTAACGAATAGTTTGCTGGACTGTTTTGTTAATTGTATAGTTTGTAAGTTTAGATCCGTTTGCCTCCCATTTCACAATATTGTTTTAAATTATATACCCTGAACACTCATATAAGAGGGTTTTCAGAGTGGCAGACAAATATCGAAGTACATCAATACGGAGCTATAATGTCATGGTAGTTTCATACTAGGACAAAATGGCCGTCCAGTGCTTCCACGTTTTCAATGGTGCTCTAGCATTCATCCATTAATGGTATCAACTTAAACTCAACAATCTCCACAACCCTATACTGACATTTATAAAAGGCTGGCTTTCGAATTAAGGCAACAAAAATTTACCTGTCTAGAAAAAGAGCTGTCACTCCCATTGTTTATACAAAAGACGAGCAACAAAAGTTATCTTAGCAATCAGAAAATTTGGTGAAATTTTTATATTGCACATATTTTGGTGATAAAGTTAAGAAACGGGATTACGATTTGAAATGTAGTTTGCATAACAATATATATTTTGCCTTTAAGAACCCGGATGTTCATGTTCATATTTTGGTAAGTGTATTATTATTACAAAATCGGATGGTTTATGACAATTTTTTTCCTCCTTATACACCGAGATGATTCACCTAGTGTGTTTAAAGTAAATACATTATTTTTATACCACTATCTTGCGTGTTCCTCTAACTCATGAATATCGTATTTCGCTTTAGCCATTTATTTTTCCGCTTTCACTTAAAATCGTTTTTGTTGAATAATTTCTGTTATCGTCTTGTTAAGAATAACCGAACTTTAATCGCTAAGACTTGCAAAGACATCCAGTAATCACCTAAACTTATTGATTTTCAGAAATTAGAGCTTTACGTCGACAAAAACCAACTTCTTGTTATATATCACTATGGGGTTGTGAAGATCATTACGTTTTTGATTGAGATCGTGAACGGATTGATGTTAGACCACCACTAAAAACCTTGATGGCAGTTTCGTCCTACTGTGGGACTCTCCAGCAGCGCACATCCACGGTCCCGCTCGCGGGATTAGAACTCAGGGCCTTATTCTCGCGCGTGAACGCTTCAGCTTGAGACCACTTGGTCGGCATCCAATGGTGTTAATGTATAACCTCAACCAACCGACGAAATTGTGTGACTATCTTCCATTGTACTGAGGTAGATACCTGGCTCTACTCGACGCGGATTAGCTCAACTGGCCATGGCTTCTCAATAGAACTTCGAGAATTCCCTCACGAAGCTAGTCACTCGTGAGCACGTAGTAATTATCATTATGGGGTTGTGGAGATTATTACGTAATAATTTCCAGTGCTTCCAGGTTTTCAGTGGTGGTCTAACATCAATCAGTTTAAGATCTCGATCAAAATTCGTGGTATATTTTGGAAAGGCGTATTCGAATTAGTAAACACAAGGATACACTTGACCTAAATCGAACAATATATTTCACCTATTCACCTTAATATAACATAGGTTATTGTAGAGACTCGTAATATACACGTCCGTCTGGAGCAAGTGATTTTTCCACTTTGTTCGGTCATAACAATGATCGATTAAAGTCAAAATCTTTTACCAAACAGTGAGTCGATACAGAGGGACACAAAATTTACTCAGCACGTAGCCAACTGGAACTTCACTACAATAGTTTTAACAGACCCAACCTGGAAAGTGACAACACCCATAGTGACCACGTTTCAACGATTGAGGCGTACTATACATAATCACAACTTTCGTAGATAACTGTAAGGAAGGATTTCCAGCTGATGAGTTGAAATTGTGGTTACACGAGATATGCATCCTAGATGTCCATTGTATCCCGTGTTTTCCATCAGATGTTGACGTCTCCATGATCCATTCGATCACCAGAAGAAAGAGAAAGGTTGAGAGTAATCAACCTTAGCTAACACCGGTTTTCACTTCGAACGACTTAGTCACCTGTCCTCCATGCACTATTTTGCAGTGTAATCCATCATATGAACTCCATATAATATTGACTATTTTCTGAGGCACGCCGTAGTGTCGAAGAAGTTTCCATAGTGTTGTTCTGTCCACGCCGTTAAATGCTTTTTCATAGTCAATGAAGTTGACGTAGTGATGAATTCCATTCAGTTGATTGTTCCACAATGATCCGTAGAGTTGCGATTTGGTCTGTACACGTTTTATCCTTACGGAATCCTGCCTGTTGGTCACGAAGTTGGGCGTCTACGCAGTCCTTCATCCTATTTAACAATATCCTGTCGAAGACTTTTCCTGGTATTGAGAGAAGAGTGATGCCCCTGTTGTTATCACACTTGCTGAGATCGCCTTTCTATGGTATCTTGATTAGATGTCCTTCTTTCCAGTCTGTTGGTACCTGTTCCTCATCCCAAATCTTATTGAAGAGAGTGTGGAGTATCCTGCAGTTACCGTTACGTCTGCTTTCACAGCGTCTGTTGGAATATTGTCTGGTCCGGCTGCTTTGCCGCTCTTGATTTATCTGATGGCCATGCTGATCTCTTCGATTGTTGGTGGGCCAACATCGATTGGGAGGTCCGTGGGTGCTGCTTTGATGTTGGGTGTGTTCAGTGGGGCTGGTCGATTCAACAGTTCTTTGAAGTGTTCTGCCGACCTGTTTCACTGTACTTCGATGTTGTTGATTACTTTGCCTTCCTTGCTTTTTAATAGTCGTTCTGGTTTACGATAATTTTTAAAGAGATTCTTTGTCCTGTCATACAATTGTCTCATGTTTCCTTCTCTTGCAGCCTTTTCCAACGTCATTGCTAGATCTCATACATATTTACGTTCGTCCTACTGATGCTCCTCTTCACTTGCTTGTTTGTTTCTTTAAATTTAGCTAGTACCTTGTCTTCCTCTGCTGTTGTTAAGCAAATATTGATTGTTGCTTCCTTGTTCCTTTTTCTTTTGAATCTTGTCCAGTGTATCAACAGAGATCTATTGCTTGTGCTGGTGCTTCTTGGGGCCCAGAACCTCATGATATGTTGAAGTAATTGCCTCCTCTATCCCTTTCCAGTCGCTCTCCAGAGTAGTTCCTTCTCCATTGAGTAAATCGTGAAAGGCCTGGAACTTGTTGCTGAGGACTATCTTGAACTGGATTCAGTTTGGATTATGCAATATAAATTTTATCATGTGGCTCCTCGATATCATTTACCAGTTAACTTTATTATGTATTAAGTTTACATAGTTAAAATATTTTAATTTTCCACTTATATAAACAGACCTTCAAGCAAATGATCAATAACTTGTTTTTAGATACAAATGTTACACATACAGACGAAGTAACAAGGACGAAGAAGTACCGAAAAACTTCAATCAACGAGCGAGATAACGATATTACTAAAATAATAACTAAGCATGTAAGTAATCAAAAAAATGAAAGGACATGTAGTTCTCAGTTTCAAAATAAAAATGATAAGCCGTTCACCGAGAAAGCGAAGGAAAATTCTATCCAAGTAAGTGATAAATTACAAGGTTATTTTCATTTATCTGAAAATATTAGTAAATTAGTAGTCGCATACTACTCACAACAGTCCTTTTCCGACCAAGTATCAAAGTCAAATGTGATTAGCAATTTGAGGTATTTACTCTGGAGATGAGTGGAGAATTCGCAAAAACCTTATTACCTTTAATTTAATCCTTGGTTTTGCGGTTACTAACTAATAAGTAACTTAGTCTTATCTAGGTTATACATATACTAGAGTTGAAAAAGGTTAGGTGATTCATAGTTTCAAACATTTGTGCAGCTGTTTTTTAAGTGGAAAACAATGCTGAAGAAAGCTTCGATTGATCTAACACTGATTAGCCGTCCGCCATACGTCAGTTTACCGTAGATAAATTTTATGTTTCCTTTCATTTTTTTTGAAAATGGTATATTTAAACAAAGAAACTGTTTTTAAAATACACTACTGATTTTCTGAATTCATAAAGGTGTGGCACCGACTTAAATATCAGGAATACATGGAAGTTAAGGTGGAGGAGAGGGAAAAACACAAAAGAGAACATATTCGAAAAAAAGAAGTAGGTTTGATTCTGATAACAATAAATGTAGTACAATATATATTTGAAAAAATAAATAGGGAAACCCTTAAAATGAATATATTCTTACACAAAACTCGTCTAAATTTCCATGAAAATTAGATTGCAGATAAAAAATCACGTGATCAGAAATTATCAAACTGGTTAAGAGCAAAAGTTTTACAAAGAAAAAGTGAAGAGGAAATGAGACGATATGAAAATGAAGAACAACAACATCTGAATGTTGTGCATTCCAGAGAGGCATGTGAGCAAGCATTTAAACAGTAAGTTGGCACGATTGTTAGACTATCTAATTTGTGATGAATGAATGTAATCTATAATCATTTGGATTTGTGAAGTGTTGTGTTCTGTGGCCTGCTAAATATGTCACGTGTTTAGATTGTCCAGTTAAAACAGGGACTCCCATGACCTTGATGCTATATCAGACCAATGACGGATTAAGAAGTATGAAGAGCGTATGGTCAACTCTGAGTCCAGAACACAGCTTCTACTATATGAATCGCGTATTTCAGACATAGGCAGTTTAAATACAAGCAAATTAGACCGCATCATACCATGAAGTAGAAAACAACAATTATACAAGATCTGACCAAATGTGTATGAGTAAGATACTGTAACTAATAAATTGGTAATAAATTAACAATAGTAAATCGTATATTAGTAGTCAATAGGTCAAATAGATAAAATATATGTATAAAATACTTCAGTTATCTAATAAGAACATATATATGGTAACAGTCCAAAAATAGTTCCCAGAAGTCATCCATAATTTAATCTTCGCTAGGATATAACATGGAGAAGCTGTAAAGTTGACTATTTCCATTAATATAGTCTACAGAAGAAAGTGAACTGTGTTAGATTAAGGACCAACAAAGTATGCACTTAAACGAAGACCGTATCTCGTTCAGCTTGTTATCAAGGCGATATCACATTTACCATGAGTATTTGTAGTTAAAACAAAGTCAACTGTTTGGTATGGTATTCAGTAAAGAATTTTAAAAGGAACGAACTAAATATAAAACAGCACTTTCCACTTATTGGTCTAATGCATATTCTGGATTATCCTGTAATTCATATTGAGTGACATATTTGGACTGCAAATTTAAAGGGTTTAAAGCCTTAAAGAATGCAAAGTATTTACATATTATGACCCCTTTTTTACTGGAAGTTTTTAAAGGTAAGGTTAACCCTTGAAAATACTCTGAATCTCACTAAAACATTCCAATTTCAATTAAAAGATACTCAATATAAAAATAATACAAAGCCATCGTACGTCAACTCATTCATCAGGTACTCTACTATGAGTTACATTCCAACTGCGAGAACTAATGATACTGCCCCCGTGCAAAAACCGGAATAGGCGAGAGGGTTCGAAACGGACTGAAAGATGACTGCCTTAAGAACTAGGCAACCGCTCAACGAAAGCTACATAGAATTTTGTTTAGATAATTTGTTTCCGTAAACCGTTATTATCACACTTCGACAATGAGGGGGTATAATTTTACTTTTTAATTCTAAAGAACAGCTTATCATAAACATTTGTGTGCTTGATTGAAAGTGTGAACTCTGACAAATCTACTCGGAATATTATATCGAACGGGATGAAAGGTTAGGGTACCTTCTTAATTCACACTGTAATGTAACTATATTCATTTTACAACCGCGTGTGTAGTCCAAAGGAAAGTAATGGCTCTACGAAGTAACCCTATAAGGAGTGCGCGTTTTATTGTGATATCTGTTCAGTTGAACAAACGTTTACACAAAAAGATGTTTGTACATAAACTTCTAGAAAACAGATGAAATGCCTTTTCGCTTCATATAAATGTAGACTTTAAATCCGATCTCAGTATTTAAAAACGTTTCCGTTTCAGGTTAAAAAACAATGAAATAGTGTAACATCACGGCTGTGGCTTACAAAGACAATGCATTCAGCGAACTAATTGAGATATTGCTAATTCACAATCACGCCAACTTAGAGTGATATTTTGTAGTGTGGGATATCTATCATAGAGTTGAACATTATTTCAATGATTTCACTTATAGCACAATTTCATTGACTTGGCGAACCTTCTATCTAGTTTCAGGAACCATATATTCAAGGTGATGAAATCAATTTTAAATAGGAATCCACATTAGGTATCATTACCAAGGTTTGGTTTGATAATTTCGAATAAATTGAACATTGGGGAGATTGTTATAAATAAATAGTATATTTGTAATATCCCAATGAATAGAAAAATTAGATTTTCTGACGTTTCGTGGCTTATTGTGGATCACTTCTTCAGAGAATAAATAACCAAATTAAAATTAATTCAAGTTTATTGTTTCATTGTACTATTTAAACTTGGATTAATTTTAATGTGATTATTTATTCTCTGAAGAAGTGACCTACAATAAGCCACGAAACGTCAGAAAATCTAATTTTTCTATTCATTGGGATATTACAAATATGCCATTTATTTATAGGAATCCACATTGTTGCACGAGATTGAATTATAGAATCCAATTTAACTTAAAATAACACCAAGGACTTTTTTCTCTAATCAGGTGGCTGAAGAGAAAAAATCGCGAGGCGAAAGAACAAAAACGGAGGGCGAAAGAGCGGATGAAAATCACACGACAGTTAATGAGAGGTAATCATGATTGGCAACAGTTCATGAAAAACATCCGAAAATTCGACGTATTTAAGATCCTACTTTGAGCAAAAATATTTAATCCATTACGTGTTGCACAATGCATGTGGTTTCGACAAGTCGGAGCAGAAATCATTTTCACGTTCATTTTTACTGAGTATGCCTTTGAAATGTTGAAAATTAGGGTGAGTATTCGATATGTTTTATTGTAACACAAAATATGAAGTACTTTCTCGTCTTATTCGATTGTTTACCAAAAAATGTTGAATGTAATATCTTCTATATAAGTAAGCCCAGTTGACAAAGCTAAAACTATCATTCAGGGAAGTCCTATCTACTGCAATAACTTGACTGCATTGCCCTCACAAGTGCTAGAGTGTAACATTTATCTGACCGCCGAAACCGGCTGGTAGATCATCATGTAGGATTTTACACAAATGTGTAGTTATCATATTTAACATACCAAACGTCTCAATAATTTGAAATTAACGATATGATTAGTAGAAAATGGGAATCAGATGCAGTAGAAAGCTCGAAATGGAAAACACAAAAATGAACAAATAAGGTCGAATAATCCAAAGTACAATGACCACAATCAGAGTAATGTGAGGGGATGGAAGCAAAGCTTTATACCCAAACTTAGGGTTCGCCAAAGCTGAGAATAGAAGTACCATAGGAAATGTCAGGGACTCGAGATAGCCTTGATAACTACCATTATCCGTTCACACGATGGGGAGGTGAAAGCCACATCGGAGAATATTTCAACCATACAAATTGTGATTCTGAAGATTTCAATTATCAGTTTGGGTGCTTGCCCATAGAGAACTCATTTCTAGGATCAGAGGGTGTCAGGTGACTACTGGTCAAATGAAATGGACAATCTTAGGAAGTATTACGCAGTTTATAACTAATTTCGGCCAGTATCACTGTGGTGTGAGCTACTTATATTGATATAAGTAGTTTATAACGTGCGTTAAAGGAACGTAATGTCTGGCAGCAAAAGATGGCGAAGATCAAGGAAGGTAGAGCGAGGACATAATGGAATTTGCAAGAAAACCTATGAACAATGGAATGGGAGACAATGGATTGGTGTTTGCAACAGAAACAGTCTGGTTTGATTTGATACATGAATATTTTACAAATTGACGATTTACTATATGGTATTCGGATATTGTTGAAATAGACTGTAATTGTTGTGCTAAATACATCCGTTTGTCTCCACCCGTGTTCTTGTCGCTACCAACCAGGAGAGGAGGAGGGTGCTGTTCTGAGGACGCCGTTGCGGGCCTGGTGCTGGGGTGCCAGTTGGGGCAGTCTGGTGCGGAGGTGGCGTCTGGTGGAGTGTTCTGGTGGGGCGGCGTTGGCTGCAGCGGGTGCTGTCGACGAAGAGGTGCAGTGGGACGCGCGGCTGCTGGGCGGACATCGGATGTAGATGGCTCAGCAGGCCGATGGAGTACGGGTGTCAAGCGTCCCAGGTGCCGGGTGTATGTCGGTTGTTGTTTCCCCGGCAGGTCGACGGAGCTATGGAAGTCAGCGCGCCGCAGACTCGACACTTTGATGGAGAGCGTGGCACAGGCTGCAGAGACGGGGAATTTTGCACGGCGAGCATGAACCACCGCAAGAACGTCTGCTTTAAAGGGGGGACGAGTGTGGTGTGAGCTACTTATAATGATATAAGTAGTATATGACGTGCGTTAAAGGAACGTAATGTCTGGCAGCGGAAGATAGCGAAGATCAAGAAAGGTAGAGCGAGAACACATTGGAATTTGTAAGAAAATGCACGAACAATGGATTGGTGTTTGCAACAGAAACAGTTTGGTTTGATGCATGAATATTTTGCAAATTGACGATTGACTATATGGTATTCAGATTTTGTTGAGATAGACTGTAATTGTTGTGCTAAATACATCCGTTTGTCTCCACCCGTGTTCTCGTTCACCACATCACCACACATCTGACGTCTCTGGCATACTTCCCTGGACAAAGACTGGTGCATTGACTCTCATATATGATGCTGTGCAAACCATATATGACTATGAATTGTGACAAAATCACTTTGCGTTTAACTAACAAATGTCTAGAACAAGTTAGTGTAAACCTCTTAGTGGCACTCACTCTTGCAACCATATTATATCAAACTAACCTAGATACGAAGATAGACGTTACTTCGTCGGAAAGTTTCAGAAGTTACATAAAGCATTAACTCATAAAGCGGCTAGAGAAATCCTGCGTTTTGTGGACTCTTTATAAGATTATGGTATGTCAAATCATTTTAGTAATTTAAAGATAGAGAAATTTTCTTTTACGAACCGTTACATCTACTAAGTTGTAAAGCATGATTTTCAAAATACGCGGTGTGTTGGAAGTAGCCGAACACTGAGGATTACTTTAAGTTGAATCTACTTATCGAAGTCACCAATATCATGAGGTCTAGTTCGAGTGATATAATCCAAAGCTGTTGGTAATATAATTCCAGATTTTAAGTGTCTACAGAAAAATCCTGCTGGTTAATTACCCCAGTAGTTTTGGTAAAAATGTCGTAGCCTACTTTGGTGATGAATACTTCTCGACTTATATAAAGTGAGTAAACTGTAACTACTAAAGACATTCAGTAAGATAAATCTACTTTTGCAAGCTTTTGGGAATGAAAAGGATACTATAGAAGTTGAAGCAAATGGAAACTACCACAATTCGCTGATATTAGTTGTCATTCACGATTTCAAACAGAATTTACGCGATCTCTAGGACTTTATGCGAACATGCTAGGTATAAATTGCCCCTAAAATATTGACTCAGGCACATTGCATAAAAAAGGTGTTCAAGTTACAAGTACAGTACATCAGCTGACTGATCACTGCACAGTGACCAATGTCAGGTTAATTTTTCAGTACTGATAAGATTTTATCGATAAAGTTGCAATACAGTCATTAGTTTGAGTGACCACACATTGCGTGTCCCGTATTGAAATGACTGGTGATTTGAGGTGCTTAGAAAAAAATCCAGGATCTCCGTTTCGTGCTAGTAGGCACTAGTTATTACCTCCAATCTTGAGGGGACTGATGATCCCTTTGGGTTTCCTCCCGAATACCCTTAACCACTTAACATTTCAGCATAGTACATGCGAAGTCGACATGTTCAAACTAATGGTCGTATTGTAACTTAATCGATTAAATCCGATCAGCACCAAAAGACTAAACTAACTTGGCATTTATCACTTCATAGTGCTCAATCAATTGTGGATATCTCTTATAGGTTAGTCCCCCTCGATCTGTTTTCAACTAATGACAGTTTCACATACGTCTTTAGTATGAAACTCACTCGGGATAATTATGTATAAGGATAGAAAAGTGTTATCTAGTTGCCCGCAAATTTCATAGTGACCAGTGCTGAAATTCAATTCAATATACAATGAGTTTTAACTGTCAATCGACTGAAATTTCATGCAATGAACTTTAGGTTAGATAAGTTTTTAACTGGTGTCAATGGAAGCAGAAATCCCGTGCAGAAGACTGAAAAAATGAAGAACTTTTAATACAATTTCCATTTCTTTTTTAATAAATGGGACGTACACACTTAACAGGGAGACGTAATTATCTTTTGAAACGTGTAAGAATAAGATCGATCCAACTATGACATCCTAATGGAGCAAGAAGTTTGTAAAATTCATCTAAAACATAAGAAATTAGAAATGCATCATGCGGATACGATAAACTAGTTCACAAAAGCTGCACAATCAACATAAAATTAGCATACATACAGGTTAGATAGTAAAAGTTAATGACATCCCTGAAAGCCTAAAGATTTTCTCCACAACTATGTAACTAGGTCACATTCTATTGTTATGGTTTATTATCAAAACCTAGCAGAGAAAACGTTTCGATCTGTCAGTATGAAAAAAACTAGTTCGTCTTTTTAATGAAGATAAAAAAACGTGCAAAGATAAAGGTCTAAACAATAGATACAAAGTCTTTTGAATCAAAGGAACAAGATATCATTCTCGTGAAATCGTATGTGCATAATAAAAAGACAAATATAAGCAATAACTGGAAGAAAAAGACTTCAATTCCTTAGTTTGATTAAATCCTAAAACTTGGTAATATGAAATTCCTAAAATTTAAAATTCACAGAATAGATGGAGTGTGGCTAACAATGGAATCATGGACGCGCGTTTCTTTACACCTAATCAAATTCCATTTATTCCATAAAGTCCTATAAGACACCAACTGCGTCGAGGGAATCAGTGAAGGATCCACATATGGCAGCCAATACTGATCAGAATCCATCACACATTAAATTTAGATTGCATCTTCGAATAACGTGAGACGATTTTAAAAGGTAAATTTTTCAGAGAAAGGCATAGGTTTGTGATTGGAATTTTGTGCAAACATGCATTCTAGTCTATGTATAGAACTTAAAAGTACTTTTAGTGACACAGTATGTTTTCGGTACCTTTTCAATTTGTATTTTATAAATACTGTCTGTTAATGTATCACAGACAAGCACCATGAGAGTGACGATTCTTTGACACTATCTGGAGTAAGCAACTTCTACTGGTAAGCGCTAATTAGGCGTTTCTACATGAAAGTACTTATGGAGCATGCGATGTTTTCTACAAGAAAACAGTCTATAACCGTATCATTTAGTTATCGTTGATATGCAGACCTTAATGACTAGTATGATTAAAAAATTTAAGATGCGGATGGACGACACTTTGATCAGCAAGCAATCGAAAATACGTTCACATGACAAGTTCTGAACTAGTAAGCAAATAAATACACGTTACGCAGGTTTTATTGATTAGTATGTTTTTTCTAGCATATGTTAAGCTTACACGATACGTATGATTTATTATAGGATTTATTTATGCAATTGTTTGAATAGTTATGTTTTCTCACTTGAAGCTCAGTTAAATATTTGCAATCAAGCCAAATCCAGTTTGCTTACTCTTCCTAATCCTTAGCTTTTAGTCAGTACAACGAAATATAATCAGCTATGTAAAAGTTGCAGATAGTAAATGTTTTCGTAATTAGCTACTATGTATGATAAAAGTATATTATAATATAAAAATACGCTGAATGCAATTTTTCTCGTTATCAAGTTTAATCAAGATTAACACTTCAAACAGATATCTCTAGATCGATAACCGAAATAAGTCCTATAAGCAAAGATAGACGGTGTTTAACCAAAGAATCCAGGACGCGTGTTTCGTCCTATTTGGGACTCGTAAGTTAAATATATCCGCATTCTAGAGTTGATGTTCACTCTGGGACAAGTCCCAAATAGGACGAAACGTGAGTCCTAGATTCCACTGCCAGCCACCATCTTATTTCCGTCTATAATGCTTGTGAATTCAGGCAAATATTGAGGCAATCCGAACATATACCAATAAGAGACTGATCAATTGCAGTCCTAAACACCAACCAGAAGTTTCAAACAAATAATACAAAACGGGAAAAGCTCGTTTTAGTGAGAAGAGATTATAAAACTAATATTATTTAAAATGTCTAAAAAATTACCTGAACTTAAATTGCGTATCCGTCCACTAACCCAACAGATTTGCATAAATTCTGCTAATCGAATGATCATTAGTTCTAAAAGGTCAATTTGTTTATCCCCTGACGATTCATTTTTCGGTAGTGAACTAATCAAGTTACACTGTTCATGAACTTGGGTAATCATTGATTCCATATAGTAAAATTCTTTTGTATACTCCATTTTTCGCGAACATGTAAGAAGCCAAGTTGAAAATCCAGACTGTCCGGGAACTCCACTGCCATGACGGTGGGAAGCAAGACTGGCAGGTTCTGACAAACACTTATGAGTATGTAGTGAAATTAAATATTATTTTATGACAAGAGAATAATCTAACTTTGATGTACAACTAATCAAATAAATATGAAAAAGTGTTGACCAGCAAATACAATATATTCATAAGCGATACTACTATTGCGAGAATTATTGAAATCTAAAACGAATGAATTTCATGAAACAACAGCAAATTGAAGGTTTGAAAGCCTATTAACTCGGATGAATGTGCACAATTTAGAAGGAACCACCTAATTATACGAAGCTGTAGTCGTATTTGAGTAATAAGAACGTCAGAAGAATTTTTCTAAACACTAAACTTATCCCTATACGTTGCGAAACTGATGACATATTTAGCACAAAAACATGATAGTTTAATAATAAGGACGTACTACGAATCACCAAATAAGATAACAAGTTATCGATGTTATTTGGAAGATCACAATAAATAAATAAATAAATAAATAAATAAATATATATATATATATATATATATATATATATATATATATATATATATATATATATATAACTGATAATCGTTATTTCAATTCTTTGTTATATATATTCCCAAAATGGTTCATAAAAAGTGAATGATCCAAGTGTAACTAGGACAAGATATTGATGGACTAAACAAAGAGCCTCAGGTGTCATACGAAATGCTTTTGTTAACTACTTTCTTTAGCTAAGCCATTCAGGAAACCTGACGCACAAACACAAAAGGTCTACAACAACGATCTGCATTCTCCTCTTGAAACTGTCTAAACGAACGCCTCATCAGTTAAGTTTCACTAATTAACGATGCGATACGGTGTCCACAGACTAGTTCTAACAATCAAGTAATAATTGATTGAAGGACGAGCGACCTACAAGCTAATTTTCTTCAATTACCTATGATATTTAACCACGGTTATATTGTATTCATATCTTGTGTAAAAGCATGTTATTTAATACATGAAGAATCAGTCATTTGGCTAGGGGTTTTGCCTTTGATTTCTGATCATTCAGGGGGCCTAAGTCAATTATACAGTATCGCAAGTAGCCATCACTACCAAACAATGCCATTGGGTTCATCCATCGATTATGACAATTTAAAATTTCGTTTATTCAAATTACAGAAAACATCCTTCATAACACGATGATACAGTGTGAGACGCGTTGTTTACAAAAGATCTTGTTGTCCTAGAGACGAAAATTAAAAGTTTCGTGGGAACAGGCTCAACTATGTACGAGCTACCTAAACATTCTGAAATGGTGGTTTAAAAAAAGGAATTCCTGGGAATATTGCATTTTTCACCTTTTGAATAGCTCACTAAAGACCATAACCAATGCAATGTTGATATAATATGTACTAGATATTATTTCACATTATATAAGTCTTGTTTATTTTATCAGTTTGAAAACCTTATGAGTTCGAACTAACAGATAAATGGCAACGTTACATGATCTGAGTAAAGGACTGGACACTAAATCTAAGAGGCAGGTATATTCGGCTAAGAATTCCTAATAAGACAAAACGCGCGTCCTGGATTCCACTGCTAGCCACATTTTATCTGTCCTACATTAAATAGTAACACATAACCAAATATAATGTATAAATAGAAAAAATTTGATTTTAATTTTGTGAATAAACTACTAGGTAGGAAAAATACCTGCAGAAGTTCATAATGTAGATCTGAAATACAGTTCGATATCAACTTGCCATTGTCATCTTGTTTCGATTTGCAAGAGTAACTGAAAGTGAATAGGATAGATTCATAGTTATTATGACAGAGAGGTGGAGTAGAAGCGTCACAAAATACACAGAAGCAGTCCCGGTATATAAACATAACGGGGACTTCAATGTTGAAAGATTATTAAGGAACAAAAGGTTTTATCGATTATTTCATGGAACCTAAAACTAAATTCTGAGGTACATTTAAATTTCCAGTCAACTAACTAGTCACCAGCAGACTAGACACCAAAAACGAAATCACAAAATCAATACGGACCCACCAAACTATTTCTGACATGGATGATAATTTTAAGTGAGTTGTGATGATTAAAGTGGTGATCTGTGGATGATGCGCTGTAATAGTAAAAAATGTTTGATTCAATACATAATTTGTACAGTATGGAATAATCAGCATAAGATATTTCGACAGGGTTTTCCATACTTAAAATCCACTGGAGAAATATTTACATATGGTTATAAAAGTCCTTACAACCACAGGTACATATATTCATGAACAAAGATTGATGGTTAGGTCAACTCTCATATTACTTTCATCGTAAATTACGTCCAAGATAATGTTGCAGAGCTTCTGTATTCTCCTTCGCTTACATAAACACTAATAAAACTTTAGCCACGTTCTGCCAGAGAATAATAAAATGAGAAATCCGAGTAAAGTTTGCGGGTTTTATTCGGTCGAATAGTACTTTCCAGTTATTTTAAGACTTCCCATAACCATACAAAAATGTAAAAAGATGCACCACTGAAACTACTGAGATACATACAGCGTGATCGTCAGCAAAGTTAACAAGTGTTTTAGTGGAACATGAATGATGAAAGAAAAAAAGGTGAAGAACAGTGCCTCGAAGTACACCAGATTCAGTTAATCAAGATGTATCGTGACTTCCTTCATACATATGACTTGACTCTCTTCCAGTAAAATAAGAATATAGTCTGTTAGTTTTTCAGCTATCATTAGCGAAGCCGGTCAACAAGAAACGTCGTCCGAAAAAAAACGAAGGTGGACGGTCAGTTTTATAGAACCTAGAACATATGAACATCGGTTTTAGATACCACTGCTACAGTAAGATGAAATTGTCGTAGCAAATCCCATAGCAGCACAGGTAGTAATAGTAGTAATTTTAAGATTAGGAATTCAAGAGACTATTCGAGGAGGGAATCAAAAATTGTTAAATAATAAAGAAAAATGTATGAGGAATTTCGAAACTAATAAATCCAAGAGAAGACAAACGATGAATGCATCTGTACCTTTACAAACGATTTTAAAACATTTTATTCAGAATCTCGAACCATCACGTACGGAAATCACTCAGGCTCAAAACAGTTGGTTTAGACTTAACCACGTGGCTTAGGCCAGTAGTCAGTGTCTTCATGGACTGATGCAATATCTTAGTTTGACAGCCCATAGGTTTATTCCAACCCAATCCAATATCGCCGCACATAGACTTAGTCATAAAATGGGCATACATAATACATGTCCTAACTACCTCAGTCGACAAACATTCATCACCTCGCCAATCGATTTGTAATCCTTACCTAATTCCTGTGCGCATAACCTCGATAATCCCGAAATATGCAAGCAATTCTTCGAAGACATCTATGACCGAATACTAGTAACATACGAATATAATACCCTTCACATTTCAAGACCTCATTTCACAGCCATAAAACAGAACGGAGCGAACTAGCGCTCATTTTATTCGTCCTTTAGATGACTGACAGACACTTTACCTACTCCACAGGTGACGCAAGTTTGCGAAGGCCAACCGAGCTTTCTGAATTCTCGCTAAGATTTAGTCAAACACCAACACATCGGGACGGATAAGTTCAACTACTTCATTTCAAACCATTAGTTCAGGCGTTGATGCCGATAAGTCTTGAAATAATTTTGCCCTTAGCGGAAGAAAAATGCGTCCCAAACGTGTTTGAATTGTTGGTAAAGGAGGTCAGAAAATTCCATTTTCTCAGCGTCTTCACCAAACAAAACTATGTTACCTGTGCATTCTAACTTAACAAGAGAATTTCCTAACAAATTGGGTCCTGACAGATTAGACGATGAGCGTTAAGGTAGGTCTGAAATTTTGTTCACTGCCATAAGCTCTTTCATCGCATTTGCCTTCGTTGTCCACAAATGCTCAGGATCATAGCGTGGAATTTAAGGCATTTAAGTTCCCTTTGCCCTGATCGTGTTCCCAGACTAATGGGATAAGTTTCCGAGCATCTAAAATATACGTAGACGATGCTCAGTTGTAGCCACTCGCATATATCCCTGCTCTCTTCATGACAGTCTAAATATCATCCCAAGCCACATTGTGGCGGACATCACCTACGTAATTAACTTATTACTTTTCTGCTTGTTCCTGTAAAATATAACTGTCTTTTACATCATTAATTCGAAATCTGAGTGGGTTGTTTTGCTGCTTTTCTGGGTCTAGTAAGAGCGCGTGCTCGTGTTTGTCACAGAGTCTCTAGTTACTAGCCAGGTTATTTTGCAATATTCAATCATGTAATCCGCATCTACTAACACGAACTGATAGTGCGTGTTGATTTAACCCCTAGAGACCTAAAAAAACAAGTGTTTTAGCCAGCAGGGTTAAAGTTGGGAATCGGAGGTAGAAGCATGGTCTGGAAAAGTACATTCAACATACTTAGTAACTTCGAAAATGAAAATTGCGTTATGACGTAAGATAACAGCATAAAAAGTATTTCTGAAATGATTGTACTTAAACTGACATGAATTATTATGGTCTTTCCATGAAGGATGAAAAGAAGTAATGGTAGTTTTTCGATTGTTTTAAGGAAAGGAACTTCTAAACTTGACATATTTATCATCATTCAAGTCCTTCATTATTTCAATGACTTTAATTTCCTTCTACATTTTCTACAGTAAGGTCATAGAGATCTACTCAATAAAGATGTTTGTTATTACATAATGTAGAACATTAATACGATGCACAAAAAAGTTATGAATATCGTTGTTTTAGTGAATTAAGCAACCTGAAACATTTCATAACATTAATTTCCGTAAATCAATCTGTAAGATTATGTCTTAAAAATGAAAGAAATAGGACACATGGCACAAACGGCTTGGCGGATTTCACAATTCTACCATTTCATTATGGTGTACTTTTCGAGTAGTTTCCCCATTCTTGAAAAGTGTTTACAAGATTAAAGTTCACGAGTATATATTACATTCAGATGATAGGATTCTCAACTTTCCGGTAAATTCAAACTTAAAACTGCACCAGAGCTCTTTTTCTTTGCAATTCACCTTTTCTCCTTTCAACCTTTTAGTTTACGGCAAGTGAAGGAGATCAAATTTTATAAAAGTTATATCGTAAAGACAACAAATATCAAAGTAGAAATTAAGTTAACAAATAATAAAAATACTGTTTTTTTCGATGAAATATTTTTGAAGGAACCTCAGCCGGTGGTGCAAAAAGTATTTTTCAGATCTTGAGTGTTATTGCTTGGGTATCCCCTATATATGACGTTCCTTGCCTGATAGAAAAAGGTATTCTTCCCATTCTTACCATATAATTTTGCAGAACACAAGTTAAACAATGACCAAACGGAGCCCTGAGGAGAGTCTCCTACACTACCTAATAGATAGAAAACCAATTCTAAAAAAGCATTCAAACGAACTAAGAATTTGACAAACTTCTGGTGACTGAAAGATGCCGGAAGCCTGCAATTTCACAAATTGAAATAGCTACATATGACATGTGGAGAACCTCTGAAGACATTAGCAGCAAAACAAGTGAATATTTTTGACGTGGTAGTGAGAGTGAAGTGTAAGTGGTCATTGAGCATGGACAAACAGGAAATTAGCCTACCGAATATTAAATTTGTGATTTTCTTTCCTCCTACTGATTTCTACTTCGGACCCATTGAGTATGACTGCTAGTAACTGTTTTGGGAGAGATGTCATAGTAAGATAGTTAACGATCAAAGTAGACTATTTAAATTCAAATCTATTCATACTTATTAAAATTAGACTGAAGTTAGTACTTTCTACACAAGAAGGTGTTATCATCTAATTCCTTTTAAATGATTATAATAGTGCCCGATATTTCGTCTCTGACGTAAGAACGGACAAATTTAGCTTTCTGAAAGTTAAAGCATATATAAAAGCTGTTCAAAAAGATCATGAGAGAAACTCGTGAACACTACCTCGTATGACCCATTAGCTACGCATTTGTGGACGATTGTAATCAACTCACTAAAATCTAGTATCTAATAATTACGATACAATCAAAGTGAAATTTATTGAGAGCCTTTATTTAGCTGCTATTCAAAAAAACCATCTGAAGCCATAGCTGATTCCAAACGAAAATATAATTGGTTTGGTATCCTGTTTCAAGATTCACTGTAGTTATTGGTTGGGGGTACAACTGTCAGTCACTAAGCCCTAGATTTGAACACCGCTCTCCCTTTTTCAGTCTGGGCAATCGGATAGCATTATTAGCTCAAACACTTAGAGCGGATCTCATACCCCATACCCAGTGAGTGAGTTAATTTGTGCAGTTGTTAGTTACAAGATTTCAGAGGATAAGATTATGTGTCTTTCATGGGAAACAAAAGAAGCACAATTTCGATAAAAATGTTGCAGTATATTACAAAAGGTAACATCGAAAAGGCATGGAAATAAAAATAAATAAATATGATAGTAAATTACCGCATTATATGTCTTAGTGGTTCAAAAATAGTCCACCATATTAGACAAAGTGGGGGAGGTGGTTGAAACATCAAAATCTGATCAATAGAAAAGCGGGGATGGTTGAGAAACTTATGACGTCTAGCTGCACTTGGCCAATCAATACTGGTCCAGCTGCTGAATGGATTAGTTCCAGGTTGATGTTGCTTCGAAATCCTCGAAAGTCTTAACCAGTGGGAAATACATAATATAATCTGCGGAGGAGGTATTTTGGTTGCTTCGTGCGTTACAGTAAAATTGCAAACGGATGATTCTAAAGCGAAACATTTTGAGTGATAGTGTTCAAACTTTTTCACATACCTTTTAAGGCAAATATGTTTTAATTTCTATAGCAAAATACACTTATTATTCATTTATGTCACATAACTGGTACTTTTGTATATGCTGTCAGTTTATATGCCAATGAGAAGTTTATGCTTCGTGAATTTAATTTTACTTTGGATTGCAAACAACTATTAACGGTTTACTGTAAGACCGCTGTCCTTAGAAATATTTACCATCCACTACATTCAGGGCTTTAAATATTTCCATTAAATATGTCTAAAGTGGTCACTTAAAAATTACCTGAAAATCATACGATTCCAGATAAATTTAAATTTATTATCTGAACAATCCTGTAAACTGACGTGTATTCTTTAATAATTTTCTGAAAATATTATCCTGATTCGTGGGTATTCGACAACATGGATCAGCAAATAGCTCTACAAGGTATACTGCCGGTACCAAGTCCGAATAAAAGAGAAGGGTTGAGCATGGAATTAGTGACCCAATCCTGTAGAAAAAAAACTTTTTAAATCCATTAACCAGAAAAAACAATTTAAGCTATTTAAACCCTGCTCTGGTAGTTGAAGGATTTTCGTTTAGAATTATTATGACGCCTAATGGTGAAAGCCGATATTCTTCGAAAGTCACTAAGCTAACGTCCTTTCTAATAACCAGAGCAACAATTAATATAGGTACATAAAATGTTCAGACAATGTGGTAGACCGGGAGGACAGTCAAACGGCTGTTTGAATGAGACACAACTTAGCGGTGCTCATAATAAGTAAAACCCATTGGAAAAAAGCTGAACAGAAAATATTAGGCTCAGTAGAGGTGCTGTTGTACTCTGGTCATAAAGAAAATATGCTTTGCACACACAAGGAGTTGCTCTAATGCTGTCCAAAGAATCACGAAAAACACTTGCTGGATAGGAATCTCATGGATCCAGAATCATCAGCAAATTCTTCATAACAAAGGAGGTGATTTCTAAGAGTGTTACGTAATGCTATGCACCCACCAATGATAGCGACGACGACGATAAAGATCAGATTTATGAGATGCTGCAGTCGACCGTAGAGAAGTGCCCAGAAAAGGATCTGACAATCCTGATGATAGACTTGAAAGCCAGAAGGTCAATGGAAGATTTGAGAACCAGGAGAGGAACTTGGATAACTTCAGATCACCACCTGGTAGTTGCCAAGATGGGACTGAAGCTAAAGAAGCAATGGACGACTGGAGGAACAGCATTACAAAGGTTCAATACAGCCTTCCTTCAATATACTGACAATCTCAACGAATTCAAGATAACTCTCAACAACAGGTTCCAAGCCTTACAAGATCTACTGAAAGGAGAAACTACTATGGAGGACAACCGGAAAGGTATCAAAGAAGCACTAATTTCAACGTGTTGGGAGGTTCTGAGCTGCAAGAAGCATCATCATAAGGAATGGATTTCTACCGAAACCGAAGGAGGAAGAAGAGAGCAATTCACAACAGCCGAACACGAACAGAGAAAGACAAGGCACGAACTGAATACATAGAAGCAAATAAAGTAGCGAAGAGGAGCGATAGGGTCGACAAGCGGAAATACGTGAAATATCTATCAGTGACAGTGGAAAAAGCTGCAAGAGAGAGAAATATGAGACAGCTATATGATGCAACGAAGAAACTGGTAGGGAAATATAGTAAACCAGAGATACTAGTCAAGGACAAAGGCATTCCGACCATTGAGATTCAAGAACAAAGGAGCAGATGGGTAGAGCACTTTGAAGAACTCTTGAATAGACCAGCCAAACTGAATCCACCAGACATCAAAGCGGTACCTACGGATCATCGTCGAACAATCAAATGAATGGAACTCGTCACTATACACCGACTTCCTTGACTATGAGAAAGCATTTGACAGCGTGGATAGAACATTATTGAAACTTCATCGACACTATGGTGTACTCGAAAAGATCGACAATATCACCCGGAATTCATACGATTGGCTACGGTGCAAAGTGGTGCATGGAGGACGGTGAGGACCGAAGTCAGACAAGACTGCTCACTCTTCACTTTTCTTTTTCTTCTGGTGGTTGACTGGATTATGAAGACCTCGACATCTGAGGGGATGCGCGGAACAAAATGGACAGCTTGGATACAACTGGATGATTTGAACTTCGCAGATGACCTAGCTCTTTTATTCCACATAAAAGAACAAATATAGATGAAGACAACTAGTGTAGCAGCAGTTTCTACATCACTAGGCCTCAACATACATAAGGGAAAAAGCAAGATCCTGAAATACGACACGGAGTACAACAAACCAATCACACTTGATGGAGAAACTGGAAGAGGTGAGAACTTCCACGTACCTGAGAAACATCATCTATGAACAAGGAGGATCGAATGCAGACGTAAAGGCAAGGATTGGCAAAGCAAGAGCCGCATTCCTACAATTGAGGAACACTTAGAACTCGAAACAACTGTCAACCAACATCAAAGTCAGAATCCCCAAGACGAACGTCGAGACAGTTCTACTGTACGAGCTGGAACTTGGAGAACTACTACAAACATCATCAAAAAAGTACAAGTATTTATAAACAATTGTTTACGCAAGACACTCAATGTGCATTGGTTGGATGCCATCAGTAACAGTCTACTGTGTGAAAGAACAA
The DNA here is from genome assembly GCA_944470205.2 of Schistosoma margrebowiei. NCBI lineage: Eukaryota > Metazoa > Platyhelminthes > Trematoda > Strigeidida > Schistosomatidae > Schistosoma > Schistosoma margrebowiei. Next base: position 22,444,401 of record OX104024.1, read on the forward strand.
ACCAACTTCCAACTGAAGGGGAAATCAGGAAAAGATGTTGTGGGTGGATAGGACATTCATTAAGCGGATCATTGAACTGCATCACGAGGCAAGCCCCAACTTTGGATCCTGAACGGAAACGGAAAGTGTAAGACTGAAGTACACACTACGTCGAGAATTGAAAGTAGACATTAGAGGAGTGAATAGAAACTGGAAATGATTGCCCAGGGCAGAGCTCGATGGAGAATGCTGATGAGAAGCCTATGCTCCTCGAAGAGTAGTAACAGGAGTAAGTAAGTAGAACTCGAGCACTGATATGCAAGTAGTAGCCCCCATTAATCTTATGCACACTTCTAGTACACTATGGAGGGACAGAAACTGCTGAATGATGTCCCGATTGACGAAGTCGAATGTCGCATTTAGATCAAAGAGTATTATCACAATCGGCCTTCGTTTTAAATCCCAGAACCCAATGATGTATATTTGGCTAATACATCAAGAGTTATGTCTGAGAAAATCTTTGTTCCTGAGGGTATTCAAAAGAACTTTCTTATATTTCATAACAATTAGCAAATTATTTTAAAATTTCATCATTATTTAGCTTCAATGAACTACCACAACACCATCTGATAGTTAAAAAGTGCGATAAAGCCATTTATTATATTTAGAAAAATAATAATTCCTTTTCTTGGTTTTTATTTCAACCATATTTTAACGTGTTCCTTTTTATGAGTTTACGGTAAATTCTAATTAAGCACACGAAAAATTATATTAAACTTGATTAATTACGTTGAAAATAATCCTACGCATCAGTCTTGGTACTGTCATGAACAATAGCCACTACGAGGTATACTGCTTAACAACCCTAGCTTGGACATATCGGTGACAAAGCTAAATAAGTCTTCACAAATTAACAATATGAGAAACCGAACGTTATGAAAAATAAAAGTATTATCTAGAGAATTACTCTTATTTAGGCAGTATGCTTCAAGAAACTAAGTTTATTAACAATATAAAGAGAAAACTTAACCTTAAAATCTTACTTACTTAGGGAAGGATAGAACCCATAAACCAAAGAAACTCCAGACAAAAATGCGTCTGCGAATGCAGGTGATACTGATGGGATAATGTATAATGGGTTGTCTTTGTTTGGATCTCCACTCTGGATAATATCGTTTTTCGACAATGTTGGATTCGAAGTTAATGGAGATCCCTGTATACTGAGCATATCGGATGTAAGCGCTGTAACGAACTCCTCAATAATTTCATACGAAATGTAAGGTAAATAATTAGCTGACTGTAGTGCTGAGGAAGCATAAAGTTGGCAAACTCGGACCTTATAATTCAAAAAATGCATTACTCATTTTTAAGTGTTAGAAATGTTGGTCAAATCAGAAAAAAACAAAGATGGACTATTGAACAGATTTAAAGTCTTGTATAATAGATTAAATGATAAAAAATTCATTTAAACTACTAACTTGACTTTTTAGGTATACGCAAACCATACGCAGCAAAATCAATTCCTATAACTGGAAAAGTTGGTCGCAGGTCAAATAACGGGGACTATCTACTGCAACTGTGCGCAGTTCACAACCTGTTTCTGGTGAGCACTAACTTCCGGCACAGTTATCGATGTCAGTAAATTGATTGCAGCTTCTGATGCAACTAAATATCAAACCGAGCTGGGCTCAATGCTAGATACCATCCTATCGAAGAGTATAGATGAGCATTGGCTGCATTTGCATGGCGCCATGAAAGTGGAGAGTAAAGTCGCTTGCGGCTTCGCAAAACGTCCCGCTTATAAGCACTAGGTTTCTACAAGCTTCTTACAACTCATTGGAGCCCGTCGGTGTACTCCGAGTGACCGTGAGTTTGACCACAAACGAAGACTATTACTTAACGAAATTAAGTAAAGCTTACGTAAGGACCGAGAAGCCTGATGATCGGAGCGTACCAATGTGTTGGGAACAGCAGCTGCATCTGGTAACTGCCGGAAGTCTTTTCAACTCATCCGAGTCACTGTCTGCAAGACGCCTGGTGTGAGAGAAACGATCTGTGAAGATACCGAGATGCCAATCACTAACATCTATCGACATCACGTACGATGGGCAGAGTTTCCCGAGAAGTCCAGATGATCTTCTGTCCCAGCAACATCGATCAAACTGTTCTACGCTCCATGGCCTATGACGATTGATCCACCAAATGAGGCGGAAGTTCACAAGGAACTTCAACTCTTGAAGCGCTACAAAGGTGTATACCACGACACCAATGTGAGAGGGGAGAGGATGTCACAGTCTCGTTAATCGTATTGAAGTTGGAGTTGCGACACATCAGTTTTGACCAAAATTTAAGCTGAAATTGTTCCCGCAAGTCATAATCAATACAAGATCTGGTGCAAACAAGTGCCATGTGTAGTTACCGATAAATTTTTGGGATACCGTCTAATCAGAAATACTTGAAGTTGTACGGTCAGTGAGTTACAACGTAGGACCAGGCACATATATGCATCGGTCCAAGTTGCCATACCTCATTAACACAACAAGATCAACAAATTCATGGAAGTAGTTACTTCAATGATAGTAATATATATAAAAAAACGTTTGTGTATGAGGATATATTACAGGAAGAAAGAATTAATTCGTAGAAAGAAAGATATGAAGTAATTTTAATCTCAAAGTTTAAGGGAAGACAAAGAGTGTATACACCTATACCACTGTGATCGAGTCTGAGTTATGTCACCAAGAATCTCCAACCATTGGTTACGACAGTCACACGGACCCAAACCAAGTAGTCTGCATCTACCAGCATGGCTCAGACTACAAGTTAGTGACTTCAAGCACTGATGCCACGTTTTGGTTTGGTCGCCCCTAACTTTCTTCCAACCATCTCCAACACCGGTTAGCATTGCACGTCGTGGTAATCGGTGTTCAGGTATACGCAGCACGTGGCCCAACCATCTCAGTCGATGAAGATTCACAACCTCATCAACAGACTTGCCACCATTCCCTAATACCCTGCGTCTAACCTCACTATTACTGACCCGGTGATCCCAGCAGATGCTGGCAATATTACTAAGACATCTGTGATCAAATACTAGTAACTTACGAGTGTCTTCTACTCTCAATGACCATGTTTCGCAGCCGTAAATTAAAACAGAACGGACTGCCGCGCAGTATACTCGTCCTTTTATTGATAGACGGATATATCCCCTTCGCCATAGATGACGTAAGTTGGCAAAAGCCAAACGAGCTTTTCGAATTCGTGTTGAGATTTCGTCAGACACCAACCCATTAGGGCTGATCAGACTTCCAAAATAAGTGAAGTTGTCAACGCGTTCGACCACTTCACTCCCTGTCCTTAGTTCAGGTGTTAACGTAGACCAGTCCTGAAGCAACAACTTGCATTTAGAGGGAGAGAAGCGCATTCCAAACATTCTGGCATTGTTGCTTAATGCTACCAAAAGACTCTGCATTTTATCAGCGTCTTCACCAAACAGGACTATGTCATCTGAGTATTCTAAGTCGATAAGTGGACCTCCTGGAAGGAGATTAATACCCGAGAATTCAGTCGACGAGAATGTTATTTCCATCAGTAGGTCTATCATGAAGTTAAACAAAAATGGAGAAAGTGGACAGCCTTGACGGACACTTGAGGTTGCAAAAGCAGATGACAGTTCACCGTAATCTCTGACTCGACTGGTAGTGTTCGAGTAAAGAGCCTTCACAAGGTTTATGTACTTCTGGGGTACGCCTTTCAATGACAGACACGACCACAGAATCTCGAGGTCTACAGAGTCAAATGCTGCCTTTAAGTCAAGAAAGACCACCATTGTCGGACGCCGATATGCATGCCTGTGTTCTAGAACCCGATGAACGGTGAATATGTGGTCGATGCAGCTATGACCAGGTCTGAAGCCAGCTTGATTCTCTCGTGTTTGCAGTTCACGAGTCTTAGTTAGGCGACCGATAATTATTGAGGCTAGTATTTTAGATGCTATGTTATTCAAACTAATCCCTCTATGGTTGTCACGGGATGATTTTGACCCTTTCTTATATATTGGGACGATAAGTGATTGTGGCCAGTCAGGAAGGGTTAATCGAAGCAAGTATAGTATTTTCCGTAAGCACTGTCACCTCAGGCAGAGTTAGGGCATACAACTACCTCCCTCCATTTTTCCATTCAGACAGTGGGGTTATACACGGTTGCCCAACCTCACCATTCCTATTCAACTTTGCCATCCATGACGTTCTGGTAACAGCTCTGATGGATGTAAGTAATGGCTGCGTGAATCTGTTGCCTGGAGAAAGACTTCTCGACCTTGAGTATGCGGATGACATTATCTTACTATACGAAGGTACCCAAGTCATGCAATCCGCACTTAATCAGTTAGCAATCAGTGTCCGTAGATATAGCATGTGCTTTACACCATCGAAGCGCAAAGTACTTCTACAAGACTGGCAGGATTCTAATCCTGTACTCAACCTGAATGGTGAGCAGACAGTAGTCGAGAAGTTCGTGTATCTGGGTAGCTGTACAAGTGCTGGTGGTGGTGATGATGAGATCAATCCACGTATAGTGAAAGCAAGAGCGGCTTATGCTAATCTGGGCCATCTTTGGCGCCTTCGTGATGTTAGTCTGGCTGTAAAAGGTCGGATCTACAACGCGGTGAAAGCAGTTTTGCTCTATGCTTATGAAACCTGGCCTCTTCGAGTTGAGGACGTTAGAAGACTCTCTGTGTTTGATCATCGTTGTCTCCGAAGGATTGCTGACATCCAGTGGCAACACCATGTTAGTAATGCAGAGGTTCGGCATCGTGTGTTCGGCCACAGAGATGATAATGCGATTGGTGTCACCATCTTGAAACACTGACTTCGGTGGCTTGGACATGTTTTACGAATGTCGTCCCAGAGAAATCCACATCGTGCATTATTTGCCGACTCTGGGACTGGTTGGAATAAGCGAAGAGGTGGTCAGTATATGACATGGTGTCGTGGCATGAAAAAAAGCTGCAAAGGACTGGCTTGTGTTGGTCCTTCACGACTCCCTAGTTGAGGTCCTAGAGATTGAGCAACACAATGGTTTGAGACGTTATCAGGCATGGTTCAGAACAGAAGCCAGTGGCGATCCTGTTGTAACCTTCTTTTACTTTCTTCATAAAAGTGACCGTAACTTTAATTGAAAGAATTCTTTCTGTTTGTATCTTTCTGTTTCCCCCATTATTATTATTGCACTACTATACACTAATTTGTGGTCGTGATTGTTCTTTTTTTCTCGTTTTACACGCACCTTACATTCTTTATCTCTTCCCATTCCCATTATTATTGTGTGTTGCATATGTATCCAGTTACTCCATGTACCAATATTTATAAACTCGAAGAGCTAGAGGAAAATTCTGATTAAACATAACGGTTGCAATGCGATACCAGGCGATTGTAGCTCACTTCCCAATGGGTCAGTCGGTCAAAGCGTACAACTTGTGTGCATGTACATGGGTTCAAGTCGCCAAACCCCGTTAGCACAGACAGATGTTGTCAGGTCAAATACCAGAATAGAAGAGGTAGTAATAGCGTCAATGGTAATGGGAAAGGTCAGGCATCGAATATACAATTCGAAAAAAAATAAATTAGCGAGATAAAAACAAAAAGGCTTATGAGGTTTGAATTTCAGGAGTTAGGGGAAGACAAAGATTGAATAGAGGTGCGAAATTGTAAGCGATTTTGAGTCCTGTCATTTAAAGTCTCTAACCACTGGTTACGATAATCACACAGACCATAACCAGGTAGTCTGTACCTATAAGAAAAGTCAGTCAGCTACAAAGTAGGACCAGGTACATATATACATCGGTCCATACCACACATGGACAAAATGCAGAATCTTCTGGTAGCACTGAGCAACAATGCCAGAATGTTTGGAATGCGCTTCTCTCCCTCTAAATGCAAGTTGTTGCTTCAGGACTGGTCTACGTTAACACCTGAACTAAGGACAGGGAGTGAAGTGGTCGAACGCGTTGACAACTTCACTTATTTTGGAAGTCTGATCAGCCCTAATGGGTTGGTGTCTGACGAAATCTCAACACGAATTCGAAAAGCTCGTTTGGCTTTTGCCAACTTACGTCACCTATGGCGAAGGCGAGATATCCGTCTATCAATAAAAGGACGAGTATACTGCGCGGCAGTCCGTTCTGTTTTAATTTACGGCAGCGAAACATGGCCATTAAGAGTAGAAGACACTCGTAAGCTATTAGTATTTGACCACAGATGCCTAAGAAATATTGCTGGCGTCTGCTGGGATCACCGGGTCAGTAATAGTGAGGTTAGACGCAGGGTATTAGGAAAGGATGGTAAATCAGTTGATGAGGTTATGAATCTTCATCGACTGAGATGGTTGGGCCACGTGCTGCGTATACCTGAACACCGATTACCACGACGTGCAATGCTATCCGGTATTGGAAATGGTTGGAAGAAAGTTAGGGGCGGCCAAACCAAAACGTGGCATCAGTGCTTGAAGTCACTAACTTCTAGTCTGAGCCATGTTGGTAAATGCAGACTACTTGGTTGGGGTCCGCGTGACTATCGTAACCAATGGTTGGAGACTCTTGGTGACATGGCTCAGAATCGATCACAATGGCGTCGGTGTATACACTCCCTGTCTTCCCTTAAACTATGAGATTAAAATCGCTTCATATCTTTCTTTCTACGAACCAATTCTTTCTGCTTGTACTATATCTCTATATGCAATCTTTCTCATATATTACCACCTTTCACCTAACCACTGTTATGAATCTGGTGTTCATCTTGTTGTGTTGATGCGGTATGGCAACCTGGACCGATGCACATATGTGCCTGGTCCTACGTTGTAGCTGACTGACTGACTGATACATCGGTCCAAGTTACCATACCTCATTAGCACAACAAGATCAACAACAAATTCATAGTAGTTATTTTAATGGTAGTAGAAAAAAGATTCAATATGCTAGGATAAGTCAGTTCAATTGTCAGTGACTTCATGGACTGACTGATACAATAATGGTGACAATTAGTAAAGGTGTATAAATCTGAAAACGCCGCATCAGATAACATATAAAAACGAACATATGTTTTACAGAGTGGCAAGGACTTACAGGAACAAAGCAGGAATGTCTAGTTTAGGGAAATGCGGTTTACCGTTATAAGGTGAGCATACTGAATAAAAATAACACTATCAATGATGATTTATCCTTTGCAGACATAATTCATGGTCCCAACTTCTTAGCTCATCAAGTCATTCATCTATTTTAAAAGATAGTTTTAATGTTTAGTATAAATAACATTGATACTCATTTTATTCTGATCCTGTCGGTCAAAATATGGAAATCTATTTTTGGATTTAACGGGTTTTGTTTGTACTGTTACTGGGTCAGCGATGAACAATTTAGGCTTGATAAAACTCCTAGAATTGGTAAGGGTCGAATTACTTTACGTCCTATTGCCCAGCCAAGAATCAGACCAGTCCTGAAGCAACGTTTTATTCTTAAATGAAGAGTAAAGCATCACAGACGTTTTCTATCCAAGGCCTTTGTAACACCCTTCGCTTTATTCTTACCACCAAACAGAACTATGGTATCAGGATACTTCAAATTGTGTGTGGAAAATCAATCTCTATGAAACCAGACGAAAGAGTGGATACTTTAAGGAATATACCGATTCTACAGCTGAGTGAAGTGGTACTAACCTAGATGATTATTACTCGTAATGTTTCACTTAGATGCCCTGATTGGACCAACTTTCGTGAAATGGAAAGTAGTTCATAGGCCTAAGTACTACATTAGCACGTCAATTTTAGTTCATTTAAAAACCTTAGATTCGATGAGAAAATTTTGGTGAGAAGTTAAGCAGTGGAAAGTGCCTCTGAAAATTATATTTTCGAATTTCAATACAAGATCGTAATGAGATAAAACAGCTACACAAACATTGTTTCTGGACATTAACTCTATCAAACTCAGTATGCTATAAAACAATACTAATTTGTGTATTCGAGCTGCTAAAGAGTTACAAAGTTTGTGAGTAAATCCATAAAAATATATCTTCACAACATTCAAAAATTGAAATTTCGCTAACCTTTAGCCACAAAGAAACAATTTCGAGTACTGGGGATAGCCCAAGGCAAATAGCTAACGATGATAATTTTATTAGGAAGTACAAACAGTCAGCGCTAATATCCTTATCAACAGGAAAGACTTCGAAGAACAAGCGATACTTCACATCCTCTTCGTTTTTCAGCATTATGTACGTAGCTATGGTATCCAAAATTTCGACTTCCTCTAGTGGACTTGGTTTCTAAAATTTGAGTGAATTTAGATCTGTTGAGACAATATTGCTCACCTTTCCATCAACTGTAAGTACGCTGTTAACAGAAAATTTCAAAGTTTCTGAATTAGTATGTTCGTCTCTAAGGTATGACTCCAAGGTAACAAGAGACTTTTTGCATGCTTCAGAAGCTGACATTTTACGATCGAAAATTAACGTATTCGGATTACTCGTTAAGAAATTTGTTAAACTTCTGTATTTATTAAAGAAATAATAATAGTAGTAACTACTATAGGATATTTATAGCCTTTTTTCACATAAATACTGAAGTAAACTCTAGCCTTTTATTGCTGTCTAGAGCAAATAAAATATGCTTTATATTTCTCAGTGTATTAAAGCCATCAGTGATGTGGCACTTGTAGTCTGAGGGTGCTCTTACCCCAATGATGAACGATAGCACAAGAAAACAAAGCTGTAGTTCATAGGTATTTGTTCAGTAAATTAAGTATGTGATCTTGTGGTCAGAGATGCAGTCTGAAATGAAAATATGATAACAAACAGGATACAAACACCAAAGAAGTTGTTCAGAACTACTTCAGTAATGACATTCAGAAGTTGACAAGCTGTGGTCTAGAGTAGATCTACGTATTGTTGGCAGGTGTAAAAAATCGTATGGAGACCTAGAAGGGAATAAAAAAGTGGCTCAACAATTCAGTAAGTAAACACGATTTATTTAGTTTGTCAAACTGGACAAATGTCATAAGAACAAAAAGCACACTGAATTAATTTCAACAGACTGAATAACAAATGAACGAAAACTGCTTTAAATCAATATGGGGTTTAACGGTTGATTTCTTTAATGTACACTGTGTTTGAGAATTTACCCTTATCGACGGAAAAAACGCCTTTATCGGGTTAAAAACCCAAATAAATGATTAGGGGAAAACCCAAAATATATTGAACGTTCTTAGATGAGCACACAGACATCCTGACTGAATCCCATGCTGATGTATACAGCCAAAAAAGCGAAATGTCCGAGCTAAGTCTTTTAATGAAACTGGATGTAATTATTATTACAAAAATATGGCTCAACTGATGTTGATCCTACCCCAAACACCACAGAGTTAATGTGTCAGAACTAGTAGGATCATTAGTCGCAAGGGTGAGATCATAGTCTTGAACATTCGACAACATTTACGCGTTGAATCTATGCGCTAAATAAGAGCCACATGTGAACGGTAGTAAGTTCTAAAATCAAGTGACTGTTGAAGTAATGTACTATATCTTTAGCAGCCTCATCAATGACCTCGCTTTGAGTCACGCTTTTATATGAGGTAAGACTAATAGCTGTATTAGTGATGGGAATTCTAACGCGCCATACATGAACCAGACATAGCTGACAACTGCGTTTAGATATTAAATTGTCGTTGACCAACCTAGAATAAATCCTTGTACAATGTATCAAGAAAGCGACACGTTTTGACTTAGAACATAAACCGTCATTATTTAACATTCTTTGTACACAAGACAGTGAAAATTTTGCAGATATTTAACTTCAATCTGGTAGACAAATAGTGATCATACTGTACTGTACTTTCGGTTTAGTACAGGCGATTTCGAATGTCGTTTTGCATTGTCCAAATAGATGGTGAACGGACAGACCCTTTATCAGAAAAAGTGTTTTCTCAATGGACTGATCAGTTTATATAGATCATCACAATGAAGAAGTATGGGATAAGTGTAAGGTCATGTTTATAAGAGCCTAACTCATTCATTCCTCGTCAACTCTACGTACAATATCATATTTTCCTTCATGGATAGATAAGCTAGCTCAAAAGAAACTAAAACGTAGGAAATATTTACTGGACTCGTTCTTTACAAGTGTTCATGAAACATACAGGCCTAGGTAACGTCAAGCTCGGAATACGAAATCTCTTTAACGCGAAAGTAAAACCTAACCAAAGCAATTGTTTTAGTACATTGAGAGGACTGAACAGAATCCCAACGACATTGATGGATGAAAATTCTTTTATATCAGTTTACGCCAAAACTAGCAGCTTATCAATACATGATTAAGGTTAACATTTTGGATTCTAATAAGAGCACATTATTTGGTCATAACATTAACAGACAGAACATCTAACCAGACCTTATAATGAATGAAATCATATTCCATTGGCTCAGTAACGTAAAAGCTGGTAAACCTCATTAGCACAACAAGATCAACAACAAATTCATGGAAGTAGTTACTTCAATGATAGTAATATATATAAAAAAACGTTTGTGTATGAGGATATATTACAGGAAGAAAGAATTAATTCGTAGAAAGAAAGATATGAAGTAATTTTAATCTCAAAGTTTAAGGGAAGACAAAGAGTGTATACACCTATACCACTGTGATCGAGTCTGAGTTATGTCACCAAGAATCTCCAACCATTGGTTACGACAGTCACACGGACCCAAACCAAGTAGTCTGCATCTACCAGCATGGCTCAGACTACAAGTTAGTGACTTCAAGCACTGATGCCACGTTTTGGTTTGGTCGCCCCTAACTTTCTTCCAACCATCTCCAACACCGGTTAGCATTGCACGTCGTGGTAATCGGTGTTCAGGTATACGCAGCACGTGGCCCAACCATCTCAGTCGATGAAGATTCACAACCTCATCAACAGACTTGCCACCATTCCCTAATACCCTGCGTCTAACCTCACTATTACTGACCCGGTGATCCCAGCAGATGCTGGCAATATTACTAAGACATCTGTGATCAAATACTAGTAACTTACGAGTGTCTTCTACTCTCAATGACCATGTTTCGCAGCCGTAAATTAAAACAGAACGGACTGCCGCGCAGTATACTCGTCCTTTTATTGATAGACGGATATATCCCCTTCGCCATAGATGACGTAAGTTGGCAAAAGCCAAACGAACTTTTCGAATTCGTGTTGAGATTTCGTCAGACACCAACCCATTAGGGCTGATCAGACTTCCAAAATAAGTGAAGTTGTCAACGCGTTCGACCACTTCACTCCCTGTCCTTAGTTCAGGTGTTAACGTAGACCAGCCCTGAAGCAACAACTTGCATTTAGAGGGAGAGAAGCGCATTCCAAACATTCTGGCATTGTTGCTTAATGCTACCAAAAGACTCTGCATTTTATCAGCGTCTTCACCAAACAGGACTATGTCATCTGAGTATTCTAAGTCGATAAGTGGACCTCCTGGAAGGAGATTAATACCCGAGAATTCAGTCGACGAGAATGTTATTTCCATCAGTAGGTCTATCATGAAGTTAAACAAAAATGGAGAAAGTGGACAGCCTTGACGGACACTTGAGGTTGCAAAAGCAGATGACAGTTCACCGTAATCTCTGACTCGACTGGTAGTGTTCGAGTAAAGAGCCTTCACAAGGTTTATGTACTTCTGGGGTACGCCTTTCAATGACAGACACGACCACAGAATCTCGAGGTCTACAGAGTCAAATGCTGCCTTTAAGTCAAGAAAGACCACCATTGTCGGACGCCGATATGCATGCCTGTGTTCTAGAACCCGATGAACGGTGAATATGTGGTCGATGCAGCTATGACCAGGTCTGAAGCCAGCTTGATTCTCTCGTGTTTGCAGTTCACGAGTCTTAGTTAGGCGACCGATAATTATTGAGGCTAGTATTTTAGATGCTATGTTATTCAAACTAATCCCTCTATGGTTGTCACGGGATGATTTTGACCCTTTCTTATATATTGGGACGATAAGTGATTATGACCAGTCAGATGGATTAACGTCTAAGTCCCAGATCTCAGCTATAATATTAGTCAACTTAATCGCTAAAATTGGAACACCATCCTTAAAGACCTCTGGAGCAAATCTATCTGGACCAGCTGCCCTTCCTCGTTTCAGATTAACTATAGCCTTTTGAACTTTCACTACAGTTGGGGACCTACTTCAATGTTCCATTCACAGTCTCGGAATGGAGGGTAGTTTTACAGTAGCTGAACTGTTCTCAGAAATGTCCCGCCCATCGTTCTAAACGTCTGAACTGGGAGTAGATGAGAGTGTCGTCTTTTTCCGAAATAGTCTGACTTACACTTGACTTACTAACTCCAGTTTCTTTTATTATTCTGTAGAGCTGTCTTGTGTTCCCTATAGCCGCCGCCTTTTCCATCTCTTTTGCTTTCGTTGCCCACCACTGCTCACGGTCGTTCCTTAGACTTTTTCCTAACCTAGATCTGATTTGTTTTCGCTCTTCATCATGTTCAGAGCCTGATGAGGTGAGTTTACGAGAACCCATCAGTGCAATAGACCTTGAAGAAAACCATTGGTTCTTTGTAACCTTGTGATTTAAATCACTGATAGATGTCACTGCTGTTCCTACAGCTGTTTGTATAGCTTTTCAAGCAACATCTGGGTCAACCTCGTTTCCAGAACTACCTAAGTGTGAACTCAGTTGTTCCTGGAACCTACTTTCGGTTTTCTCGCTACTCAACTCAGTTCTAATGGGTCTTTTTACTGAGGCTTTTTTGTGTCCAGTGAGGCGCAAGCAGATGTGTGCCCGTATTAGGGCATGGTCGAAGTCTAAGCAGGTACTCCAGAATGAGCGACAATCTTCTACCGACCCTCTCCAACGATAACTGATGGCAATATGGTCTATTTGAGTCCATCGTTGGCTTGGTGCAGGGGGTCGTCATGCTAGACGATGTCTCTCCTTATGCTTAAAATTAGTGTTTTCTAAAAATAAACGATTGTCTGAGCACAGTTGCAATAGACGATCACCATTATCTCTTCGTTGTGCCGGTATACTAAAATACCCACCTAAATGCCTTTCTGTTTGGTTTAAGCTACCTACATGGGCATTAAAGTCACCTGCTACGAGTACTACGTCTGAACGTTTAGCTTTCTGAAGAAGTTCAGTGAGCTTTCTGTAAAATTCATCTTTCACTTCATCTGAGCTGCAGTTGGTGGAAGCGTAGGCAGAAACGACGAAAAGGCAACGACGTGTGTCCCTATCCTTCCGAGTTCTTACGGAGCCGTTTAGCCGGACAGCACATAAACGACTGTTGACGGGGATCCACTCTAACAGTAATTGTTCCGCCCTCATGCTTAGTGATACGCCTACATCTGCCAGTCCACGAGAACCGGCCATCGGGTCACCCGGTACACAGAGGGTGTATCTAGTTGGCTCTCCGTTTTGCCGATGTGAGGTCAAGTGAATGACCACACTGAAATCCAGTATGCGTGTTCCTGAGACACAGCACACATCAATGGTACGAGATCCTAGGGTTCTAGCCAAGGAAACCTGTTGACCGATTTGACATAGGGTGCGTACGTTGAAGGCTCCAATGTGTAGTTTGGAGCAAGGTCTCAGTAGACCTGGGACAGTGTTTTGAGCACTAGAATCGTCGGCTATGGTGACACTTGAGGGGGAAGACAAAAGAGGAAATTTAGAGTTGAAAGTCGATTTAGGGGAAATAATAAGAATTGAAGAGGGGGATTGATTATGAATACAGTGGTCTTGAGTGCTGTTAGAGGTATGAGGGCGGTTATCACTTCCCGGTTGCACACACCGTGAAAGACCGTATTTTTAGGATGGAAATAGCTTATATCTAGATACTCATCAGTCAAAATAATATGAAGGACAAATTATTAGAAAGAATGGTTAGGGATCATATGTTTATTCAAGGATGGTCATAGTCTGTTGACTTCGGAGCAAAAAGGATTTCGTAAAAGGCATTCCTGATTCACTAATTCACTTACTGTAAAAACTGGACAACAGCATTTACCTATCAATGTACTGACGAATTTCAACGAGTCATTAGAAAAGGTGTCTCACTCAAGAAGTCTTCCAAATCCAAAACAACAAACACAGTAAACTATCGAATCAGAAATTTTCTTTGCAACCGAAAACAGTGGGTTGATAGTAAATAGGATGATGGGTGGGAGTGTGTAGAAAGTAAATTGTAGCTAGGTTTTATCCCGTATCCCCTATTATTTATACTTCATGTCAATTAATCACCAAGACCTTGTAAATAGTCAGTGCTCTTATTTGCAGATGTAAAAACTCCGAGAATAATAATCTTATGAGCTTGATGTCTAGGTTGATTTACATGAATTAATCAAATAGGCACGAAGTTGGTGTTTGGAGACCGAGCTTAAGAAAAATGGGCTAATAAACATCCGTTAATGTAATTCATCAGCATGTCACCAATAGGACAGAAACTCCGCAGGTACAAGAACAAAGAGACCTATGAATAATCGTAAAGAATGATCAATAAAACAAATAAGTGAGACTATAATTTATGGACGACCTTTGAGCGACGCTAAAAAGACTTTGAGAACGTCCATTTACATACTACGGCTAAATGAAGGTTATAAAGCAGTTTCAGGAATTAAAATTATGATTTACATTTGATAGTTAAGTTTAGGAACGAGATTAACGTTTTTCATCATGAACTGACACTAGATATAATGCCAAAACTCTATTTAGCCAAGTGAATGAATTAGTTGGGCGCCAAAGTACAAAACCTGTTATCGTCAACCTGATTGATTTGTCCATAAATTATAGTCGTGAAAACAAATACACAGAATCACCAGCTCCTAAAGGGTCTTATGAACAACTGATACTCCACAAAACCTTCAAATGCTTTGACAAAGATAAATTCCGAATTCTACACACTATCTATGAAATCCCATCTAAAATACTATGTCCAAGCAGTTACTTCATGTTATGCTGAGACGCTTGAGCGTGTTCGACGAGAAAGCACGAAATTGGTGGGAAGCTTTTGATATTATGCGAAAATTGATGTTTAAATCTTCGTGGAACTCAAGGTGAACTCATAGTACCATATCATATGCAGTCCCATACCCTAAATATTACATGAGCTGTGTGTGTTTTATCGCCCTATATGCGAATAAACAATTAGTCAAACACAAAGAGGCTCAAAAACTACGGTTATACAAACAGTGAGACGTCACTTTATTATTTTCCTTATGTCTAGAACTGATCATTTGAGTACATTCCAAGAAAGTTCAAGGATTGAGATTAAATCGTCTACGTTCGGAGTTTTGTTTCGCATACCGAGTAGTGAATTACTGGAATTCTCTACCAGGACATATAATATCAGCACCTTCTGTCGATATATTCAAAACGAGATTGGACCTCCTTAGAAATACAAACTGTAAGGATCAATACAGATCGATAGATAGAAGACATCGGTTGGTATACAGTCCATTGGCGCCCCAAAGTCAAACGCCCTTCACCAAGTTTGAGGGAAAATTTCGGGGTTTTGATGCTATTTCTCTAAAATTTTCTATAGCGGCTTTCCCAAAATGGATCAAATTTCTCCCAAAATTGGGAGATTGGGCGACTACTTCGATGGAGAGAACGAACGTGACAATAATGGTTGGTTCAAGGACTAACATGGGTCAGCAAAGTCGTCATCTTTATTAATGAAGGCTGTTCAATAGTTTATCAACTAAAGTAAGCAGTCCTGTCGCCAGGAGTCAACATTCTACTAAGTCGCAACGTTCATTCTCAGGTTGGCTTGCCTCAAACATAAAGGTTCGTTGTGTGCTGAAGGTAGGTGAAAATCAGCAATAAAACATGCATGAGAGTAAGGCGATCTGATAACCAAAACTAGCTGTCAGTGTGAAATTCTTAACCCGTTACAAGATTATTTACCTAAACAGACGTTACTACCATACTTGTGTAGCCGCTAAAATATCTTGGTTCCAATTATCAATTTCAACATCGAGCTGAAGTTTCGAATGCTGTATCAGACCATCGAATAAACACTAGAAGCTTTCACTTAACTACCAAGAGGTAAATAGTCAATCTCAATTGGTGAATTCTTGGAGGTGACTCTTCGACAGGTGGTTGTGTGCCCAGCTAGATGATCCATGTGTTGAGGGAACGCAATCGAACTGTGTCACAAAGCCTAACAGATTGAAGGCCGTATCACGATACGTAGAAAATAGGTTTTTTTGAAACGTCGATTGCGAATAGACCCATTAACAGCTCTTTCTATTCCCTCGTTACTGCGGAAAACAGGAAAACTGGTCGGCAGTCAGACGCTTTCATCTTGTCAACACCCAAGTTAACAAGTGTAAATATCCTCATGTTGCAGTCAGATGAGTGTTAACTCTCGATCAAAGAATGCCCGAAAATTATTTTGAAGGAGAAAAAGGAGGTATCCTGGTTCTATCAGGACTCTGGACCGGACAACATCTGAGTAAGTAGATATGTGCTTGTTCAAGCGCCCCAGAATCTCCTTGATTTTCAGAAGTCCAAACCTATCAAAACGTCCGTCAGCCTCATTGAAAAGAGTCATAACAGACCGACAATTATTGGACCGTTTCTCTAGTCAGCAGCTTAGCAACCCTATTATGATAACTATCCTGTTGGAGAGTCCAAGTACAGGATATATAACGTTTTGTGTGACTTCTTCATAAATGTAAAAAAGACATATGATTAATTTTCCTAGACTTTGTTCGACGAAACTGATACGTTATTCATCATAATTGACTCGTTAAGGCCATGAATAACGAGACTATTAAAGGATTCTAGATATTTTGATAATAAACGCCTCTCTGAACATAAACCGTTAACTTGAAAATCTCATGTGTACTAAATGTTGATGAAGATGCCACAAGTATTCGGAGTTTGACAAGGCTTTAACCAGTAACATCTTATATGGAGCGTACCCACCAAGTGAAATCAAAAGACAGAAGCGAGGAGATTGGAAGATATATTTGATAGACTATCAATATATCGAGAATCGTCTGATCTAATCTGGCTAGCGATTGCAGTAGATGTTGAGCACGGCGTTCCCACTCGTGATCTGGTGCGGATGCATGACCGAGAGCCTTCAGCTAGGTGAGTCCATTAAAACATGTGGTCAGCATCGAATGTCGAAAACATACAGAGCTATTTAATTTGAGGATTTGTTTAACGCTACATATCACTCCCCTTCAGTGGGGTAGTGATGACCCTAAGACGTGGCCAGCCAGAAGTTTAAACCCAACGAGTTTTATCGTTGGTAAACACTCTTCTGATAGCTTGCTAGGTTTAGCAGCTTCTGGTCGTCCTTTTTTACTATAAGGGACCATGAAGTACAATGTAGTACAAAAAATGATGTACAATGAAAACTTTTGGTTCCTCATAAACCTCATCGTTCTTTTTATCGTCTTTTCCAGACGTCCTGGAAAAGTAAAAAAAAAATATGCATGTGCATATCGAAATAAACTCGTAAGCGCTTTAAGACATAAAGTGGGCGAAAAAAGGAAAATAGCGTTAAAGCGATTTTTGTGAAATGTCTTTTTTTATTTTTTTTAATATACATATTAGCAAAATAATAAATATATATAGACATAAGCATATAAAAATAGATTTTTTTTTAATATTATATGTAATGCCATGGAAAATCGAGATGAAGCAAAATATTAAGTGGTGTCTTATGTGCAATATTCGTTTAAATGTTCCGTAAATCTTACTCTCCTTACAGAACGCATTGTTTTAAGTTTATTTTTAGATACCATCGAAGTGTCATCATGCGTGTTGGTTGTCGAATAAGGTGTTATAAGTGTCGGAGTCGCGTTGTTCGATTGTACCGAAAGAAAATCGACGTGAATATGATTTCCTTCTAAATATGCTGCTTTGAGGCGATCGATGCTGATGCTATCATTGGTTCCGTTCTTATCGACTATATAGTTCTTAGGTTCGCATTGAAGAACTTTGAAAGGTCCCTCGAACACCGATTCGAAAGGTCATCGATGAGAGTCTCGACGTACGAAGACGTGTGTATTATATCGTAAGTCATGTTGAACGAAAACATCAGTTGATTGAGGTCGAGTGGAAGCAGGTTTAACTGAATGCATTGCGTTTGTAAGCCTGTTCGTGTAGGAGGTTAGATCCATGTTCATTGAAGAGGATGAAGGATCCATGAATTTTCCTGGAAGTCGAAGTGTCATTCCACTAACGAGTTGAGCATTGTATCCAATGTCAGCTTTCACTGCATTGCGGATACCTAGTAAGACGAGTGGAAGAGCGTCGGTCCACTGTGAAACGTTTGCAGCTGATAGTGAAGCTTTTAGTTGTTGGTGAAGGCGTTCTACCAACCCGTTTGCTTGTGGGTAGTAGGCAGTCGTTTGGAAGCGAGTGATTCCTAAAAGTGTGGTCAGACGACGGGAAAGTTCGGATTCGAACTGACGTCCGCTGTCTGTAGTGATGGTTGAAGTGCAACCGAAGTTTGCTACCCATCGTTCAACGAAGGCGCGGACCACTGTTTCAGAAGTGATTTCCTTGATAGATACTCTTTCTGGCCATCGAGTGAAACTATTACCGCAGGTTAAGAGATCAGAATATCCTTTTTTAATCTGGTAAAGGTCCTACCAAATCCAGATGAACATGGTCGAAACGAGCATCGGTAGTTTTAAATGAGCCTAAGGGGCATTTATTGTGTCTGATGACCTTAGATTTTTGGCAGCTTACACAGGAGCGTGCCCACTCCCTCACGTCTTTATTCATGCCAGGCCAGCGAAACCGTTCTGCTTTAAGCTTGATGGTTGCACGAAAACCTGGATGAGAAAGTTTGTGAAACGTATTGAAGACGTTGCGTCGATAATGTTTGGCACGATTGGGCGATCCCTACCTGTAGATGTGTCACAAAGTAAGGTTTCCTTACCTGTTCCCATCTGTTTGATGCGTAGTTTAAGGGTTGTGGACGATAACTCGTGCTGAAGATCAGTATCTTCTTTTTGAAGCTGGGCGAGTTTAAGAAGGTCGATTCCTTGGAAACTGTTCAAGGAAGTTTTGCGAGACAAGGCGTTTGCAACTTCATTGTTTGCTCCAGAAATATGTTGAATATCTGAAGTAAACTGCGAAATGTAGTCCAGTTGTCGAGACTCACGGGGAGAGTACTTGTCTGAAGTAGAGCTCAGAGAGAAAATGAGCGGTTTATGGTCAGTGAATAGAGTGAATTCACGGCCTTCGATATAGTGTTGAAAATGCCGTACAGCACAATACATAGCTAGGAGTTCCCTACCGAATGTGCTGTATCTCGATTCGGTGTCTAGCAACCGTCTAGAGAAAAGTGCCAAAGGTTGCCAGGATTGGTTAACCCATTGTTGATCTGTAGCGGTAAATAAATCCCCAAAATAAATAGCTCTGTATGTTTTCGACATTCGATGCTGACCACATGTTTTAATTGACTCACCTAGCTGAAGGCTCTCGGTCATGCATCCGCACCAGATCACGAGTGGGAACGCCGTGCTCAACATCTACTGCAATCGCTAGCCAGATTAGATCAGACGATTCTCGATATATTGATAGTCTATCAAATATATCTTCCAATCTCCTCGCTTCTGTCTTTTGATTTCATTTGGTGGGTACGATTCATAATAGGTGTCACTGTTTAAAGCCTTGTCAAACTCCGAATACCTGTGGCATCTTCATTGATGAGGCCAACGTGATCTGGTGCGGATGCATGACCGAGCGCCTTCAGCTAGGTGAGTCCATTAAAACATGTGGTCAGCATCGAATGTCGAAAACTTACTGAGCTATTTATTTTAAGGATTTGTTTAACGCTAAACTGACTTGGAGGAATTATATTGTTCTTTACAATTGCATTTGTTCTCAATGAGATCTTATACCAGAGTTCTGTGCTAAAAAATTCTAGACCACATTATTATCTGGCTCTTCGCACTAATGATACTTATTATTTATTATTATGGAACTACTTTGTGTGTACAGAATGTCATCAGTCAGACTTTTGAACAGGGTTATGGATTTGCTGAAGTGATTTTATTCACTGTAAAATATAGAATTCTCAGAACGAAGTATTTCCGCAGCATACGACGGGCCTTCGATCCGAGGACGGGTAGGTAATGGTGCCCAAGAGTTTTTACAGTGGCTAAAGATATGACTATTTGTAGTTCGTGTGCCGGGTTGATTGGTTTTCAGTTCATTGATGAATCGGCGTTGGATAGTATCGTGTTATGGATGATTCTAGTCTTTCTAAATGTCAAAATATGCCTTATTATTGATCGACTAATAAAAGAATAACTGGCTTCTAAGTAGAGAACAAACACTCGAATCAGTACACGATCTAGGAATTAATTACACAGGAGGCCTGAACTTTGAAGAAAATGCCTCCTCTATTATTTCTAAATTTAGACGGCTAATTGGTCTCATAATGAGAAATTTTTTTCACATCAGAGGCTAAGCTTACTCTCTACAAAATGTGTGTACGTCCCTCCCTTGAATATTGCTCTTTTGTCTTTTCTAATATGAATATCACAGACAAGATAAGAGTAGAAGATGTTCAAAGACGTTTCACACGCCAACTTCTAGGATGTAACTCGAATCTCGATTACATAGATAGATGTAAGCACCTGTCTTTAGAAACTTTATGAATCCTTAGGCTAAGGTACAACCTAATATTTCTCTACAAATCGATACATGAACTCTCATTTCTAACCTCCTGCCCGACTATGACCCGCGACCCAGCCTATAGACTAAGAAACAACGCATATACACTACTTACCGTAAAACACTAAAACTAAATGCGTTGTAAGTTTTTATATTGCGGTATAGTTTATTGTGGAATAGACTGCCAATGCCGATTCGTAACTGTGATACGTTTACCAGATTCAAAAAGCTAATAACCCTGTTGCTAGACCCTAAAGAGCTTCAACTTTTCCTTGAACTCCCGCCCACCAATGAGGTACTCTGTTATGGACCGACTGTTATTAATATAAATATAAGCAAATCACAGAATATATGGCTTATCCCTTCCTATTATTCACTGTTTATTATTCATGGCTTTATGCTCCTAACCCTCACTTTCAGTTCCCAAATCTCTCTACAGGCTAAATGTACAATATTCTTCCGAAACTTCATGCCTTTTTTTTTCTACCGCAAGTAGACAGATAACTCAATCTTATGGATGCTGATCTACTAAGGCCGACCATACAAAACTCAAAATTTGGCTACAAAGTATTGTGAGTTCCTCAATGTTTTATTTGTCTTACCCTGCTTTTTTTCTACAATTTTATACCCTCTCATATCTTTTCATTTGCTATTAGTCCTTACTTCTCTAAACCATTAGTTATTTTCATAGCAGTGTGATATACTATGTGGACATCTAACCCACAAAGCAGACTTTCCAACTATCTGATTTGCTTGTAATATGGACCCAGTAGAGACAGTGTATTCCAACCATGGGCTTTGATTAAAGGAGTATTCATACTTACCACAAACGTAAGAGAGCCTAACATCACAAAAGGAAGGAGGGTGGCGTTACTGACTAGCAAACATGATGGTGGGGAGATAACTTCAATCCACCCGTGTCTGTAGGGCAGAACAATTTGTTTAATTACGGCTCCTTATGGTCTAGTGGGATGTCACGAGCTTATGGTATTGATGCTGATTTATCATGCGAAATACCTTATTAAATCGTGTTAAGAACGTTGAATTGGTTTCAATTCCTACCCAGCAATCCTGTTGCAAGCAAACTAGACAATTCGATAATATACGAAGCCTATTCAAGACCCTATGATACTTGAAAAAAAATAATAATAATGCAAAAAAAGATGAAAAGGGCTCCAATAGCTTCGCTAAAAATAGAAGATAGTCAATTGTATATCACAATACTGTTTCTTGCACTACATTTTATAACCACACATAATCCCATACTCTCAGCTCCTTTCTGAATCGCCTCCATTTGTCAGTTGTATGTCCACTCATACCTTGTTTACACTTATTCTCTTTAACCTATTAAAATTCTCTTGCTTAACCTTAATAAAAGAGAATTAAACCGAGTAATCATACTGTAAACATTCCTTCATGAATATTGGCTACTCTCCCGAGCTGGCAATTTTGGGGAAATTTTGGGGAAGCCGCTATAGTAAATTTTGGGGAAATGAGATCCAAACCCCAAAATTTACTATAGCAACTTCCCCAAAATTGGCAGCTCGGGACTTTACTGAGGACTTCAGAAAATTGGCTACGTAAAATCCGTTTCACAGAATTCAAGCTGCAATTAAACTATGATGGTCTAAGTTTGTTCAAAAGCTCTAACCAACAGCTGTAGCCGATCCTATGTCGCATAACAAATCTATTAGTTAGTAATGTATTCATAGTTGGGAACCACGGTGGTGAAATAAAACCATCTGATTTCAACGACATGTCGGCAGCACTTATAACTGCATTACAAGAGTTGCTGACGGTAGGTATTAATGTAGATAATTTTCAGGTACATTTAACAGTTCATTTGGTTGCTTTTATTTGTGATGCTCTAGCTCGCATTGACGCTACCGCTGGCTGTGACAAATGTCAAGTTTTTGTGACGCGAATGGGTGGTCGAATAATTTTCCTCAATGGTGAATACGACTTAAGAAGCGATGTCACTTTTCGTAGTAGGTCCTAATCTATCCATCATCGTGGTAGAAAGTCATTTGAAAATCTGGATATGATAAAGTATTTTCCATCGGAACCGATGCATATGATATACTTAGGTGTTACTAAAAAACTTATTTCATTATGGAAGGAGCTAGCTATTAAGCGACTTAATAGGATGGATCAATCTATTATCGCATCAATAAATGATGCACTAGACCTCTGTAGACAGCACACTACATGCGACTTTCAACGGAAATGTCGTTCACTTTATGAAGTTTCTGTATGAAAGCCACTGAATGTCGGTTGTTCTTATTATACTTAGGACCTGTAGTTCTTTATAATAGGCTACCACTACCAATGTACAGAAACTTCCGGTCACTGTCCTTGTCAATATATTTATTATCGCACCCTAAGTTGCACACCACATTAACAAACAATGTTCGGGTATATACTAACAACTTCTTATTAGGTTACGAAAAGTGTTACGGTAGCGACCAATTAATCTACAATGTGCATAGTTTAAAGCACATTGTAGAGGAAGTTATAGATCATGGAAGTTTAGAGCCGAACTCTGCCTTTCCTTTTGAATCATACATGAGGAAAATTAAGCGTTCAGTACACTGCAGATTTGCTGCGGCTCCAATAGCTTTGCTAGAAAAAAGAAGATAGTCAATTGTATATCACAATACTGTTTCTTGCACTACATTTTATAACCACACATAATCCCATACTCTCAGCTCCTTTCTGAATCGCCTCCATTTGTCAGTTGTATGTCCACTCATACCTTGTTTACACTTATTCTCTTTAACCTATTAAAATTCTCTTGCTTAACCTTAATAAAAGAGAATTAAACCGAGTAATCATACTGTAAACATTCCTTCATGAATATTGGCTACTCTCCCGAGCTGGCAATTTTGGGGAAATTTTGGGGAAGCCGCTATAGTAAATTTTGGGGAAATGAGATCCAAACCCCAAAATTTACTATAGCAACTTCCCCAAAATTGGCAGCTCGGGACTTTACTGAGGACTTCAGAAAATTGGCTACGTAAAATCCGTTTCACAGAATTCAAGCTGCAATTAAACTATGATGGTCTAAGTTTGTTCAAAAGCTCTAACCAACAGCTGTAGCCGATCCTATGTCGCATAACAAATCTATTAGTTAGTAATGTATTCATAGTTGGGAACCACGGTGGTGAAATAAAACCATCTGATTTCAACGACATGTCGGCAGCACTTATAACTGCATTACAAGAGTTGCTGACGGTAGGTATTAATGTAGATAATTTTCAGGTACATTTAACAGTTCATTTGGTTGCTTTTATTTGTGATGCTCTAGCTCGCATTGACGCTACCGCTGGCTGTGACAAATGTCAAGTTTTTGTGACGCGAATGGGTGGTCGAATAATTTTCCTCAATGGTGAATACGACTTAAGAAGCGATGTCACTTTTCGTAGTAGGTCCTAATCTATCCATCATCGTGGTAGAAAGTCATTTGAAAATCTGGATATGATAAAGTATTTTCCATCGGAACCGATGCATATGATATACTTAGGTGTTACTAAAAAACTTATTTCATTATGGAAGGAGCTAGCTATTAAGCGACTTAATAGGATGGATCAATCTATTATCGCATCAATAAATGATGCACTAGACCTCTGTAGACAGCACACTACATGCGACTTTCAACGGAAATGTCGTTCACTTTATGAAGTTTCTGTATGAAAGCCACTGAATGTCGGTTGTTCTTATTATACTTAGGACCTGTAGTTCTTTATAATAGGCTACCACTACCAATGTACAGAAACTTCCGGTCACTGTCCTTGTCAATATATTTATTATCGCACCCTAAGTTGCACACCACATTAACAAACAATGTTCGGGTATATACTAACAACTTCTTATTAGGTTACGAAAAGTGTTACGGTAGCGACCAATTAATCTACAATGTGCATAGTTTAAAGCACATTGTAGAGGAAGTTATAGATCATGGAAGTTTAGAGCCGAACTCTGCCTTTCCTTTTGAATCATACATGAGGAAAATTAAGCGTTCAGTACACTGCAGATTTGCTGCGGCTCCAATAGCTTTGCTAGAAAAAAGAAGATAGTCAATTGTATATCACAATACTGTTTCTTGCACTACATTTTATAACCACACATAATCCCATACTCTCAGCTCCTTTCTGAATCGCCTCCATTTGTCAGTTGTATGTCCACTCATACCTTGTTTACACTTATTCTCTTTAACCTATTAAAATTCTCTTGCTTAACCTTAATAAAAGAGAATTAAACTGAGTAATCATACTTTAAACATTCCTTCATGAATATTGGCTACTCTGTGTCTCGTCATTACTTTTACTTGCTTCCTCTTTCAATCCTCTTGAGATATGGAATGAGTGACTTCATCCTTAAAGCCTCAGATATTCCAAAGCGATATAAGGTTGCAATTTCTAGAAGTTCTCACTTTCGATGGATCTGTTTTTGACCATCAGTTGCACATTCGCAACTCCTCTTACATGAAGCACGCCAACTGTTATACTGACTACAACCATTTGCATTTCATATCTTATAAACTTTCAAGCCTGCTGAGTAATTTACTACAGTGGATATTGTATCATTTGTAGCAATTTGATCTTGCCTGTAAACTGGCATGCCTCTTGAAACAAACTGTTGTTTGAGAATAAATTATTATTATTATTACACTAAGAAACTCTGTGTTTTAGGTAATCTTCGATTTGTGCCCCAAGGTTACGACAATCCACACATTTATAATAGATTAATTTTTACGGACTTTAATTTCACACATTCAGATATATTATACACAACGACATACTGCATGCACTCAAGTCTTTCAACACTTCTGAATGCACATGGTCAATTGGTTTTGCAGCTTCGTTTTTGGAAACTCGAGATTGAGATATTCTAGAACACTGACTACATACTTGTATGGTAATAGGTCGTCAATAGTTTGGATGAGGTTTAGTTCCATTTGGTTGCTCTTAGAATTGCCAGCATTAAAATTGTTATGGTCATTACGGTTGCATTCAAATTTGCTAGAAGTATTTGCCGAATGGTCAGCCTGTGTATACTAAGTTGGGGGAAGGTATTATATCACAGGTTGGGTAGTTGAGATCTACATCACTGGTCTGTCTATTATAATAAGACTTACAATCTTTGAGCTATTATACAGGTTATGCTATTTTGAGTTTGATGTGTATGGGGTCAGCCGCACCTTTTGAAAAATGCTCACAATGAATGACACTTTTGAGTGGACAGTAAGAAATACCAAATAATGCCGATAAAACGGTTTGTGATTAGTTTTACATATGTTTATAAGCGAGATGCAAGGCAGTCAGGTATCATTCCCAAGTCATAATTAGCTGGTGTAAGTCAGATATATCCACATATACTTTTGCCAAGAGCCTTGGTTTTGAACCTGCTCTTTCTGCAATGCTCTCAATTCGCACCACCTTTCTTCACATATCTTTCACTGTTGAAACCTTTTCATCATTTAGCTTATTCCTAATTACATAATCTGCTTATACTATGATTGTTTCTAGTGGATCTATGAAAATTTTCAAATGACCTGTCACTGAAAGTCTAGCGAAATCCAGATAGAAAGGTTGCAGCTTATAGTATCTCTTAGTTTACATTCTAAAAGTTTTAGCTTCAGCATCAAAAACACTAGGGAATTTGGTCTAAGAGCAACCAATAAAGAGTGCAGTCTGCTTCATGTTGAAACGTCTACCTCCCTTACGTATACAAACCTCGGCGCAAATACGTCAGGTATAACAGTTTAGTTTTACTTTGGTACAGTTCAAACCCAAACATAAATGAGGAATGTATGGAAGGGTTTCGCAATAAAGCATCTCTACAATACAGCAAAATGTTAAAATGAACATGTACAATGAGATCTATAACGCTACCAAGGAATTGTTAAAAGACACATAATAGTAACTTGTCATACAGGAAGTGATCCTAGCAACCATTCAGCGGTATAATATCATGTGTGCTTACTCAAGCCTATTATCCCTTCAAATACTTGAACCACCGACAAGAAATAATTAATCAGTTCCTTCGAACCTGCCTTTCTGGTAGCCCCTAAATTCTACTCATACTCTCGATGTTCGATTTTGGTTTCTGTGTGTGAAGAATAAAAAATCTCAGTCATCAAAGTTCACACCGTCCATTGCATTCAGTGCTTACCCTGAGTTGCAAAGCTGTTATCAATCCAGTCAAAAACCAGAGGAACGAGGAAAGGCGAAAACAGACGGCCTTTTGCGATATCAGTAGCCACTTGAAACACAATTGTGAGCATCCTTCCTTATGAAACATAACAATTTATTTCTGTAAAATGATAACGATCTTTTAACGAACCATATTATGTTGAAGAATATTCCTCAAAGCCTTCCACACAATCCATACTGTTGAGTGCTGTCTCATAATCGAGAAATTCGACATATGACTAAAAGTGTCATCCACTCGTCTGTTGAACGACGATCCAGTGACGCTATATGATAAGTACATGATCTGTTCTTGCTTAGGCCAGTTTGTTGGCCTCTAAGTCAGGGTTCGCTAAGTCCCTCATTCTGTTCAGAAACAACCCATTTGGAAACTTTGCCTGTTACTGATACTAGTTTGATGCCTCTGTAGTTTTCACACAGTATCAATTAACATCTCAGAAATGGTACCTTTTCAGTCTTTTCCTACGGTGGTTTCCTAAGATTGAAATAAATTTTAGGATGTATGTACCTAATTATCATACTGCCATGCAGTAAAACATAGATGAAAGTTGATGAATCTGATGAAGTGAGTGGTGAGAAATAAATTCGTATATAACATTTGTCTCGATAATGCAATGAGAAGACGTAGTTTATCAGAATTATGTGATATATTTGCGCAATTCATTTCGAACAATCTGATCACACATATACTTGTTAAGAACATTTATAGATGAAAAATTAAATGGCCAACTAGACAGGTTAACGGTGAGTCATAACAAAGGAAAAATATTAAAGTACACAAAAACAAATGTGATTACCACTCTGGATAGTAAATCAGTACTACCAGGGTAGGTTAAGTGTAAGTACAAATTGTTTTTGAACACATAAAGGGGTTTTCAATTTCCGTATAGCCAAGGCTTCAATAAACCTTAGTATACGTCCTTGAAGGCTTCTGTACAAGACAACAAATGCTGATTTGATATCAACCTTATGACCCGTTTCAATCAAATGTTTCGCAATAGATGATGATGTCTGTCAATCCTGTGATCTTATTTCACCATTGGAATTCATCTGATTCTGCAACCATTTTGGTATATGTTCACCCACCCTTAATTGCGAATCACGATTGCTCCTCCCCACGTACTTGTTTCCACACATACATGTAAATTTATAGACACAATGGGATGTGACACAATCGTTTTCATTCTGTTTGGGCTTTTGGTGAAACATAGACCTTGTCTTTTCGATAATAACAAATTGGGATGCATAAAATGTCCGGTTGATAGCTAATTTAAGTCTCTATTTCAACATGAGACTATTTTTGTCACCTCTGAATGATAGCGTAATATAAACTCGCTTTTTGGGTGTCAGAAGTGTCATAGGTCTAGGCATATTGCAACCCTTCCAGCAGTTTATGAACTTCAAAGGGTAACCATTATTAATTAACGCGTCATTCAAGAGCTTCATCTCTACTTCACTAGCACAAATCACTAGTACAAATACGATTGATTCTATTGAATAAGCTCTTCATTAAACCGCGTTTATAATGAATAGGGCAGTGACTATGAAAATTGAGATATTGTCCTGTCCATGTTGGTTTTCTATATATAGCACGTTTGATGGAGCCATCATCTCTCCTAGTAATCAGTATGTCAAGAAAAGGAAGTTGGTTGTTCTTCTCTTCTTCACATGTAGGAGAAATGTGCTTTTGACTACTATTGAATTCTTCTAACAAGCATCTTATGGCTTCAATTTTATCATCTATGATTATGATGTCATCTACATATCGTTTATACAGACCCATCTTTCGAATTGAGTCTCCAACTAAATTTTCTACATATCCCATGAACAAATCAGCCAGCAATGGTCTTAGAGGGCTGCCCATAGCTACACCATCTATTTGTCTGAAGTGTTCACCTTCAAATGTGAATTTTACATTATCTGTACATAATAATAATAAATCTTTAAAAGTTTTAACAGGAAAAGGCAGTGGAAGGTTTTTCGAAGAAATAAAGTCACACAAAATATCAATGGTTTTCCTAAGAGGTACGTTTGTAAATAAAGTGTTTACATCAAAATAGCACATTGTCTTTGTCTTTATATTTATATCCT
Organism: Schistosoma margrebowiei; assembly: GCA_944470205.2. Taxonomy (NCBI): domain Eukaryota; kingdom Metazoa; phylum Platyhelminthes; class Trematoda; order Strigeidida; family Schistosomatidae; genus Schistosoma; species Schistosoma margrebowiei. The sequence goes on from OX104024.1 coordinate 22,473,386, forward strand.
TTAAGTAATTAATTAATTCGAATGAGTCAGTCAAAGAATACTTACAATATTGATTTCTGATAGGGTTTAATAATTTTGTAAGCCATTTCGCCAGGTTGTGTGTAGGTGAAGGATGATACAGGTATTCAGTGTTTGACAACGCTTCTGCCAGTAACACCTTCTAATATACTTTGTTCCCACCAAGAGAAATCAAAAGACAGAGTCGAGGAGATCGGAAGAGTGTATTTGGCGATAACCAATATGTCGGGAATCTCTGATCTAATCTGGTTAGTGATTGCGGTTGATGTTGAGCACAGCGTTACAACAAGTGATCTGGTGCGGATGCATCACCGAGCGCCTTCAGCTAGATGAGTCCACTAAAACATATGGTCAGCATCCAATGTCGAAAACCTACAGAGCTATTTAGTTTGGGGATTTATTTACTGCTACAGATCACTCCCCCCTAGTGGGGCAGTGATGACCCTAAGACGTGGCCAGCCAGAAGTTTAAACCCAACGAGTTTGTCGTTGTTAAACACTCGTCTGATAGCTTACTAAATTTAGCAGCGTCTGGTCGTCTTTCCTTACTATATGGGACCGGGGTACAACATAGTAAAAAAGAGCAAAGTACAATGAAAATTTCGGATCCTCATAAGCGTCATCGTTCTTTTCCAGCCGTCCTGGAAAAGAAAAAAGAAAATGTAAGTGCATGTCGAAAATACACTCGTATGTGCGTAAAAAAGGGAAAATAAACTCCTGAACACGTAACAGCGTTAAAAAAATCGTTTTTTTTTGTTTTTTTTGAAATAGAAATGAAAATATAAAAGCCTATTAAAAAAATTTATTTTTTTAATAATGTAGAAAATGTCGAGAAGTGCCTTACGTGTAATAGTCGTTTAAATGTTCTGGAAATCTCACTCTTCTTCCAGAACGCGTCGTTTTAAGTTCATTTTTGGATACTGGCGAAGTATCATCGTGTGTGTTGGTTGTCGAATGAAGTGTTATAAGTGTCGGAGTCGTGTCGTTCAATTGTACCGAAGGAAAATCCACGTAGATAGGATTTCCTTTTAAATACGCTGCTTTGAGGCGATCGATGCTGATGCTATCGTTGGTTCCGTTCTTATCGATTATATAGTACTTCGGTTCGCGTTGAAGAACTTTGAAAGGTCCTTCGTATGCCGATTCGAAAGGTCGTCGATGCGAGTCTCGACGAACGAAAACGTGTGTACTATATCGTAAGTCAGGTTGGACGAAAACATCAGTTGATTGAGGTCGAGTGGAAGCAGGTTTAACTGAACGCATTGCGTTTGTAAGCCTGTTCGTGTAGGAGGTTAGATCCATGTTCATTGAAGAGGATGAAGGATCCATGAATTTTCCTGGAAGTCGAAGTGTCATTCCACTAACGAGTTGAGCATTGTATCCAATGTCAGCTTTCACTGCATTGCGGATACCTAGTAAGACGAGTGGAAGAGCGTCGGTCCACTGTGAAACGTTTGCAGCTGATAGTGAAGCTTTTAGTTGTTGGTGAAGGCGTTCTACCAACCCGTTTGCTTGTGGGTAGTAGGCAGTCGTTCGGAAGCGAGTGATTCCTAAAAGTGTGGTCAGACGACGGGAAAGTTCAGACTCAAACTGACGTCCGCGGTCTGTAGTGATGGTTGAAGTGCAACCGAAGTTTGCTACCCATCGTTTGACGAAGGTACGGGCCACTGTTTCAGCAGTGATGTCCTTGATAGATACTGCTTCTGGCCATCGAGTGAAACGATCTACACAGGTTACGAGGTAAGAGTATCCATTTGAATCTGGTAAAGGTCCTACCAAATCCAGATGAACTTGGTCGAAACGAGCATCGGTAGTTTTAAATGAGCCTAAGGGGCATTTATTGTGTCTGATGACCTTAGATTTTTGGCAGCTTACACAGGAGCGTGCCCACTCCCTCACGTCTTTATTCATGCCAGGCCAGCGAAACCGTTCTGCTATAAGCTTGATGGTTGCACGAACGCCTGGATGAGAAAGTTTGTGAAACGTATTGAAGACGTTGCGTCGATAATGTTTGGCACGATTGGGCGATCCCTACCTGTAGATGTGTCACAAAGTAAGGTTTCCTTACCTGTTCCCATCTGTTTGATGCGTAGTTTAAGGGTTGTGGACGATAACTCGTGCTGAAGATCAGTATCTTCTTTTTGAAGCTGGGCGAGTTTAAGAAGGTCGATTCCTTGGAAACTGTTCAAGGAAGTTTTGCGAGACAAGGCGTTTGCAACTTCATTGTTTGCTCCAGAAATATGTTGAATATCTGAAGTAAACTGCGAAATGTAGTCCAGTTGTCGAGACTCACGGGGAGAGTACTTGTCTGAAGTAGAGCTCAGAGAGAAAATGAGCGGTTTATGGTCAGTGAATAGAGTGAATTCACGGCCTTCGATATAGTGTTGAAAATGCCGTACAGCACAATACATAGCTAGGAGTTCCCTACCGAATGTGCTGTATCTCGATTCGGTGTCTAGCAACCGTCTAGAGAAAAATGCCAAGGGTTGCCAGGAGTTATTAACCCATTGTTGTAAGACTCCTCCGATTGCCGAGTCGGATGCGTCTACTGCGATACTAATGGGTGCTTCAGTGTCCTGATGTGCGAGCATTGTTGCTTTAGCGATCAGTTCCTTAACTGTGGAGAATGCTTTTCGTGCGGTGTCGTCCAAATTAATGGATTTCGCATTTCCACGAAGTTGGTCAGTAAGAGGTTTCATAAGTAATGCGCATTTCGGTATGAAGCGTCTACAGAAACTTACGAGGCCGTTAAACGTTCGTATATGCCTGATGGTGGTCGGTTCTGGGTAATCCAGAATTGCCACCACTTTTTTACAAGGGGTCGAATGCCGTGCGCATCTAGTGTCCTGGGAAATCCAATGAGTCAATTCGGACTTGGCATTTCTGAATGTTTACAGTAATGCCATGTTTTTGTAATCGTTCGAAAATAAGATCCAGATGCTTGAGATGTGATTCTCTGTCCGGACTTGCGATTAAGCAATCATCAACATACGCATGTACGAAGTTGAGACCTCGAAAGACGTCGTCTATGAATCTTTCGAATGTTTGAGCAGCATTCCTTAGATCGAAAGGCATTCGCAAAAATTCATAGAGTCCGAAAGGAGTTATGATAGCTGTTTTCGGTATGTCGTCAGTAGCCATAGGAATTTGGTTATACGCCTTAACCAAGTCGATTTTCGAAAAGACAGTTGTACCTTTCAAGGTAGCTGTCAAATCGTGAATGTGAGGCAACGGGTAACGATCGGGAATGGTTTTTGCATTCAATCGCCGATAGTCACCAGTTGGACGCCAATCGTTGCTGTCCTTTTTAGGGACCATGTGCAACGGAGATGCATAAGGGCTGTTTGACGGTCGTATGATTCCTAAGTCGATCATGTGATCGAATTCGTTTTTCGCCAACCTTAGCTTTTCAGGAGCTAGTCGTCGTGCTTCAGAGAATACAGGTGGTCCTGTAGTCGTGATGTGATGTGTAACATTGCTGGTTACACACGGTAGTTTCGGTTGAGTTTGTTGTATCTCAGGGTACTTATCGAGTAGTGGTTGATAGAGTGGGTCTATCATATGCTTAACTGTGACTGGGGATAATCTACAACCAGAAAAAGAAGTTACACAAACGGATAATTTAGTGTTTCCATCTACTAGCCTTCTTTTGAACGTGTTGATGATTAGATTATGGTGTTGTAGAAGATCCATACCAATGATTGGCATAGAAACATCTGCAACTACGAAAATCCAATGAATGGGTTTGCGTAAACCCACGTTATGGTAAACGTACATTTTGCCATACGTAGCGATCGGTTTTCCATTTGCCGCCTGTAAATTCAGAGTTGATTTGTGGAGCCGGTCGTTATGATTTGCTGGGAGAACGCTAACTTCTGCGCCAGTGTCGACGAGGTAGCGAACTCTCGTTGTCACATCTGTGACGTACAACAGACGGCTATGTTCGCCGGCTACGGTTGCCGTTAACGCGTGCCGGCTTGGAAGTTTCCCGAATTGTTTTTCGAGTCAGTCGGTTTCGTGTTGGGAAAATTGCAGGGTTTTCTGCAATTTCTGGAAGATTTTCCATACTGGTTATGATACCAGCACCAGTCGGGGTTATCCGTCTCTCGTGGTCTAGAGACAGATCGTTTACGTGAAATGCTTCTACATGGGCTGTGTGAGCGACTACGGTCGTTACGAAGATTAAGATAACGCGTGAGTGTATGACATAATTCGGTTATGTCATTCTGGGTCGTGTGAGGCTTTTCTCTGACTGAAAATACCTCTGAAGTAGACGATTTCGTTATTTCTAAAATACGATCGGCAGATGCAGCTAGCTCGTATAAAGCGTTGTTCTGAAACGAGACCAGAACCGCTTGCACCTGTTGAGGAAGTTTAGACAAGAAAGGTTGTTTAAATAGACCTTCGTCGAAAGTCCTTATGCCTATCACTTCTCTCATTCTTTGCAACATGTCAGTCTCAGAACCGTGTTGCAGGTCGATGTTATTGAAGAGTTGATCTAACCTTTGTCGATCGGTTAGGTCTCCTCGTTTAAGAATCGAACGTTTCAAGATTTCGTAAGGATCGGAAACATCACTAGTAAACATACTAGGTGTTACGTACCTGTTGAATTCGCGCGGTAGTGCCTTGACTACTGCGAGAAATTGTGCACGTGCGTCGATCACGCCGTGCTCGGAGAAGTCAACTTCTGCGTAGCAGAACCAGGCTTCGATATTGTCGGGCCAGAAAATCATGAGTTGAAACGAAGGCGGGGACAAAGTCTTAAGCTTGAGTACTTTGGGTGTCTGTTCAGCCATGATGAAATATGAAGTACGATAATGAACGAGGGGAAAATATATATATTTCCAAGAAAAAACACGAAAAAAAATCACAATGTTTAAAAAAAATAAGGTAATGATATATGAAAATCCCAAAAAGGAACAGACTCACAGTTGCAATTAGGTGTACCAGATCACGACGGTCTCACCAATGAAGATTGATACAGGTATTCAGTGTTTGACAACGCTTCTACCAGTAACACCTTCTAATATGCTTTGTTCCCACCGAGAGAAATCAAAAGACAGAGTCGAGGAGATCGGAAGAGTGTATTTGGCGATAACCAATATATCGGGAATCTCTGATCTAATCTGGCTAGTGATTGCGGTTGATGTTGAGCACAGCGTTACAACAAGTGATCTGGTGCGGATGCATCACCGAGCGCCTTCAGCTAGATGAGTCCACTAAAACATATGGTCAGCATCCAATGTCGAAAACCTACAGAGCTATTTAGTTTAGGGATTTATTTACCGCTACATAGGTAACCAAGACATGAATAGAATTGGACGTAGGGGGGTATTAGGCTTATGAATTTTCGGTAATCCATCTAAATTAGGATATGCCGATCTCATAGGTTTTAATAAATTAAACTCATCTTTGTTAATAGCATTCATGTTTAACAATTTTCCAAGATTCGAGTTCACTTTCTTTTCTAATTTACGTAATCCATCAAAGTCAACATCAGCCAAAAATTTGCTTTTATCACTGAGAATGGATTCCATTTTATTTTTGTATTCTGACTTATTCATAATAACAACACCAGATCCTTTATCGGGTTTAAGTATAATAATATCGGCATTATTTCGCAGTTCTTTTAATGATTTGAAGGGCTGAGAAGTTAATATGCTTCTCTGCTTTGGTCCAGAAGAATGAAAATGATGCGCTATATCCACTAGTTTGGCTTTAAACCAACTTTGATTCTCTAAGGACGAAGGGGTTAAAGTACTCAATTGATCATAGAGGTTTTCAAATTGGGCATTGACTGTCAATTCAGAAATTTGTGTTATAGGAACAGAAAATTTTAAAACCAAGGACACTGCCTCCTTTTCATGAACAGACAAAACAATGGAGGACACATTAGTGAAATATTTATCAGGATTAATTGGGGAGGAAATAAGATTATTATTATTGCAGCAAGATTTTTCTAGCTTTTTCCTTATCCCTACTTTTGTTTTCAAAATGACAGTACTACAAAAATTGATTAATTTGATATGGCAAACTATAGATAATTCTGTTAATACAGGTAGTGCTTGAGTATGAAGTTCAATTAAATTGATCAACTTATCATGGCATTTGTCTATATACGATTTAGTCAGTCTAATAAGATTTGGAATATTTGGTTGTAATTTACTTGAACGAAAGACGACCAGACGCTGCTAAATTTAGTAAGCTATCAGACGAGTGTTTAACAACGACAAACTCGTTGGGTTTAAACTTCTGGCTGGCCACGTCTTAGGGTCATCACTGCCCCACTAGGATGGAGTGATCTGTAGCGGTAAATAAATCCCTAAACTAAATAGCTCTGTAGGTTTTCGACATTGGATGCTGACCATATGTTTTAGTGGACTCATCTAGCTGAAGGCGCTCGGTGATGCATCCGCACCAGATCACTTGTTGTAACGCTGTGCTCAACATCAACCGCAATCACTAGCCAGATTAGATCAGAGATTCCCGATGTATTGGTTATCGCCAAATACACTCTTCCGATCTCCTCGACTCTGTCTTTTGATTTCTCTTGATGGGAACAAAGCATATTAGAAGGTGTTACTGGTAGAAGCGTTGTCAAACACTGAATACCTGTATCATTCCTCATTGGTGAGACCGTCCTGATCTGGTACACCTAACTGCAACTGTGAGTCTGTTCCTTTTTGAGATTTTTATATATTATTACCTTATTTTTTTTAAACATTGTGATTTTTTTTCGTGTTTTTCCTTGGATATATTTTCCCCTCGTTCATTATCGTACTTCATATTTCATCATGGCTGAACAGACACCCAAAGTACTCAAGCTTAAGACTTTGTCCCCGCCTTCGTTTCAACTCATGATTTTCTGGCCCGACAATATCGAAGCCTGGTTCTGCTACGCAGAAGTTGACTTCTCCGAGCACGGCGTGATCGACACACGTGCACAATTTCTCGCAGTAGTCAAGGCACTACCGCGCGAATTCAACAGGTACGTAACACCTAGTATGTTTACTAGTGATGTTTCCGATCCTTACGAAATCTTGAAACGTTCGATTCTTAAACGAGGAGACCTAACCGATCGACAAAGGTTAGATCAACTCTTCAATAACATCGACCTGCAACACGGTTCTGAGACTGACATGTTGCAAAGAATGAGAGAAGTGATAGGCATAAGGACTTTCGACGAAGGTCTATTTAAACAACCTTTCTTGTCTAAACTTCCTCAACAGGTGCAAGCGGTTCTGGTCTCGTTTCAGAACAACGCTTTATACGAGCTAGCTGCATCTGCCGATCGTATTTTAGAAATAACGAAATCGTCTACTTCAGAGGTATTTTCAGTCAGAGAAAAGCCTCACACGACCCAGAATGACATAACCGAATTATGTCATACACTCACGCGTTATCTTAATCTTCGTAACGACCGTAGTCGCTCACACAGCCCATGTAGAAGCATTTCACGTAAACGATCTGTCTCTAGACCACGAGAGACGGATAACCCCGACTGGTGCTGGTATCATAACCAGTATGGAAAATCTTCCAGAAATTGCAGAAAACCCTGCAATTTTCCCAACACGAAACCGACTGACTCGAAAAACAATTCGGGAAACTTCCAAGCCGGCACGCGTTAACGGCAACCGTAGCCGGCGAACATAGCCGTCTGTTGTACGTCACAGATGTGACAACGAGAGTTCGCTACCTCGTCGACACTGGCGCAGAAGTTAGCGTTCTCCCAGCAAATCATAACGACCGGCTCCACAAATCAACTCTGAATTTACAGGCGGCAAATGGAAAACCGATCGCTACGTATGGCAAAATGTACGTTTACCATAACGTGGGTTTACGCAAACCCATTCATTGGATTTTCGTAGTTGCAGATGTTTCTATGCCAATCATTGGTATGGATCTTCTACAACACCATAATCTAATCATCAACACGTTCAAAAGAAGGCTAGTAGATGGAAACACTAAATTATCCGTTTGTGTAACTTCTTTTTCTGGTTGTAGATTATCCCCAGTCACAGTTAAGCATATGATAGACCCACTCTATCAACCACTACTCGATAAGTACCCTGAGATACAACAAACTCAACCGAAACTACCGTGTGTAACCAGCAATGTTACACATCACATCACGACTACAGGACCACCTGTATTCTCTAAAGCACGACGACTAGCTCCTGAAAAGCTAAGGTTGGCGAAAAACGAATTCGATCACATGATCGACTTAGGAATCATACGACCGTCAAACAGCCCTTATGCATCTCCGTTGCACATGGTCCCTAAAAAGGACAGCAACGATTGGCGTCCAACTGGTGACTATCGGCGATTGAATGCAAAAACCATTCCCGATCGTTACCCGTTGCCTCACATTCACGATTTGACAGCTACCTTGAAAGGTACAACTGTCTTTTCGAAAATCGACTTGGTTAAGGCGTATAACCAAATTCCTATGGCTACTGACGACATACCGAAAACAGCTATCATAACTCCTTTCGGACTCTATGAATTTTTGCGAATGCCTTTCGATCTAAGGAATGCTGCTCAAACATTCGAAAGATTCATAGACGACGTCTTTCGAGGTCTCAACTTCGTACATGCGTATGTTGATGATTGCTTAATCGCAAGTCCGGACAGAGAATCACATCTCAAGCATCTGGATCTTATTTTCGAACGATTACAAAAACATGGCATTACTGTAAACATTCAGAAATGCCAAGTCCGAATTGACTCATTGGATTTCCCAGGACACTAGATGCGCACGGCATTCGACCCCTTGTAAAAAAGTGGTGGCAATTCTGGATTACCCAGAACCGACCACCATCAGGCATATACGAACGTTTAACGGCCTCGTAAGTTTCTGTAGACGCTTCATACCGAAATGCGCATTACTTATGAAACCTCTTACTGACCAACTTCGTGGAAATGCGAAATCCATTAATTTGGACGACACCGCACGAAAAGCATTCTCCACAGTTAAGGAACTGATCGCTAAAGCAACAATGCTCGCACATCAGGACACTGAAGCACCCATTAGTATCGCAGTAGACGCATCCGACTCGGCAATCGGAGGAGTCTTACAACAATGGGTTAATAACTCCTGGCAACCCTTGGCATTTTTCTCTAGACGGTTGCTAGACACCGAATCGAGATACAGCACATTCGGTAGGGAACTCCTAGCTATGTATTGTGCTGTACGGCATTTTCAACACTATATCGAAGGCCGTGAATTCACTCTATTCACTGACCATAAACCGCTCATTTTCTCTCTGAGCTCTACTTCAGACAAGTACTCTCCCCGTGAGTCTCGACAACTGGACTACATTTCGCAGTTTACTTCAGATATTCAACATATTTCTGGAGCAAACAATGAAGTTGCAAACGCCTTGTCTCGCAAAACTTCCTTGAACAGTTTCCAAGGAATCGACCTTCTTAAACTCGCCCAGCTTCAAAAAGAAGATACTGATCTTCAGCACGAGTTATCGTCCACAACCCTTAAACTACGCATCAAACAGATGGGAACAGGTAAGGAAACCTTACTTTGTGACACATCTACAGGTAGGGATCGCCCAATCGTGCCAAACATTATCGACGCAACGTCTTCAATACGTTTCACAAACTTTCTCATCCAGGCGTTCGTGCAACCATCAAGCTTATAGCAGAACGGTTTCGCTGGCCTGGCATGAATAAAGACGTGAGGGAGTGGGCACGCTCCTGTGTAAGCTGCCAAAAATCTAAGGTCATCAGACACAATAAATGCCCCTTAGGCTCATTTAAAACTACCGATGCTCGTTTCGACCAAGTTCATCTGGATTTGGTAGGACCTTTACCAGATTCAAATGGATACTCTTACCTTTTAACCTGTGTAGATCGTTTCACCCGATGGCCAGAAGCAGTACCTATCAAGGACATCACTGCTGAAACAGTGGCCCGAACCTTCGTCGAACGATGGGTAGCAAACTTAAAACGACGCGTCCTGGAAGATGAGTGAGATTTCCAGAACATTTAAACGACTATCGCAATTAAGGCACTTGTCGACATTTTCTATATCATTTTAAAAAAAAATTTCAATATGCATGTAAATTTTTATTTGTATTTCAAAAAAACATAAACAAAATTATCAATTTTTTTAACGCTATTAGGTTTTCATGGGTTTATTTTCCTTTTTTACGCACATACGAGTGTATTTTCGACATGCACTTACATTTTCTTTTTTCTTTTCCAGGACGGCTGGAAAAGAACGATGACGCTTATGAGGATCCGAAATTTTCATTGTACTTTGCTCTTTTTTACTATGTTGTACCTCGGTCCCATATAGTAAGGAAAGACGACCAGACGCTGCTAAATTTAGTAAGCTATCAGGCGAGTGTTTACCAACGACAAACTCGTTGGGTTTAAACTTCTGACTGGCCACGTCTTAGGGTCATCACTGCCCCACTAGGATGGAGTGATCTGTAGCGGTAAATAAATCCCCAAACTAAATAGCTCTGTAGGTTTTCGACATTGGATGCTGACCATATGTTTTAGTGGACTCATCTAGCTGAAGGCGCTCGGTGATGCATCCGCACCAGATCACTTGTTGTAACGCTGTGCTCAACATCAACCGCAATCACTAGCCAGATTAGATCAGAGATTCCCGATATATTGGTTATCGCCAAATACACTCTTCCGATCTCCTCGACTCTGTCTTTTGATTTCTCTTGGTGGGAACAAAGTATATTAGAAGGTGTTACTGGCAGAAGCGTTGTCAAACACTGAATACCTGTATCATCCTCAGCAACGATTGATTAAATTTTCAAAGTGGAACTTTTGTACATTTGAAACGTACTTTCGAAATACACAGATAGTTTCATTAACAAGCCATCTCATGTCTTCTCACGTAATCAGAGAAGATTATGTTTGTTCCTATGGTAGATATTCTTTAATACCCATGATCCAATTACAATAATGTATTAGCTTTTAATCCAGATCGAGCAATAACAACAAATTACACAATAGGTTATCAACGTTGTGAATTAAACAGCTCATCAACAAATGAAATAATAAATCAAGAGACCACGAATCATGAAAAACAGGAAGGTAAGGTTATTCTAGTATAATATATTTAATACGAGTTCTAACTGGAATATTTTGTAGGTTTTCGATTATTATTATTATCATCTGTTACCTACAGTAGAGTTTTTAATTCACCATCGATGACGTTGTGACAACAATTTAAGGACTGAACTGTTACCCGATATGTTGTCTTGACCGTTCGGCTCCAAATGTTCCATCTAAAGTGACAAAAATACTGCGATATTTTCAGAAGCGTTGGGAGAAAGCCTGGAAAATTAAGTCATTAACATCAAAAACATCGTGATTTGTTTGCACCGCTAAATTCTCATAAAGTAGTGAACAAATATGAATTTACTTTTGTAGAATCCAAACTAAGGCTTAGACTGAAGAAAAACCGTCTGGGTAGTTTAGACACGCTTTTTTTCCCGTTGAAACCAAAACAAGGTGATAGGGTTTATGACGGTTCTAGATTTTATTTAAAAATATAAATGTACGTTATTACCTAAACCAATATTTCCACCCAGTTGCTAAATCAATGATTCTTCAATTAGTAAGCAAACCAATCGCAACAAATAAATGTTATTCTAGATAGTTATTCTGGATAGATCACGTACAGATTCGTTCGAATGATGATATTTAGTTGCCTTATAAAACAGAGTGTTTCCAATTCTGGAAGAGTATGTAGCGTGGAGTCGAGTCGAAATTGACTATGAACACCGCTACAGAGAAACGTGTGCCAAATAAATCCATAAAATCCCCTGGAAGCCAAATATCAGAAGGCAGTTAATGGACCAAGTCGAGATATATTAGCTGGCAATCTCGTGGTATCGAAAGGACGCCGAGATCGTGCCAGAATACAAGCTTCGTTACAGAACGTAACCGAATTCGCGCGAAGTCACAATCAAAGTGTAAGAATAATGGATGCTTTTTAGCCCAGTTAAATAAAAGCACATTAAAACAGTCACTGTTACGATTGGTTATAATAATAATTGTTTTTAATAAACCAATCATGTTCTCGTGATATAAGTGAGTCACTACAAGTGCTTCAATTCACAATCAAAAATGCACAATTCCAGTCGATGCAAGCAACACAATCAAAAGGGGGAACAAACAAATATGGCTGCCGCCAAGATTAAGTACCAACTGAAACAACATAAATACAGCTCAGGAAGAAACATGGAATATCAGTGAAGGCGTAAGAAAAATGGAACCTATAGTAAAATACAAGTACTAACAAAGCAAATGGAATAAAAAACTGACAAAATGAACAACTGAAGGAATCAATACGAATAAATTACACGTGTATACATGGAGGGATTTTCACGCACAAAACCATCAAAATGAATCTTGCAACTCTATTCACGGTGCATCTCGAACACAGAGAATTCTTCAAGCATCAGCAAATAGGACTATTTATTGATCTTGTTGCTTTAAGTACTACTGTAGCTTGAGGGCAACTTAAGAGGAACGATGGTGACTAAACACTTAAGTCTGTTGCAAGAAATCTCTGCATTATTGGTGTTATCAACTAAATTTCATCAAATAGAACAATCGCCTGTTTTAGTATAGTAATGTACAATTACACAATAGTAGTTATTAATGATCATTAACGCGATATGTTTCGCAAGATTTTAAAGGATCTGATGGAAAGATCACAAAACCAGTTAGAACGTTTCACAAACGTGATGGTTAAATAAGAAGGTGATCAATATCGATGTCAACTTATAATCAGTATGTAAATCAACTAGAAACCGTTGACGTAAAGGAAATGAATATGCAAACATTGTAGTCATTTAAAAACACCAGTAATTATCTACAAATCAAACCGTTAATTCCAAGAGCCAATTCACTTCAAAATTTATCCACTCAACTTTCATGTAAAGCTTGTTATGGAGCCTTAATCTGGCTTAGGTTACGACCGTACAATATTGATCCATCCGTAATATCGAACGCAAATGTGAAATCGTTAATGTTTAGTCATAAATTAAAGCAAGGTTTGCCCACAAAATGTGACGAATAGCGTTGAAATAACCAGAATCGTGTACTTAAAAAGCATGTGAAGACGGTGTTAATATTGCAGTTATAGTTCAAATATTACAATGCCTGCTATAAAAACTAACATTGAGGATTACCTGGTTTACTAAGGTTTTCCATGGTGGTCTAGCTTCAATTCACTCATAATCTCAACCATTGAAATTACTATAATATCCACAAACACCCTTCTCTGACAATAAATTATTGTTGATAGAATGCGGAAAACTTCCCCGCCATCTTATATAATAAATCTACAGGCGAATATAAATGGGGGGAAAGTTAGTGAGAATTGATCGTGGTTATCAGTGGAACCCAGGAAGCTCATTTCCACTCATTTGGGGTTCCTTAGCTCAATATCCCTGCATTCTGGTGTTGATATAATACATTGAGACTCAAACGCAATAGCCTTCGCTTTGAACACTCCACGTGTTATTCATGAGCTACTGAGTCCAGACAATCACCAGCTTATCGAACGAACATAATACTTATATGATATACACGACTCATATATCGAGGCGATCATCATTTGATGTGCATATAACTACAAAATCCATTCCGACTATCAACGATAACGTAACTCAAGCTCTTTCTAATAATGATATGGAAGAGAAAATATTAGGAATATTGCAGTTTTTCCCTAGTTACTAAAAATCGTGTTCTTTTGTCAGTAGTTTCTCAGGACCAATATGATGTAGTTAGTTTTGTCAGGTCTTCTGTTGATGATGATGACAATATTTAATGTCATTCTTAATAATTTATAATTGACGTTCAGTAAATGTCTACAGAAAAAATAATGAATTTAAACGTATTATTAGGGGAAGATGTATTAATGCTCCGGTCTATATTTCGGTAAAAAAAGGCCTGATGTAAATTTCACTTTCATGTTAATTAAAGACGAAACAAAACCTAACTATTTACAGTGGGCAAAATAAGATATTGATTCAGAGTATAGGAAGTTTCATAGCTCCGTCAGTGGACGCCAAAACTAGTTATTTTGGTTATGTGTCTTATCTTTTCTACTGTCTCAATCCTGGACGCTGTTCGAAGAGCTAAATATGTTATTAAGGCTACCTTAGGTAGTCTAACTATTTATCTTAACTGTAACGTCACAGCGCCAATATTAGTTCTAGATAATAACCACAGTTCAACGATATACATGATTAGTGTTCATCAAGAATTGCACAAGATTTTTATCAGAAGTAACATGGTGAATTCGATTCTCAAACTTTGTAATATGTGTTTATTTACTTAGTCACATGGTTTAAAAAATATGGAAGAGCACATTTTGGGGAACATAAGCTATACAACTCCTTCTCCGAATGACTACCAGTTGGTTATTTCTAGTTTTTGTTTACGCAGTATCACTATACTGTTGTTCTATTTATCTTGTTTCTTTTTGTGAATTATCCTCGTGAGGACTTATAAAAAATTACAAATAAACAAAATTGTTAAATCTCAACAATTATACGTCCTTTAAGTGGTAGGTTCACCAGACGATAAATTTTTGGCACGTTCACTAGTAAATGACGTTACTCAAGATGCATTCAAAGCGGAACTTAGGAAAGACAATAAAATACTTCATTTAAGCAATGATCAGAATAAAATTGAATTAAATTTAGCAGAAGATGAAACATATGACTCTGATGACTCTAATGCATATGTGAGAAGACGTGTGGCAGAACTCAACTTGGAATTATCGAAGGAAAAAGAATATTTTGCTGATAACTATGAAAAAAAGACAGGACGTGTAAATTTTCATCCACAACTTTTTTATTCACGGATAATATGCCAGAATAGTTGTGAAGATTTAAATGTTTTCAGCGAAGACGAAATAAACGAGTTGAAGAAATTAAGTCATAATGATGATGATGATACAATGAATAAGTCAATTATGAACGCAAATCCAAAATATTCCCAACAGCGGACGTCTGTTATACCAGGACCTGTTAATATCAGTGAAAATAACTTAGGCGGATATGAGTCTCTCATCTCAAAAGAAAGTAATGTAGAAGAGGCCGACAAAAATTTTATTGACAGTAAGTTATCTATGAAAGGTTTGAAGATTAAAAGTTCTCTCTGATGGAATTGAAGTTAAATAAACTCAGTAAGACTAAAATCAGGCTCAATTAGTTGTTTTAATCATTTGAATAAGTTGATAATACATTATATGAAGTTAAAAGTCAGTTTTAGTGGTCATATGGCCATTGGAAACAAATATTGTGAATAGACTACTAAGTTAGAGACTAATATTTGATGAGACTAGTAAAACAATAGGATTTTAGTTTGTTTGTCACTTTTTGATTCAAAGTGTATGGAATAAGTCGTTCATATAGGTTACAAACTAACTCAAACAAGCAAGCTGTATGATGTGTTCTACCACAGCTTATTCCAACTAGTTCTTTATATTATATATGAACGGTCACAGAATGGTCACTTGAAGAGCCGTGCTAATTCGTAGTCACTGATATTTATTATTAACTAAATAGGGAACTGTTTTTGTTAGTCCATAGTATGATTTGCATTACTAAATAAGTGTCAGATAAAAAGGCTTAAAGTTAATGGCGCGAGTGTGTGCTACTTATATTGACATAAGTAGTATAAGATGTTAGTCGTGAACAGAAGTTCTGGCAGCAGAGAGACAAGAGGATCGAACAGTAAATAATGGAAACAAAATGCAATTTGTATGAATTGCAAGAACAATGAAGTCTGACTCATTTTGAGACAACTGGTGGACATTTTGCAAATTAAGCATTTACTTTATCATTGTTAGATTTTATTAACAAGTCCTGTAATTCTATGTCAAATACATTCGACTATCCCAACTGGTGTTTGTGTTCACTACACGAGAACCTCAATCACTTATTAAAGAATATGTGCAACTGACTACTTTTAGTCAGAACTATAATTAAGGATTTTATTTCTGCTTTTTTGCAACTTATTTATAAACCCAAGTTAATTTTGAGGATTTATGGCTAACTGGAGTATTCTGATGGATAAAACAAGTTGAAACAAAAATATATATTGGTTTATCCGGCTGCAGCAAAATAATTCCAACTTTCACGAAATTTTTGTTGTTCAGATAAAATCTATAAATGCGAAAGAAAACTGATAAGCGTTCGCCACTCCATTCATTCTTTGGTTTAACGAATAGTTTGCTGGACTGTTTTGTTAATTGTATAGTTTGTAAGTTTAGATCCGTTTGCCTCCCATTTCACAATATTGTTTTAAATTATATACCCTGAACACTCATATAAGAGGGTTTTCAGAGTGGCAGACAAATATCGAAGTACATCAATACGGAGCTATAATGTCATGGTAGTTTCATACTAGGACAAAATGGCCGTCCAGTGCTTCCACGTTTTCAATGGTGCTCTAGCATTCATCCATTATTGGTATCAACTTAAACTCAACAATCTCCACAACCCTATACTGACATTTATAAAAGGCTGGCTTTCGAATTAAGGCAACAAAAATTTACCTGTCTAGAAAAAGAGCTGTCACTCCCATTGTTTATACAAAAGACGAGCAACAAAAGTTATCTTAGCAATCAGAAAATTTGGTGAAATTTTTATATTGCACATATTTTGGTGATAAAGTTAAGAAACGGGATTACGATTTGAAATGTAGTTTGCATAACAATATATATTTTGCCTTTAAGAACCCGGATGTTCATGTTCATATTTTGGTAAGTGTATTATTATTACAAAATCGGATGGTTTATGACAATTTTTTTCCTCCTTATACACCGAGATGATTCACCTAGTGTGTTTAAAGTAAATACATTATTTTTATACCACTATCTTGCGTGTTCCTCTAACTCATGAATATCGTATTTCGCTTTAGCCATTTATTTTTCCGCTTTCACTTAAAATCGTTTTTGTTGAATAATTTCTGTTATCGTCTTGTTAAGAATAACCGAACTTTAATCGCTAAGACTTGCAAAGACATCCAGTAATCACCTAAACTTATTGATTTTCAGAAATTAGAGCTTTACGTCGACAAAATCCACTTTCTTGTTATTACAAATTATGCTTCAGACACATCCTTTTTTCTGAAATTATCAAGTCTAACCTTTTCATCAACATCCATAATCTATTTTTTCTTTTAAACTTCTGCACTATTCGATTGCATAGTGAAGACCAAAATAATTCGGTTAGAATGTAGCTTGTGATGGTGACTATGCTAGTATATTTGCAATTAATAGACGAAAGGAGTAGAAGTATGTGCGACCCATGTAACAAAGGGCTACAATCCTTTTTTAAGAACTACATCATTATACTGACTTAAATAAAACAAAATTACTAAAAAGTAGTATGATACGTTTGGCATGAATGTGTAGAATTATGGTCTACTATAATATTCATACTGCTCTAATAGTAAACATAATTCTGAAATTGTAGATTTATGATGTTATTGCCCAATCTATGAGATCTTACGTGGGAGTCACATCATTTTCTACCTTGATTCATTGCGTTGTAACAATCATCAATCTATGATGAAGAACACACTTAGAATAGAGATAAAACAGTATATTTAATATGGTCAAAAATGTTAAATAAAACCACGTCTGCAAGGCCGAGCCGCGCAATCCAATCAATTCTAATTAATTCATTTAATTCTTCTCGCCCTCTTCATCTTTGGGTTTTTTCCGTGTTATATATTGAATATATATTTTCCAACTAGTCTTGTGTTCAGCTTTGAGGATTGTGTGTTTATGGTCCAATGTCACTACAAATGCACTGACTTCCACAACTGAACATTGTTAGTTTAAAGTCAATGGTGCGGAAGCAACGTATAGTCAACTTTCACATAGACAATTAAGAGTGTTTGGATTATAGTACAAACTGGAGAATAATCCATGGTGGAACATAACATTTGATATGACATCAAGATTTGATTCTTTTGAAACATATTCCTCGATTTTACTAAGAATTTCATAAAAAATATCAATCATTAGAAAAGTAAGTACCTGTCAAGGCTGTGTAGTGACCTACTTTTATCAGGAGAACGTCATTGGTGTTATAGAAACAATTATTATTATAACTAATTGTATAAGGGATTGTTTCACCGTACCTGCCTGTTTAACTGTACCAAAACACATACTTTCTTTCGTTGATTGTGACCTTCCACGAATTCGGCTACGATCAGTAACCACACTTGTAACCTGGCATGATCTCGGTATTTTTTCGATATCACGAGATCTCCAACAAATACATCTCGACTACAGCCATCAACTGCCTTCTGATATTTGGCTTACGGGGATATTATCGGTTAACTGGCAAATAGTCTTCTTGTAGTGGTGTTCATAGTCAACCGCGACTCGACGCCACACTACAACTACATGGGATTTTCGATAATGATTTGCTTCGTTCAATATATTTTCCTCAGGTTTATAAGAAATTTTATCCGAAATATGTGAATTACTAAGAAAAACCTTATCCCGTAGAGTAACATGCGAAATCTGATCAGAAGGTGATTGACTAGAAACTTTTGTCTGACAAGGATTCTGAGTTACATTTAACTCTCGACTGATATGTGAATTTGTGTTGCTTCTCGAAGTCGTGGATAAAGACGAATTGTCATTAGAAACACCGAACTTAAAAGGATCACAATTGCACATTTTAGCACTAGCTGCAGCTAAATGAACCGTTGCATTGCAAACTGACTGAATTTGTCTGGTCGTACCACCTTTATAGCATTTAGAATTTAAAAAAATACACATGAATTACATGAGTCAAACGTGCCACAGAAGAAGCATCTACTGAACTTGTGCTCATCTTCGTGACCTGATCCACAACTCTATGAATTGTTATCTGAATAACCTTGATTACGTGTTAGACTAGTACAAAGAAGTAGTGGAATTCCTGATATCCTGACGAATCATTCTATGAAAATTTTCTCGTTTACTGCATTCTTTGTGCAATTCACATGAACTAGTTGTAGTACCTTAAGAGCTGCATAAGGAAGTGAGATCGGCTTTTCTGGGAATGCCAAAGTCTTTAATAAGCTGTATGCTTTTTTTCAGATGAATGCAAGGAAGTGAGACACAATATTGACATTTTCAACATGTTACTTGGTCATAGCTCAGATTTCGAATCTTTCATTCTAATCCTTAAAAGTATCAAAATCTGAAAGCACGTCCAATTGTTCCATGACATGCTTCATTGCAACACCAATGTTATGAGTATGAGTTTCTGAATTATGGTACAAACTAAGAATCTCAGAAATAACGCAATTTATTCAGGAAATACTGGATAAGCACGAACGAACGTACTGTATTTGGAATTCGAAATCAAGCAGTCATTAAGTACAAAGGAATCATTAATCCGTACAAACATCACATTTCTGACTATTTAATTTCCACAGAGACCTACTTCCAGTAGCTTATTTTGGTGCTGTAAAATTCTGAATGAAATAAGAGTAATGAGTTCTAATTCTGAAGTTGCAAGTTCTACACTCAATACTTCCGATCCAGAAACCAAGGAATATTTTCTCTAGAAAACGTCTATAATGCTCGCCAACGAAAAAATCTAACACGTCTACTCGTTCTGAGTGAAGTGTTGTATATAATAACGTCCTAGACAAATGATAGTTTTTCGAAAGCTTTCATCACAAATATGAAATACAGAATTTTAATTAGGTTTATTGCTCAATCACTTCATGTTGCCAAACCATCAACCTTCGTAGTACAGAAATATAGGAGGGCTTAAATCACTCTGCATTACATCGCACGTAATGTTTGCCATAGCAACTTATCGTTAGTATATTGCAATGCTCCAACACACCTGAGCATTTATCAATGTAGAGCAGAACCCGGATGGGAGGTGTAAGAATATATAAGAAGCTTCTAACGTTGAAGCATAAAGGTTGTGAATCCTTCGAAAGAAGATCCGACGATTTATTTAGTCCGATAGTTACTAAGGGAGATTATACTCTGTGTTAATCCTTGACCACTGTTTTTTTCTAAACACTGTAAAAGTCACTCAAGTTAAGAGAAAAATAGATCAAGAAATATAAGTTTTAGTAACCATGTAATCTCACCCGCTATGCAGAAATAAATTCTAAGGAATACTCGTGCTACAATAGTTTTTTTATTTTAACCTTGAAATATCGGCATTATGGAGCCTAAAACGACCACATCAAGGTCGGCGCTAGATACCAAACCTCGCGTCATGGCTGCAACAAGAGATGGAATGTCAAAACCAGGTACTATTGAGGTATGCTCTATATGGATTTTTGGAATCCAGGGGATGATATTGACCGGTTGGCTTTACGAATAAGTCTTGCTGACATTGATGAACAGTTTGAAAAAATTCTTCAAAAATCTTTGGTTTTCATCCTGAAGTATTTGTCAAAGTATGAAGATCATCGGAAAAAAGTGATAGAAATAATTTACGTTTACTTTTCTTAGCTCATGGAACTTCTCGGAGATGTGACTCGAAGACTCAGATGCAGGCCTAATATTCAGGTTCCTGTGCACGAATTATTGTTAAGTTACAATGATCCGTCAAACTCAGTGTTTTTGGTTAATTTCTCGCATATGTACATAAGACTAGGATTCCCGCGTCTACCCCTACGACAGAAAATAAAACTCTTTCCAGTATTATTCGCATCACTTTCTGATGATAAACCTATTTGCCAAAGAGACGGGTTTGTTAACGTCAATAAATTTTAGATTCCGCTAGTTTACTTCATTTAGTACTACCTGTTGTCGATAGTCTTACCAATGAATTGGCTCCGCGTGACCCATGTTTCAATGAACTCTTATACCAAAGACGTTACATTACAGACTTTTTCTCCTTAGTGATGCTTCTACCTTATAAGTTTGTTTACAAATTTATTCTAACCGGTTTTAAAGTTTTCAGAAATTAGTCAGATCAGATAGAAGTGATCCAACTATACCAGACGGGTACAATTCCTTCGATTTGGGTAGGATGTTACACGAACAATTTACCTGCATAACATCCGCTGAGGAACTGGAAAAGGTATGACCTTTACTGTAAACTCTCAAATCCCACACATACAGACTAAAACTAATATATGTATTTTCAGTCTCTTTTCACCATATTGAACCTTCCTGTTCACTAGTTTATCTACACATGGTCAATATTTATCCATACTTGAGATTTTGGCGATCTGTGTGCGTCGCTGACCTGGTGACACATAGGTCGGAAATGTATACATAAATCGGCCACTTTTGATTTTGTCCAAGAACACATTTAACTGATAGGTATTTGGACTTGACTATAATTAAGACGCTTTGTATCCAAATGCATAGATGGGATTGTACTCGAAAAGTTTGTTAACAAGGAATAAATGAAATCGAAGCGTTTTCCAACGAGTTTATCAGGTTAGTCAAAACGGGACATTTATCTATCAACCGTATCAAATGTGACCATTGACACCAGCGTTACATGATCTTGACCAGGTTTGCAGTTTTAGGAGGACTAAAACAGCATTTTTTGAATACGCACTATTGTACATATCAGCTTTAAACCACATAACCGTTAACATAGATCAGGTTGGTGTTACACTAAATCCTCTTGCGATATTTTGATCAAGAAACTGATTAGATTGTGTTCTAATTTTTTGAAATGAGGTGATCGTCTCCAATATTTTTAAGAAGGGTCTAGGTCACATGCGTAATAGCTATCAAGGGATAAGTATATTTTCCATTGCTTTTAACATATTGGCTTTTCCCATATTTCATAGGTTAATCAAAAACTGTGAAGAATTTACTCATGAGGAGCTATGTGGTCATCGTTTCGCTCGTGGATGCATCGATCGCATTTTTAGCCCCTATCTAACATTAGAACACTGCCACAAATTTCAGGCCAACAATTGTGTTCCTCGACATTAGTGCCCCTTTCGCTCATTGGGTGGAACTTTTATCTTGGATTGTCTGTTAAGGAACCTTACGCCTAATTAGTTGATTAACGTCTTGAATGCTCCGTACATAAACTCCGAGCAGAGTGACGGTGTACAACCACCTCATCTCAATGTTCTATTCGAGCAGTGGAGTTTAAAAGGGTTGCCTAATCTCATCGTTCATGTTCAATTTTGTAATGGATAGCATCCTGGGAACAGCTCCGGAGAAATTAAGTAGTGATGCTGTAGTCCTGGTACTTAGAGGAAAAATCATGAATGTGTCTATGATATTATCCTACTTCCATTATGTTTATGCTGTGCAAACTATTTAATTAGTGCTCGTAGTCATGGTATGTGCTTTGCATCTTCTAAGTGCGAAGTACTAATGCAAGGGCTACAGGAACCTGTGACCACTCGAAATAATCGAAACGTTCGAGCATTTAGATGTATAAGCGCTAGTGTAGTGAAAAAAATCTACGTACGATGATAACCAGGGTGGCTTACGTCAATATGGATCATTTTTAGAATCATCGTAATGCTAGTTTAGTTTTAAGAGGTCGGGTTTACAAAGCGTTGATAGAAGTAGTTTTACTCTATGTCTGAGAAACTTGCTCTTTCCGAGTTTGGGATGCTAGATGACTCTTTCTGTGTTCGAAAGTAGTTGTCTTCAAAGGATTGTTGACATTCAGTAGCAATGTCGTATTAGTAATATTAAGGTTTTGTAATGTGTTTTCGGGTGGTAAGAATAGTTCAGTCGGTGTCACCATCCTAAAACATCAACTTCGGCAGCTTGAACATGTCTTATTTAAGTCATCCCGTATGCTTCCACATCGTGCATTATTTGATGACGTTGTGACAATATGAGAGGCGGTCAACTTATCACATAGTGCTATGGTATGAAAAGAGTTGTATAGAACTGGCTTATCACAACTCGCTATTTGGGTTCCAAAAAATGGGCCAGCTCTATGGCTTAAGACGTTATCAGATATGGGTCATAGCCGGAATCGGTGGCGATCCTATGTTAATTCTTTATAAATATGAGAACCTAAACTAAAAGGATTCTGGATTTTTTTGTTTATATTACCAACAAAATTTCTATTGTACACTGTCCTTGCTAATTACTTCATTTATTTGTATTATTTTCACTCTCTTTAAATGTATATTCTTTTTCTCATCATGTTATCAATGCTTTGACTCAGTATGTTTCTTGGTTCCACATTGTACTGGATTTTATGTGCACAAATAAATAACCTGGGAATCGTGCACTTCAGAATGTTACCTTCTCGAACTTATTGACTTAATATTTAGTGTAAGGTTTGAATTATCTCGCTGGATATTAAAAAGCTGAATAATTAATTTAATACGCTTCCAGAAGGTTGTGTTTATTGCCTTGAGAATGCTCCGATATTTTCCGCCTGCCTCAATCTCATCAGCTAATCGTTTATGCCAATTTCAACAAAGTCGTTAAAATCCCTGATAAAAGTCACTTATCAGTTTAGCGTTGGTTGCTAAACTTCGACTCGATAAAAGTACATATACCACGATGATTAATATAATTATAAGTGAATTAAATGCTTGATTATGTCAAATTAGTGATTGGTAAACTTTTAAAAACGCAAATGTCTTCTGCTCCGGTTTAGGTAAATTCAGTGTTCTGATTTTCTTGGCACTGGATCAGATAGGGCTAATCAAACAGAAATGACTCAGAATCATCCGCAATGGTATAGGTCCATTCACTACCTTGTCTTCTCTTAGATCCAATGCTTTCAAGTCACTTTATGAATTTTTATCTACCACTAGTGCATATTTTTTGGAATCCTATTTTTAATGTATAGTTTTTCTTATTACCACTGATACTGTAACTGAATCAGCCACTCTGGAATTTGTTCTGACAGTTTCAACTTTCCACCATAATAATGTGGCAACTTAAACCGATGTACATATGTATTTGGTTCTACGTTGCGTGTGCCTGATTGACTGAATCAAACTTACTTGTACCTCTGATGATACATTTGATATTCAACATAGTTAACACTAGATGTTTTGTGTATAACGATCTCCTTTTACATTTTGAATCACAGCAGCAATATTGGTAAGTAATATAACAGAAACCCGAAATTAAAATGACAAGCGGTTGCACGAGAAAAGCGGAATAAACACATGATAAACATTTTTAAGTGCCAAGTAACGAGATGATTAATTTTTCATAACCCTTGACATGACTTGTACAAACTCGCTAAGCAATAAATCTCTCTAAATTAAGTTTTCCCTTAAGATACATAAACATTAGCAGGGATTTTATGACAGCTTTTTGGTAAATATTCTACTTTACGCTCCTTTGTTATGTAGATCCCCGGCATGTTAATATAAATGTTTCTTCAAATTTCTAGTACAAAGTGGGTATCATGACATTTTACACACGCCGCTTTTTCCCCGCGGAAGAAAGTATAATACCAGTTCTTTTTGGTTATGGAGACAGTCGCCATTCAGTAGTCTCTATTGCAGCAAAGGAACTTCGGACACTAAGCATGTAAGTAATTTTGGTGTTACTACTTCACAACCCTAACTTTTTGCCTCTAAAGAAATCAGTAACGTAATTTAATAGGGTACAAAAGGCAAATTTAGTGCTGCTTATTTATTAATTATTATATGTATAATCATTCTTGTGATATTCACAACTCATTTTTGTTGTTGTGATTTCGCCCTTCCAAGTTTCATAGCGACAAATATATGCGCGGATTTGCTTTATATTTATTTTAAGACCAAAGAGTAAGCAATAAAAAAACTGCCACAGGGTTAGATGACATATATGTGCAAAAAATGTGACTAGATGTCACATAGCGCAAGTGAAAATGTGATCTAGTTTAAATGAGTCCCGTGTGTATATGTTAAACTTCTTTTGAGTACGAGGATACTGAGATTACCTTTTTGACTAGAGACGAGATGTCAGGTTTGAATTTAGTTTGTACATATGGGCAAAAATGTTTATGTAGAAATTTGTTAATTATCACAATTGCTGCTGCCACCATGACGATGGTTGGGCTTACCTATCATGAAAAACAAATCAGGCTACACTGGCTGGAACAATCATTCCTAAAGGTCCTACCTTGCCATGCAGGTCGGTTGAAGAGTGGTTAGACTAAAAAACACGGTCCGAGGGTTAAGTCGTACCGCTGACTGTACAGAGGTGTGGTAGCAGTAAGGTGTTCCCCCCAGAAAACCAGCATAGGAAAAACGGGTTTTAAAAAGGTCGACCCTAAAGGTACACACTGCGTTATCTCATAGATATCCGTCTCCGACGTTAGGGTTTCAACAAGTATGGAGCTAACACAAAAATCACGCACAAGGTCGTGTGTCACCAGCGTCAAACAGTTGTCTCTTAGGCACTGCGGTTAGGCTCTTAGGTCACTTAGAACAACTGCGTCAACACCTGAACTAAGGATAGGGAGTGAAGTAGTCGAACGCGTCGACAAAGTCACTTATCTTGGAAGTCTGATCAACCCAAATGTGTTGGTGTTTGAGAAGATCTCTGCATGAATTCTAAACGTTCGTTTGGCTTTTGCCAACTTACGTCACCTATGGCGAGGGAATGGTGGTAAATCTGTTAATGAGGTTGTGAATCTTCATCGACTGAGATGGTTGGGCCACGTGCTGCGTATACCTGAACACCGATTACC
This sequence comes from Schistosoma margrebowiei, assembly GCA_944470205.2. Taxonomy (NCBI): domain Eukaryota; kingdom Metazoa; phylum Platyhelminthes; class Trematoda; order Strigeidida; family Schistosomatidae; genus Schistosoma; species Schistosoma margrebowiei. The sequence continues at coordinate 22,499,034 of OX104024.1, forward strand.
ACGACGTGCAATGCTAACCGGTGTTGGAGATGGTTGGAAGAAAGTTAGGGGCGACCAAACCAAAACGTGGCATCAGTGCTTGAAGTCACTAACTTGTAGTCTGAGCCATGTTGGTAGATGCAGACTACTTGGTTGGAGTCCGCGTGACCATCATTACCAATGGTTGGAGACTCTTGGTGACATAACTCAGACTCGATCACAGTGGTATAGGTGTACACACTCTTTGTCTTCCCTTAAACTTTGAGATTAAAATTGCTTCATATCTTTCTTTCTACGAACTAATTCTTTCTTCCTGTAATATATCCTCATACACAAACGTTTTTTTATATATATTACTATCATTGAAGTAACTACTTCTATGAATTTGTTGTTGATCTTGTTTTGTTAATGAGGTATGGCAACTTGAACCGATGCATATATGTGCCTGGTCCTACGTTGTAACTCACTGACCATACAACTTCAAGTATGTCTGATTAGACAGTATCCCAAAAATTTATCGGTAACTACAGATGACACTTGTTTGCACCAGATCTTGTATTGATTATGACTGGCGGGAACAATTTCAGCTTAAATTTTGGTCAAAACTGATGTGCCGCAACTCCTACTTCAATACGATTAACGAGACTGTGACATCCTCTCCTTACCCTTCTTCTACTAACTAGAGTGAAAAGTTCACTTGTTGTGTAGAAACATTTCTTAACAAAACCAAGAATTCAGAATACATTAAAATGATAAGTTTTATATCGGTTACAGTGATCGTAGTTAGGGAACGCAATAACTGTCAGTTAACGCAAAACATAATGAAAAATGCATTGAAACCCTTTGAGCAGAATTTACATTGAGTACATTTTCATAACGACAATTAATTTAAAATGGATGCCGACATTATTCACCCTGAGTTCCACATTCTAATCATAATCACTAACTTTCTTATTGCTTTCGTCAGTAGAAAACCGGTAAATTTGTAAATCTCATACATAAATTCATTAATCCAACATCCTAAATATTCGAATTTTCATGGTTTTTATTACTACTGTTTGTATTTTGAATTAGTCTGGTAGATTGGGAAGATGAATCATTGTTAAATCGACTTCTAGCTTGGTATCTTGGTCGTCGTCGAGATTTCGATCCCAAAGTAAGTTCATTCAAATCGAATAAAATAGCTCTCTCTATACTTACTTACTTACGCCTGTTACTCCTCGTGAAGGAGCATAGGCCGCTCACCAGCATTCTTCATCCAACCCTGTCCTGGGCAATCCTTTCCAGCTCCTTCCAGTTCCTATTCATCCTTTTCATATCTGCTTCTATTATCCGACGTAATGTGTTCTTAGGCCTTCCTTTTTTCCGCTATCCTTCAGGATTCCAAGTTAAGGCTTGTCTCGTGATGCATTTTGATGATTTGAGTAATGTATGTCCTATCCATTTCCATCGTCTTTTCCTAATTTCTTCTTCAGCTGGAAGCTGATTTGTTCTCTCCCACAAAAGGCTGTTGCTGATGGTATCCGGCCAATGGATGTTGAGTATCTTGCGAAGACAGCTATTTATAAATACTTGTACCTTCTTGATGGTGGTTGTTGTAGTTCCATACAGTAGAACTGCCTTGACGTTGGTATTGAAGATTCTCACTTTGATATTGGTTGAAAGTTGTTTTGAGTTCCATATGTTCTTCAATTGTAGGAATGCGACCCTTGCTTTGCCAATCCTTGCCTTTACGTCTGCATCTGAACCTCCTTGTTCATCGATGATGCTTCCCAGGTATGTGAAGGATTCTACATCTTCCAGAGTTTTGCCATCAAGAGTGATTGGATTGCTGTTCTCGGTGTTGTATTTGAGGACCTCGGTTTTCCCTTTGTGTATGTTGAGGCTACTGATGCAGAGACTGCTGTTACACTGGCTGTCTTCATCTGCATTTGTTCATGTGTATGCGATAGGAGGGCTAGGTCATCTGCGAAGTCCAAATCGTGTAATTGGTTCTGAGCTGTCCATTTTGTGCCGTGTTTTCCCTCAGATGTCGAGGTCTTCATAATCCAGTCGACCACCAGAAGAAAGAGGAAGGGAGAGAGTAAACAGCCTTGTCTTACTCCAGTCCTTACTTGGAATGCATCTGTCAGCTGTCCTCCATGCACGATTTTGCATTGTAGTCCGTCGTATGAGTTCCGGATAATGTTGACAATCTTCTCAGGATTTCCGTAGTGTCGTAGAAGTTTCCATAACGTCCTCCTATCCACACTGTCAAATGCCTTTTCATAATCAATGAAGTTAATGTATAGTGACGAGTTCCACTCAACTGATTGTTCGGCGATGATCCGTAGTGTTACAATTTGGTCTGTGCATGATCGATCCTTACGGAATCCAGCTTGTTGATCTCGTAGTTGGGCGTCTACTACATCCTTCATCCGGTTCAGCAACAGTGTGTTGAAGACCTTCCCTGGTATTGATAGCAGTGTAATGCCTCTGTAGTTTTCACATTTGCTCAGATCTCCTTTCTTTGGAATCTTGACGAGGTGCCCTTCTTTCCAGTCCATCGGCACTTGTTCCTCCTCCCAAATCTTTTTGAATAGAAGATAAAGCATGTTTGTAGTTGCTTCGATGTCTGACTTCAGTGCTTCAGCTGGTATGTTGTCCGGTCCCGCTGCTTTCCCGTTCTTGATTTGTCTGACGGCCATTCTGATTTCTTCCTTCGTTGGTGGGTTGACGTCTATGGGAAGATCTGTGTGTGCTGCTTCGATGTCCGGTGGATTCATTGGAGCCGGCCTATTCAGGAGTTCCTCGAAATATTCTACCCATCTGTTCCGCTGTTGTTGAACTTCAGTGATTGGCTTGCCTTCTTTGTCTTTGATCGGTCTCTCTGGTTTACTGTATTTCCCTGATAGTTTCTTCGTTGTATCGTAAAGCTGTTTCATATTTCCTTCTCTAGCAGCTCTTTCCGCCGTCGTTGCTAGTTCTTCCACGTATTTCTTCTTGTGGGATCTAATGCTCCTCTTCGCTTGCTTGTTTGCTTCTATGTATTCAGCTTGTGCTTGGACTTTCTCTGCTCGTGTTCGGCTGTTGTTGATTGCTGTCTTCTTGTTCTTTCTTTCTTTGATCCTGTCCAGTGTTTCTATAGAGATCCACTCCTTATGATGGTGTTTCTTTAGGCCCAGAACCTCTTGACACGTTGAAGTTAATGATTCTTTGATACTTTTCCAGTTATCCTCCATAGTAGTTTCTTCTTCTTTCAGTAGATCTTGTAAGGCTTGGAACCTGTTGTTGAGAGCTATCTTGAATTCATTGAGTTTGTCAGGATCTCGAAGGAAGGCTGTATTGAACCTTTGTATTGCTGTTTGTCCAGTTGTCCAGTTCTTTTTTAGCTTCAGTTTTAAATTGGCTACAACTAGGTGGTGATCTGAAGTTATCCCAGTTCCTCTCCTGGTTCTCATATCTTCCATTGTCCTTCGAAATTTTTTGTTGATGCAAATATGATCTATCTGGTTCTCTGTAGTGTGGTCCGGTGAGATCCATGTAGCCTTTGTATACGCTTGTGTGGAAATATTGTGCCCCCTATGACCAATTTGTTGAATGCACATAGATTTGCAAATCTTTCTCCATTTTCGTTTCTCTGTCCCAGTCCATGTCGTCCCATAATATCTTCATATCCGGTGTTGTCTATTTCGACTTTGGCATTTAGATCTCCCATTAGAATGGTGAGGTCCTTTCTTGGGCATTTCTCTATGATTGACTGCAGCCGCTCATAGAGTTGATCTTTAATGTCGTCGTTGCTATCATTAGTGGGTGCATAACATTGGATAATATTCATTAAAATCCCCTCCTTCTTTGTTTTGAACGATGCTTTGATGATTCTGGATCCGTGAGATTCCCATCCTACAAGTGCATTTTGTGCTACTTTGGACAGCATTAGAGCGACTCCCTGAGTGTGTGGAGCATTTTCGTTTTCGTGACCGGAGTATAGCAGCATCTCTCCGTAGCTAGCCTTTTCTGTCCAGCTTGGGTCCAGTGGGTTTCGCTGTTTCCCAGTATTGCCAAATTGTATCTCCTCATTTCCGTTGCAATTTGACTGGTCTTCCCGGTCTCCCGCGTTGTTCGAACGTTCCATGTACCTACAAAAATGTTTCCTCTGGTTGTTAAAAGGGGCATCGGCCTCGTGGCTTCCGAAGGACCTCGGCTTTCAACATGAAGCGTCATAATTCTTCTAACAGAAGACCTTCTAACTCCCAGGGCAGAGTTAAAATGGTTTGAATTATTTTTTCTGGTAGGCGTTTTTTAGCGAGTTAGTTTTCTACGGGATGGGGACGCTAACCCTATGTCCAACCCTCCTCCTTTACCCGGGCTTGGGACCGGCAGTAACTCTAGAAGAGCTACAGGCGGAGTTCTCTCTATATATATACAGTTTTATGCATAAAATGTTGTAGGGAAAACGTAAAATTAATTACATCAAAAAAGATGTCATCACAGCATATAAGTCTCATGGTTTCATTCGGAGATGCAGTTCGTGGGATATCGACAGTATAATTACGGAGAAGGAATATATTGATAGCTTATAATTGTCTGTTATAAAGCATACGACATAGTTTCTTCTCGTCAGAACCCAGTATATCAGAAAGTGTAAACTAGGATACTATTTTGAGGAACAAATTAAACACCCTTTCGAGTTGTGATAAGCGAATTAGAATTTTATTGTCATTATAAAAGTGACGCTTTCACAGTTCAAACCAACTATAATGAATGTGATACGTTCGTGCGTTATAATAATGTTTTGCAATACTGATTGTCGTACAATGAACGCGACTGCTTCTATTCTCTTTAATTATTCCGTTAGCTAAAGTAAAGAGACTAGTTCAATAGTTGAGGCTTTTTGATGATGATCCCAGTATATTAATTAAAAATACATTTAAGTTAATCAATTATATATCGACTATAATTATTAGAATTTGTAAACTGATAATTTATTACTGATTGGAAATAGTAGTAAAAATGTACTGAAAGTTTATGAGCTGAGTTCACACTGAATAATATAAACTAATGGAGATCCACTTTAATAGACGCCAAATTCTTTACTCATAAGTTGTATTTAAGGGTTGAACACATTAAACAGAATCTCACAATTTATGAGAAACGTTCACCGAAATTCCCCAACCAGTCACTTCAAAAAGAAAGAAAACCGTGGTATAGAACTAAATAGTCAGCTAGAAAGCCTTTATAAATTATGACCACACCATAACATGAGTTGATTGTCGATTCCTACTTCTAGGCTCGGTGGAACTGTGCTTCATGTGGTAGAAAGTTATGCATCAAGAAATAACGTCAACCAAATACTCCTTAACAATGGATTGTTCTCAAGTCAGTCAGTTAGCTACAATATAGGACCAGGCATATATGTGCATCGGTCCAAGCAACAGCGTTCTGACGTTAAAATGTTTCCTAAATAACTAATATATGTATGTTATTTTGTATACAACTCACATGATTAACAAATTCAACGAAAGATGGTAGTTTAACGCGCCCATAGACGATGTCATGAATAATATTAGGGTCAAGAAACTGTTCGAAAGCCACGCATGCTTCAGCTCTTACACGAGGATCCCTGAAATAAAAATAAAAAATAAAAACAAAGAGTTTCTTTAGGAATAGTAAAGGAATTTATATTCACCCCTGTAAGTGTTTGAAAACAATTTATTCGAGCAGAGATTTCAAGTATTCTATTGAAGAAATTTACTGTTAATATAAAGATCGAAAACATATTTTAAGGATAAGAACACAAGATACTTTTTAAATACTAATGAAAAACTGCTATATATAGATCTATCCTCCGTAAAAAAGTCCTTGTTTCTTGAGTCAGAGAACTAACCAAAAAAATTTAAAGCCTATTTAAATCAGATAGTAAGCGACCAAAGTGGAACTCAGCGTTTCAGGACATTGGTCATAGATGTAAACTATCTACTTTATAATTATTTACATCCTGATCTCCAGACAGAACAACCTTACTGAATAATACATAACTTTGTTGAAACAATCAGCAAGAACCATTTAATCACTTTTTATCTTATGATTTTATTTTAGTTAAAATTGTATATACAGTGATATCTTTCTTAAAAAGTTCTTTGCAGTCAAAGGTCAGGATTGTATTTTGCTATTCCATGGCTCAGTGAGATAAGGTTATAGTGACAGAAATCATGCATGATTATTGCGAATTCTTTTCGATTGTCGAACTATAGCCTATTCCGTCATATAAAGGTTGCTAAAGTTTATCAGATATAATGCTCGAGATAATTCCTCGCTTAACAGGCAAAAGTCCAATTAAGCCTGGCTCAAAGGAGGCCTTGTGGTTATAGTAAAAAGGCCCACGATACAAGTTGCAGAAAAAGAGCAGCTTAATGAGGAGAAAGACAACTAACGAAAATATTAATTTAAAACAACCTATTAACTTAATGCCCTTAAATTAAAAAAGGTTATATAAAATCAAACAGCTGAATAAAACTGGACGGATATAATCAAATGAACCATAAAAATTCAAAAGAAAGCAACGTACTTGTCGCCCAATGCCTGCAGTATAAGATACCTCGTAGGGATGTGATCAGATGGATATATTAGACCGGCAAAGCTGACTGCAACTAAACGACTCAGGGGGTCGGGCTAAAAGAGAGTAACCAATTATTTTGTTCAAAATTAGTTCTATATTAGTTATAGGAAATAGAAAACTAGCGGTCAAATAGAAAATAATTTGATTTAACCTCACATAAAAGGGATGTGGGTTTTTGACATTTTATACAATATTCCAGTTATATATGCATGTGTATCTTGCTTAACAATATCTAGAGCTAACTTTTTATTTGCCACTTTTTAAGGAAGATAATTCTGTTTTAGTTACGGAAGGGACTTAATGGTCAAAGGTTCGATAGTGGTGATCGTCATCTGAAGCTTTGTGTAGGTTATAATCTGTTTATGACCAGGACCAACTTTTCATACAGTCGTGGCCACTATTCTACCTGTCCTCCTATATTGGCAAGTCCAGTCTAAACTGAAAGTAGTGACATTGTGATCAGCTACCGAATGCCGGCATGTGTGCAAGACTACCATTTTTTAAGTACTTGTCAGGATCTCGATTACGATCGGTTATCCCTACAATTTCATTGCTATGACGCATGTTTAGTACCCTATGTGGTCAGACTTCATAAATAAACTGCCCACATGCAAATATGGAAAATTCCTTCAAGGTGAACAGAGAATTTTTCACACTATTGGAAATACGCCGATATCAAAAGAATGTTCACAACTATTTGAATTAAGTATGGTTTCAAAAAATATGCATTATAAATTTTCGAAAATATATCGGGAATTGAAAAATACCTTCTCAATATTTTCATAGAGAAGACGTTCCAACTTAACTAAGTGTCCTCGAATAGAAAGACAATTTTGTTTTTGTGCACTGTGTAAAGAGACTGCTAGCCTTCTCAAACAATGAGCTGCAGCAAGTTTCAGTTCATTAGGATTCTCCTGAAATAAAATTATGAGAACATTTCAATAAGCAAACTTGCAAATAAAAGACTTAGTTTATCGAACTCTTAGGAAACGAACTAGAAGGTTATTGAAACATTTGAATGCCATGACATGGACGGGTAAGGGAAGAGATTACACTCACTTTCAACTGAAAGTTAGGTCCTGTTCTAGCAGATATTTTCGTGTCTAATCTCGAAAGAACCAAGCTCAAAGGAGCGATTGATGAAATGATGTATTATTCGAGGTATGTTGATGATACCTTCATCGTATGTAATAATCAAAAACATGAAACAAATCTGCTAAAACTTTCAACCAAGCCCACCAAATATCCAGTTTACTAAGGAACATGAAAATGAAAACAAGTTCCATTTTCTCGATATCACAATAAAACGAAAGAAGGATGGCACAGATCAACGTTCAGGTTATAAGAAACACACATAGAATGGGATTTATCCAAATTTCAATAGCTTTTGTCCAATCACTTACAAAAATGCAGTTGAAACACTGTTTCACAGAACAGAAATAATATGTAATGCCGATACTCTAGATGTGGAAGCAATGAATGTTAACATATGTTAAACGCATATCCACTGAAATTTATTGAGAAATGGAAAACGTGAAGATAAAAGACTCAAAGAAACTGCAGTAAATAAAAAAACAACTTTATTAAACTTAAATCTAAAGGTGATGATGTCACAGTATCAATCAATATAACTAAAAACTGCATTGACAAGAACTTATACTACAGCTAAACTTATTGTCCTGTCCAAAACAACATAATCTTTAGCACAATCAAAAGTCGATAGGTATCCCTTTCATGTTATCACCTACCGTGTATACAAATTTACATGTATCTACCAAAGCAGTTACATTCATAGAACAGAAAGGAGAGCCTACATTTGATTTTAAGAACATACTTCGAAAAGTTATAGGTCAAGTGGATTAAAAGCATTTAGCAGTGCCATCTCAAGACATCTCCTTAACACAGGACATCAAGTTGATACACTGAAGTCTTTCAAGGTGATTAACAAACAAACTCCAATCTTTTGACATTTGCAGATACGATAGCGATCAAACGTCTAAAACCAGATTTATGTATCCAAAAAAGGCAGTAATAAATGTTTTTTTGCCCTGGTAATAATAATAATAATTTGAATCATTTGATTGTTAGTTGAAGCAAGAAAAGTAGTTTCGATAATTATAGGCAGCTCATCATTTGTGTGTGAGCTGTGATACTTCCCGGGTGCCAAAACCGAAGGAGGAGGTTATCTTAAGGGGCCACACCCCGAGCCTTTGACCCAAAGGTTTAACCCACAAGGTAGTGGAGCATCGTGAGGTGATGCAGTCCCATGGTACTCGGTGACCGAAAATTGGTTCATGCGCCATTTGTTCCCGCAGGATACTGGATCCCATGTGCACCATTGATTTGGTTTGGGATCCGGTTAAAGCTCCGGACATTCGCTTTTTCTCCTCTCATTTTAGTAAACAACACCCTCGCCACGAGAAGGCCGTGAGTATGACTTCCTTGACAGAGGCTATATACGCGTGACCATCTGAGAGCGTTTCGAGAGGGAGGGCGGACCCTCCCCACTCTCGGCCGTTAATGGGCATTCGGGAGTCCGCGTGACTATCGTAACCAATTGTTGGAGACTCTTGGTGACATAACTCAGACTCCATCACAGTGGTATAGGTGTATACACTCTTTGTCTTCCCTTAAACTTTGAGATTGAAATTGCTTCATATCTTGGTTTCTACGAACTAATTCCTTCTTCCTGTAATATATCCTCATACACAAACGTTTTTTATATATATTACTATCATTGAAGTAACTACTTCTATGAATTTGTTGTTGATCTTGTTGTGTTAATGAGGTATGACATCTTGGACCGATGCATATATGTGCCTGGTCCTACGTTGTAACTCATTGATCATACAACTTCAAGTATGTCAATGCTTATCTTCGCGGAGTTAAGCCATACCGGTTTTACTCGAGTTTAACATTTTTTGACTGTAGATAGTGTGCGAATCGTGTGCTAGAAAACCGTGTGTTTGAAGAAATGTCTGAATTTTCTGCGTATGTTTTCTTAGCTTTCCGAATTCTGCGGGTGTATTTCAAACATTTTTTACAATTATTCTTTCTACTTCGATTTTATCCAGAGACTTGGCACATACCGTGATCTTTTCGTGAACCAATTATTTTCGTTTTGTTTTACCTTTTAAATGTCTCTGTTAGTAACATAATATGTTTCTGTTTATTCTGATTTTAGGGACGCAATGAGCCTCGTCGTCCTCTTAGCCCCAATATGCGCATCAAACTTGGTCATTATCTTATGCGTTCGCGTATAACATTTCCTGGCCCTTTAGCTTCTAGCTTAGTGGAAGCTGCAATGCTTGCTCTTGATCCGAGTTCATTAGCACAGTCAAATTTTCTTTCAAACTCTGGACAAAAGTGTACGGCTAACTGCATTCATGGTACGATTGAGAATGGTTCTACTTCAGATACTGATTCTGGAACTTACGTACAAACATCTAGTAAGGCCCAAACAGAAGAAACAATACCCGCCAGTACACCTGGGAATCCTACTTGTTCTTCAACCTCAGTTATTCAACAGAGGCGCTTAGCTGAGCATGGGCTAGATTTACTTTCTCATCTTATCAATAAGTAAGCTTAACCTTTAGCTCCTCATATTTGTGGTGTTTGATTTTTTCCGTGACTTATTTTCTAGTCTTTCAAAGTATCTGTTCTATTTCGAGATAGTTTACAATTATGCTAAGTTGAGAACAGCAGGAAGATATCTCGTTATTTGAAGGGCAGGCCCGTATGCCAGAGGTCTCGACAGTTGAGCTTTGAAGTTCTTTAACAATAATAACAATTCCTCAGACTATTGATAAGGAGAGATAAAAAAGGCTTGAGATTCTAAGAATTTCATGTTGTGATACAACAACTTATGCAGAAAAAATTATTAACTTAGGACGTAGCAGAAATAACAAATTAAAATTGAGCGTAATCAGTCAAATAATAGCAAATGTCAGTGGGTAGTATCAATTTTAAAAATACGTTATCGAGGACTTCCTTGCTCGTTGGAGCACTAATTTATCGGAGCGAGTAACAAACCTAGAAAGCTTTCGGCTTTTCTTTCGGTATCAAAACTAAAAGTGGATCCTATTATAATTTCTAAAAAGTTACCTTGAAGTATAACAAAACACTCCATTTATTGATAGTATTTATATATGTAGATGTAAAAAAGGGTTAAATAACTTTAACTTGACAACCACCACGGTAAAAATCTATCTTGACCGATGCGAAACAAGTGGCAATCAAACCACTCCATGTAGTCACTGACTATTGGTCTGAGCTTCAATTTTCACCACTACTTTTGATGGTTTTAGAAAAATCCTTTATCTTTCCCTTTACTGCAATGGTATGGAATATTACTTGAGCTAGTGCACACTAACTTGAAGTTATGGGTTACCGCCTATCTATTATTAGTTTTGCTTTACTAGACCATTCAATAGCTTCTATGAGTATAATCAAACCTCAAATAACCTACCTGAATTCCCGTTTCTTAAGCCTATGGTTATATTTTGTGAGACCAAACCAGTAAGTTTAATTTTCCACACTTGCAGTTTTTTCTTTAGAGATATTAGTCATTAAAATCTTTAACGCATTACGAACCACATCATTTGATTCTCCCAGAAGACTCATGCTCTAGTGCGAGCTCGTATTTGTCTGCGTCTTACTGGACGTAGGAAAGACGCACGTAAACCTTTTAGGACCCTACTTAATGACAGTCAAGCTAAGAGTATATTTCAGGAACAACTAGGAAAACAGGCAGTCATGTAGGTGATGCCCAACCCAAGGCAGCTTGGAATGATATCCGAAAAGCTGTGAACACAGCAGTGATATCTGCTAATACAGTAAACCACAAGGTTAGGAAGCAACACTGGATCTCAGCAACATCTACCGCACTGATAGTTGCTCAAAAACTTATTACATCTGGCTCTGAACATAACGAAGAGCGGAGTTAGCTTAAGCGTAAGCTGACAAGAAGCCTACGCAATGATCGTGGACAGTGGTGGGTAGCGAAAACAAGAGAGATGGAAAAGGAAGCGGCAATAGGTTACAGCAGACCATTGTTCAGACTTGTTAAGGAAACCGGTATTAGGAAACCGACTGTTAGCGAAACAATCTCAGAGAAATATGGATATATCATACATTCTCAATCCAGGAGATTGGATCGATGGGCAGAACACTTTATGGATCAGTTCAACTGGCCTTCAGCCACACTTCGGTTTCCGACGATCTCCAGTCAACCTTAATGGCAAGTTAATGTAGGTCCTCCATCTCTTTACGAAGTTGAAAAAGCTATAGGAAATCTGAAGCGAGGGAGAGCAGCAGGCCCTGACAGGTTGACTCCTGAGATTTTTAAGGATGATGGTCCAGTATTAGCAGTGAGATTAACTGAGGTCCTAGGTAGAATTTGGGAACTGGACGTAATCCCATCTGACTGGTCTCAATCACTGATTGTGCGAGTCTATAAGGAAGGACAAAAGTCCTCTTGTGACAATCACAAAGGAATCAGTTTGACTAATATAGTGTCTAAAATATTAGCTTCAATAATACTTCGACGCCTAACTAAAGCTCGTGAAGAGCAGACTAGAGGAAACCAGGCTGGTTTTCGACCTGGACGTGATCCTATAGACCAAATATTCACACTACGTCACACTAGGTCCTAGAACACAAACACACATTCAGACGCTCCACAATGGTAGTGTTTCTCAACCTTAAGGCACAATTCGACTCTGTTGATCGTGAGGTTCTATGGTAGTGTTTGTTACTGAAAGGAGTACTAAAGAAGTACAGTAACTTTGTAAAGGCTCTCTACTCGAACACAACTGGTCGAGTGAGAGCTTATGGCGAACTGTCATCATAATTGATTACCTCAAGTGGTGTTCGTCAGGGCTGTCCACTCTCTCCATTCTTGTTTAACTTTGTCGTTGACGTGCTTTTAGAGATAACACTTTTCTCGGCTAAATTTCCAGGGGTTGAACTTCTACCAGGAGATTCACTTGTTGACTTGGAATATGCCGATGACATAGTTCTATTTGGTGAAGATTGACAAAATGCAGAGTCTTCTGACCACTCTAGGCAACAATGCAAGCATGTTCGGGATGCGATTTTCTCCCTCGAAATGCAAAATGTTGCTTCAGGATTGGGTTGCATCGACACCCGAACTAATGATAGGGAATGAAGTAGTTGAGTGTGTCGACCACTTCACTTATCTTGGAAGTCTCATCAGCCCTTGTGGTCTGGTGTGTGACGGAATCTCAGCACGGATACAGAAGGCTCGACTAGCTTTTGTCAACTTGCCTCGTTTATGGCATAGGCGAGATATCCGTCTACCAACCAAAGGACGCGTTTACTGTGCAGCAGTTCGTTCCGTCCTACTTTATGGCAGTGAAACATGGCCGGTAAGAGTAGAGGATATTCGTAGACTACTAGTATTTGATTATAGGTGTCTTCGAAACATTGCTCGTATATCCTGGGACCATCGAGTAAGTAATGCAGTTGTTAGGAAATGGGTACTAGGTAAGGATGGCAAATCAATTGATGAAGTAGTGAAAGTTGATCAGTTGAGATGGCTGGGGCACGTGTTACGTATGCCCAACAACCGACTGCCTCGACGTGCGATGTTTCCTGGTATAGCAGTAGGTTGGAAGAAAACTAGGAGCGGCCAGACCAAAACACGGCACAAGTTCATGAAGTCACTGACAAGTGGACTGAGCCATGTTGGTAGGTGTAGACTACCTGGTTGGGGACCGCGAGATTTATTTATTTATTTCAACACATAATTATTGGTACTAGAGAGCGCCATTATATATGCGCCACACAAAACAATGAGAATTTAAAGAAAAAGAGAAAGAAAAAATGTAAGGAGCGTGAAAAAAGAGAACAATAACGTAGAAATTGGTGTAAGGTAGTGTAATAATATTGCTGGTAATAATGGGGGAACGGAAAAATACAATCAGAAGAAATCTTTCAGTTAAGGAAGATACAACCACTTTTTACGAAAAAAGTAAAAGAAGGTTACAGCAGGATCGCCATTGGCTTCTACTCTAAGCCATATGTGATAACGTCTCTAGCTAATGTGTAGCACCGTCTCTCAGACCCCAACCAGGGAGTCGTGAAGGACCGACACAAGCCAGTCCTTTGCAGCTTTCTTTCATGCCAAGACACCATGTCATATACTGACCACCTCTTTGCTTTTTTCAACCAGTCCCAGAGTCGGCAAATAATGCACGATGTGGAATTCTCTGGGACGACTTTCGTAGAACATGTCCAAGCCATCGAAGTCAGTGTTTCAAGATGGTGACACCAATTGAATTATCATCTCTGTGCCCGAACACACGATGCCGAACCTCTGCATTACTAACATGGTGTTGCCACTGAATGTCAGCAATCCTTCGGAGACAACAATGATCAAACACAGAGTGTTCTAACGTCCTCCACTCGGAGGCCAGGTTTCATAAGCATAGAGCAAAACTGCTTTCACCGCGTTGTAGATCCGACCTTTTACAGCCAGACTAACATCACGAAGGCGCCAAAGATGGCCCAGATTAGCATAAGCCGCTCTGGCTTTCACTATACGTGGATTGATCTCATCATCGCCACCACCAGCACTTGTACAGCTACCCAGATACACGAACTTCTCGACTACTGTCTGCTCACCATCCAGGGTGAGTACAGGATTGGAATCCTGCCAGTCTTGTAGAAGTACTTTGCGCTTCGATGGTGTAAAGCACATGCTATATCTACGGGCACTGATTGCTAACTGATTAAGTGCGGATTGCATGACTTGGGTACCTTCGCATAGTAAGACAATGTCATCCGCATACTCAAGGTCGAGAAGTCTTTCTCCAGGCAACAGATCCACGCAGCCATTACTTACATCCATTAGAGCTGTTACCAGAACGTCATGGATGGCAAAGTTGAATAGGAATGGTGAGTTTGGGAAACCCTGCCTAACCCCACTGCTCGAATGGGTCAAGGGAGAGAGGTGGTTGATACCCTCACTCTGCTTGAGGTGTTTTTATATAGGGCCTTTAGGATGTTTATAAACTTCTCAGGCACACCCTTACTCAACAGACAATCCCAGAGAACAGTCCTATCCAACGAATCGAAGGCAGCCCTGATGTCAAGAAACACTACGATTGTTGGCCTTTGATAAGTATGGCGGTGTTCTAACATTTGGCGGAGGGTGAAGATATGATCAATACATCCTCGACCAGAATGAAACCCAGCCTGCTCCTCGCGAGCCAATCTTTCTCGGGTTTTGAACAACCTACGAAGTATGATGGAAGCCAATAGCTTGGACGCAATCGGAAGTAGGCATATCCCCTGATAGTTGTTACAGGAACGACGTGAACCCTTTTTAAAGATAGGGACAACTATCGACTCATTTCATGAAGTTGGTACACTCTCTAGTTCCCAAACCTTTGTAGACAACGTTGTCAGTTCCTTAGTCAGAAAGTCACCACCATCTTTAAAAAGAGCTGGAGGTAAGTCATCTGGGCCAGGTGATTTGTTACGCTTCAAGAGTTGGAGTTCCCTGTGAACTTCCGCTTCATTTGGTGGATCAGTCGTCACCGACCATGGATGGCAGGTCAGTCAGTCAGTCAGTCAGCTACAACGTAGGACCAGGCACATATGTGCATCGGTCCAGGTTGCCATACCGCATCAACACAACAAGATGAACACCAGATTCATAACAGTGGTTAGGTGAAAGGTGGTAATATATGAGAAAAATTGCATATAGAGATATAGTACAAGCAGAAAGAATTGGTTCGTAGAAAGAAAGATATGAAGCGATTTTAATCTCATAGTTTAAGGGAAGACAGGGAGTGTATACACCGACGCCATTGTGATCGATTCTGAGCCATGTCACCAAGAGTCTCCAACCATTGGTTACGATAGTCACGCGGACCCCAACCAAGTAGTCTGCATCTACCAACATGGCTCAGACTAGAAGTTAGTGACTTCAAGCACTGATGCCACGTTTTGGTTTGGCCGCCCCTAACTTTCTTCCAACCGTTTCCAATACCGGATAGCATTGCACGTCGTGGTAATCGGTGTTCAGGCATACGTAACACGTGGCCCAACCATCTCAGTAGATGAAGATTAACAACCTCATCAACAGACTTACCACCATTCCCTAATACCCTACGTCTAACCTCACTATTACTTACCCGGTTATCCCAGCAGACGCCAGCAATATTTCTTAGGCATCTGTGGTCAAATACTAATAGCTTACGAGTGTCTTCTACTCTTAATGGCCATGTTTCGCTGCCGTAAATTAAAACAGGACTATGTCATCTGAGTATTCTAAGTCGATAAGTGGACCTCCTGGATGGAGATCAATACCCGAGAACTCAGTCGACGAGAAAGTTATTTCTATCAGTAGATCTATGATGAAGTTAAACAAAAATGGGGAAAATGGACATCCTTGACGGACACCACTTGAGGTTGCAAAACTAGAGGACAGTTCGCCATAATCTCTGACTCGACTGGTAGTGTTCGAGGAAAGAGCCTTCACAAGGTTTATGTACTTCTGAGGTACGCCTTTCAATGACAGACACGACCACAGAATCTCACGGTCTACCGAGTCAAATGCTGCTTTTAAGTCAAGAAAGACCACCATCGTCGGACGCCGATAAGTATGCCTGTGTTCTAGAACCTGACGAATGTTGAATATGTGGTCGATGCAGCCACGACCTGGTCTGAAGCCAGCTTGATTTTCTCGTGTTTGCAGTTCACGAGTTTTAGTTAGGCGACCGATAATTATTGAGGCTAGTATTTTAGATATTATATTAGTTAAACTAATCCCTCTGTGGTTGACACAGGATGATTTTGACCCTTTCTTATATATTGGGACGATAAGTGATTATGGCCAGTCAGATGGATTAACGTCTAAGTCCCAGATCTTAGCTAAAATATTAGTCAACCTAACCGCTAAAATTGGACCACCATCCTTAAAGACTTCTGGACCAGCAGCCCTTCCTCGTTTCAGATTATCTATAGCCTTTTGAACTTCAGCAAGAGTTGGGGGACCTACTTCAATGTTCCATTCACACTGTCTGGAAATGGAGGGTAGTTGTAGAGTAGCTGAAGGCCAGTTGAACTGTTCTCTGAAATGTTCAGCCCATCGTTCTAAACGCCTGGACTGGGAGCAGATGAGTGTATCGTCTTTTTCCGATATAATCTCACTTACACTTGACTTATTAATTCCAGTTTCTTTTATTAGTCTGTAAAGCTGTCTTGTATTCCCTATAGCCGCCGCCTTTTCCATCTCTTTTGCTTTCGTTGCCCACCACTGCTCACGGTCGTTCCTTAGACTTTTTCCTAACCTAGATCTGATTTGTTTTCGCTCTTCATCATGTTCGGAACCTGATGGGACTAGTTTGCGAGAATCCATCAGTGTGATAGACTTTGAAGAAATCCACTGGTCCTTTGAAACTCTGTGGTTTAAGTTGCTAATAGATGTCACTGCTGCTTCCACAGCTGCTTGTATGTCTTTCCAAGCAACATCTGGGTCAGCCTCGTCTTCAGAACTACCTAAGTGTGAACTCAGTTGTTCTTGGAACCTATTTTTGGATTTCTCGTTACTCAATTCAGTTCTAATGGGTCTTTTTAATGTGGCTTTTTTGCGTCCGGTGAGGCGCAAGCAGATGCGTGCCCGTATTAGGGCGTGGTCGGAGTCCAAGCAGGTACTCCAGAATGAGCGACATTCTTCTACCGACCCTCTCCAACGATGACTGATGGCAATATGGTCTATTTGAGTCCATCGTTGGTTTGGTGTAGGGGGTCGCCATGTTAGACGATGTCTCTCCTTGTGCTTAAAATTTGTGTTTGCTAAAAATAAGCGATTGTCTGAGCACAGTTGCAGCAGACGGTCACCATTATCTGTTCGCTGTGCCGGAATGCTAAAATATCCACCTAAATGCCTTTCTGTGTGGTTTAGGCTACCTATCTGAGCATTAAAGTCACCCCCTACGAGTACTATGTCTGAGCGTTTAGCTTTCTGAAGAAGTTCAGAAAGCTTTCTGTAAAATTCATCCATCACTTCATCTGAGCTGCAGTCAGTGAGAGCAGCAGACCAGTTGAACTGTCATTCAAAGAATTCTGCCCATCGTCCAAGACGTCGATGGATGTTAGTGATTGGCATCCCGTCATCCTCACAGATTGTTTCGCTCATATCAGACTTCTTGCTGCAATTGGCTCGAATGAGTTGGGAGAGCTCTCGGTAGTTACCAGATGCAGCTGCTGCTTCCAGCTCATTAGCACGCTCCGACCACCAGGCTTCTTGGTCCTTACGCAAGCTTTGCCTGATTTCATTACGTAACATCCTTCGTTTGTGGTCAAACTCACGGTCACCCGGAGTAGACCGCCGGGCTTCAATGAGTTGTAATGAAACAGAAGAAACCCAGTGCTTATAAGCGGGACGTTTCGCGAACCCACAACTGACTGTACCCGCCATTTTCATTACTTACTTACTTACACCTGTTACTCCCAATGGAGCATAGGCCGCCGACCAGCATTCTCCAACCCACTCTGTCCTGGGCCTCCTTTTCTAATTCCATCCAATTCTTGTTCATCTTTTTCATGTCTATTTCCATTTCTCGGCGTAATGTGTTCTTTGGTCTTACTCTTTTCCTTTGGCCTTGAGGATTCCATGTGTGGGCTTGTCTTGTGACGCAGTTGGGTGCTTTCCTCAATGTGTGTCCTATCCACTTCCAGCGCTTCTTTCTGATTTCTTCCTCCGCTGGGATCTGGTTTGTTCTCTCCCACAGTACGTTGTTGCTAATAGTGTCCGGCCAATGGATCTGAAGTATTTTGCGTAGACAACTGTTAATAAACACCTGTATTTTCTGGATGATGGCTTTCGTAGTTCTCCAGGTTTCCGCCCCGTACAGTAGAACTTTCTTGACATTTGTATTGAAAATCCTGACCTTGGTGTTGGTTGACAGTTGCTTTGAGTTCCAGATGTTCCTCAGTTGTAAATATGCTGCTCTTGCTTTGCCGATCTGCACCTTCACATCTGCATCAGATCCACCATGTTCATCAATGATGCTGCCCAAATATGTAAAGGTTTTTACATCTTCCAAATCTTTTCCGTCAATTGTGATTGGATTGGTGCATGCTGTGTTGTATCGGAGAACCTTGCTCTTCCCTTTGTGTATATTGAGACCTACTGCTGATGAGGCTGCTGCTACACTGTTCGTCTTCTCCTGCATTTGTCTACGCAGTCCTTCATCCTGTTTAACAATTCTCTGTTGAAGACTTTTCCCGGTATTGAGAGAAGAGTGATGCCCCTGTAGTTATCACACTTTCTGAGATCGCCTTTCTTCGGTATTTTGATCAGGAGTCCTTCTTTCCAGTCTTTTGGCACTTATTCCTCATCCCAAATCTTATTGAAGAGAATGTGGAGTATCCTTGCAGTTGCCGCTACGTCTGCTTTTAGTGCCTCTGCTGGAATGTTGTCTGGTCCTGCTGCTTTGCCACTCTTGATTTGTCTGATGGCCATGCTGATTTCTTCAATTGTTGGTGGGCCAACGTTGATTGGGAGGTCCGTGGGTGCTGCTTCGATGTTGGGTGGGTTCAGTGTAGCTGGTCGATTCAAGAGTTCTTTGAAGTGTTCTACCCACCTGTTTTGTTGCTCTTCAATGTTGGTGATTACCTCGCCCTCCTTGCTTTTCACTGGTCGTTCTGGTTTGAGGCGATTTTTAGAGAGTTTCTTTGTCGTGTCATACAGTTGTCTCATGTTTCCTTCTCTTGAAGCCTTTTCCGCCGTTGTTGATAAATCTTCCACATATTTACGTTTGTCGGTTCTGATGCTCCTCTTCACTTGTTTGTTTACTTCTGTGTATTCAGCTTTTGCCTTGGCTTTTTCTGCTCTTGTTCGACTGGTATTGATTGCTGCCTTCTTGTTCCTTCTTTCTTGAATCTTATCCAGTGTATCAACAGCGATCTATTGCTTGTGGTGGTGCTTCATGGGGCCCAGAACCTCATGATATGTTGAAGTAATTGCCTCCTCTATCCCTTTCCAGTCGCTCTCCAGAGTAGTTCCTTCTCCATTGAATAGATCATGAAAGCCCTGGAACTTGTTGCTGAGGACTATCTTGAATTTGTTGAGTTTGTTAGTATCCTGAAGAAAGGCCGTATTGAACTTTCGTGATATTTCCCGCCCCATTGTCCAGTGCTTCTTGAGTTTCAATTTCATCTTGGCGACCAGCAAGTGATGATATGTTGCTCTATCAGGTCTTCTCTTGGTTCTCACATCTTCCATCATCCTCCTGAACTTTTTGTTGATGCATATATGGTCGATTTGGTTTTTTGTGGTGTGATCCGGTGAAGTCCATGTGGTTTTGTGAATGCGTTTATGTGGGAATATGGTGCCGCCTATGACCAGTTTATTGAAGGCACATAGGTTTGCAAATCTCTCACCTTTTTCGTTTCTTTCTCCCAGTCCATGTCGTCCCATGATGTCTTCATATCCAGTGTTGTCCTTTCCAACCTTGGCGTTGAAATCTCCCATCAGAATGGTCAGGTCCTTTGTTTGGCACTTCTCGACGATTGACTGTGGCCTATTGTAGAATTGATCTTTAGCGTCTTCATTGTAATCGTTGGTAGGCGCATAGCATTGGATAATATTCATTGTAATGCCCTCTTTTTTTGTTTTGAACGAGGCTCTGATGATCCTTGGTCCATGAGATTCCCATCCTATAAGCGCATTTTGCGCTTGTTTGGACAGCATCAATGCAACTCCTTGTGTATGTGGGGCATTTTCTTCTTCATGGCCGGAGTATAACAGAAGCTCTCCTAAAGTTAGTCGTTGTTGTCCAACTTGCGTCCAATGTGTTCCACTGATCCCAAGTACCTCTAGGTTGTATCTTCTCATTTCTGCAGCAATTTGGAAGGCTCTCCCGGTGTCCCACATTGTACGAACATTCCATGTACCTAAATAAATGGTCGCTCTGGTTGTCAGAAGGGACATCGGCCTCGTAACTTCCGAAGGAATTCGGCTTTCATCATGAGGCGTCATAGTTCTTCTAAATGAAGACCTTCTGACTCCCAGGGCAGAGGTTAAAAGGTTTGAATAATTTTTCCTGGTTAGTGTTTTTTTAGCGAGTTAGTTTTCTACGGGATGGGGACGCTAACCCCATGCCCAACCCTCCTCCTTTATCCGGGCTTGGGACCCGGAGGGACTCCAGGCGGAGTTGAATGTGGCGGAGGTGGGATTCGAACCCACACCCTGTTACGCCATTTTCATGGCGTCAAGCAATAGCAACCAATGCTCATCTATACTTTTCGGTGGAATGGTAGCTAGCCTAGAAGCTAGCTCGGTTCGATACTTACTTGCAACAGGAGTTGCAACCAACTTGCTGACATCAATCCGTTGGTGGCGGTCACTTCGTTGTCCATTGAAAAGTAAGGCAAGATTGGCGCTGACCAATGCATGGTCAGAGTCCAGATAGGTACTCCAAAAGGAGCAGCAGTCTTGTACACAACCACGCCAGCGGTAGCTGGTCGCGGTGTGATCAATCTGAGTCCAGTTGGCACATCGGCGATGACTGTGCCGAAAGTTAGTGCTAGCCAGAAACAGGTTGTGGTCTGTGCACAGTTGCAGTCGGCGGTCCCCGTTATCTGTCCTGCGACAAACAAGTTCCCATTGGCCACCTAAACGACTCTCTTCTTTGCCTAGACGCTCGACTTGAGCATTTAAGTCTCCGGCTAGTACTACAATATCTGTCGAACGCACGTTTTGGAGAAGAACGGATAACTGGTAGTAGAATTCATCCTTTATTGCATCCGGGCTGCAATTTGTCGGGGCGGAGATGACGAAAAGACAACGTTTCTGACACTGATTTCTTCTCAGTTTGATGGAACTTTCTAATCTAACAGCACATAACCGACTGTTAATGGGGATCCAACCGATTAGTGCTGCCTCAACTCTAGCGCTTAGTGCGAAACGAACGCCAGCAAGACCAGACGAAGATGCCACGGGGTCCCCAGATAAGCGCACGTAAAGCGAGCTTTTCGAAGAGACAGATGAAGAGCGAATTTGTAGTACTTCACCAGAGTCTTGAATACGGGTCTCGGATAGACAGCAAACATCGATATTAAGACTTTCTAAAGACATAGCCAACCCTATCTGTTGTCCGACCTGCATAAGTGTGCGAACGTTGAAGGCAGCCAGTTTGAATGGTGCATGAGGTTTCAGAAAAACTGCTTCAGTACTCATATTCTATGGTAACATACAATTTTAGATAGAGTCGAATTTTTACCATAGACGAGCTGCTGTATAAGTCGAAAAAATAAGTATAGACAGAGTAGGAATAAAAGAGGGTGAATAATGATGTAGTAAATAATAATAATAATAATAATAATAATAATAATAATAATAATAATAATAATAATAATAATTTGAATCATTTGATTGTTAGTTGAAGCAAGAAAAGTAGTTTCGATAATTATAGGCAGCTCATCATTTGTGTGTGAGCTGTGATACTTCCCGGGTGCCAAAACCGAAGGAGGAGGTTATCTTAAGGGGCCACACCCCGAGCCTTTGACCCAAAGGTTTAACCCACAAGGTAGTGGAGCATCGTGAGGTGATGCAGTCCCATGGTACTCGGTGACCGAAAATTGGTTCATGCGCCATTTGTTCCCGCAGGATACTGGATCCCATGTGCACCATTGATTTGGTTTGGGATCCGGTTAAAGCTCCGGACATTCGCTTTTTCTCCTCTCATTTTAGTAAACAACACCCTCGCCACGAGAAGGCCGTGAGTATGACTTCCATGACAGATGCTGTATACTCGTGGCCATGTGAGAGTATTTCGAGAGGAAGGGCAAACCCACCCCACTCTCGGCCATAGCAGGGCATTTGGGGGCAACCGATGGTTAGAGACCTTGAATGACATGGCTCAATATTGTTTGCAATGGCGCAGGTGCATCCACTCTTCGTGTTCTCCCGAATTCTAATCTCCTGACCCTCCCTTGTCTCTTTTTTTCTCTTCCCAATTTCATTTCACTGTATTCTACTCTTTAAGTAACATCTCCAAACACTAATCTTTCCGATTACTGCTTATACTCTTATTACCTCTACCACTACGGGATTTGAATCGAC
Source organism: Schistosoma margrebowiei (assembly GCA_944470205.2). NCBI lineage: Eukaryota > Metazoa > Platyhelminthes > Trematoda > Strigeidida > Schistosomatidae > Schistosoma > Schistosoma margrebowiei. The sequence continues at coordinate 22,521,713 of OX104024.1, forward strand.
AACTGCATCTCTGTGCTAATGTGGTGTGGCAACTCGAACTGATGTACGTACGTACGAAGTTCTACGTTGTAACTGACTGACTGACTGAGGAGACTCAAATGCGATACTAAGAAACGGGTTCAGCACGATGGTTAGGATTTTTCAATATTAGTATCTACATTTCCCAAAAGTATGCGTTACATTATAATCGTCGTTTGCATATCCGATGTGTATATTAATAATAGTGCTATTCACAATAGGAATGTTATTTCAAATTGAATCAAATCAGTATGAAAACCACTTTTTTTTTCGATAGTGTCACGGCTCTAAATGGATCAGCATCTGTCGCCGCTCTTCGATGCCTTATCAACTTTGCTTATGAACGTACGAGCGATGAGGTAAGTATCTTTTCCGTTTTTGTTTTATTTGATTCATAAATTTTAAATTGATAATTTCATGTTTGACCATACTGTTTTTTTACTCCAGTTAACATATGTACGGGCAAGGGCATTCGAAATACTTTCTCGCTTCCTGGCTCGTGACCCAAACTATTTACTTAAAGACCCTGGTCAGCTACCTCGATTGTTTGACGTCTTATCTGAGGTGAGTCTTCATCGAACGAATCTTCTTAACATTTATCCTTCCCCCTATTTTCATTGATCTAGTTATTTAGACATATAAGTGATAGTACAGTAAGGGACCGAAAATACCTTACAAATGAAGTGGATCATATTGTAAAGAGAAGGGCGGGATAGAATAAGAACTAAATAAGTCAGAATATTTCGAAGAGCAAGAACAAAGATTAGTGCAGAATAATATGAGTTCATTTTATGTCGTTAGGTTTTCGTCAGCTGCTTACAACTGATAATATTTAAAATCAACGTTATTACAGATATTGACATACTTGTAAATACGATGATGATTAGAGATGAATATATGTATCATGATGTAGCGAAGATTCCCATAGACTTAATGTCATAATAATTTTGTTTCAGAAGTTTGAGAGGGAAAGTTTCAGAACCTTTAAATCGTGATTAGAACTCATCGATGATTGTGTAATGAAGCAACTGAAAACAGCTTAATGCTAATTAAGAAATATATGAATTGAAATCAGTCAGTTAAAAGTTGTAGAAAAATGATCATGATGTAATCAAACTTCAGGAAGAGTCGAACTAATAAATGACGTAATTACTAAAAAAGGGGTATAATGTTACCAGGGCAAAAAAACATTTATTACTGCCTTTTTTGGATACATAAATCTGGTTTTAGACGTTTGATCGCTATCGTATCTGCAAATGTCAAAAGATTGGAGTTTGTTAATCACCTTGAAAGACTTCAGTGTATCAACTTGATGTCCTGTGTTAAGGAGATGTCTTGAGATGGCACTGCTAAATGCTTTTAATCCACTTGACCTATAACTTTTCGAAGTATGTTCTTAAAATCAAATGTAGGCTCTCCTTTCTGTTCTATGAATGTAACTGCTTTGGTAGATACATGTAAATTTGTATACACGGTAGGTGATAACATGAAAGGGATACCTATCGACTTTTGATTGTGCTAAAGATTATGTTGTTTTGGACAGGACAATAAGTTTAGCTGTAGTATAAGTTCTTGTCAATGCAGTTTTTAGTTATATTGATTGATACTGTGACATCATCACCTTTAGATTTAAGTTTAATAAAGTTGTTTTTTTATTTACTGCAGTTTCTTTGAGTCTTTTATCTTCACGTTTTCCATTTCTCAATAAATTTCAGTGGATATGCGTTTAACATATGTTAACATTCATTGCTTCCACATCTAGAGTATCGGCATTACATATTATTTCTGTTCTGTGAAACAGTGTTTCAACTGCATTTTTGTAAGTGATTGGACAAAAGCTATTGAAATTTGGATAAATCCCATTCTATGTGTGTTTCTTATAACCTGAACGTTGATCTGTGCCATCCTTCTTTCGTTTTATTGTGATATCGAGAAAATGGAACTTGTTTTCATTTTCATGTTCCTTAGTAAACTGGATATTTGGTGGGCTTGGTTGAAAGTTTTAGCAGATTTGTTTCATGTTTTTGATTATTACATACGATGAAGGTATCATCAACATACCTCGAATAATACATCATTTCATCAATCGCTCCTTTGAGCTTGGTTCTTTCGAGATTAGACACGAAAATATCTGCTAGAACAGGACCTAACTTTCAGTTGAAAGTGAGTGTAATCTCTTCCCTTACCCGTCCATGTCATGGCATTCAAATGTTTCAATAACCTTCTAGTTCGTTTCCTAAGAGTTCGATAAACTAAGTCTTTTATTTGCAAGTTTGCTTATTGAAATGTTCTCATAATTTTATTTCAGGAGAATCCTAATGAACTGAAACTTGCTGCAGCTCATTGTTTGAGAAGGCTAGCAGTCTCTTTACACAGTGCACAAAAACAAAATTGTCTTTCTATTCGAGGACACTTAGTTAAGTTGGAACGTCTTCTCTATGAAAATATTGAGAAGGTATTTTTCAATTCCCGATATATTTTCGAAAATTTATAATGCATATTTTTTGAAACCATACTTAATTCAAATAGTTGTGAACATTCTTTTGATATCGGCGTATTTCCAATAGTGTGAAAAATTCTCTGTTCACCTTGAAGGAATTTTCCATATTTGCATGTGGGCAGTTTATTTATGAAGTCTGACCACATAGGGTACTAAACATGCGTCATAGCAATGAAATTGTAGGGATAACCGATCGTAATCGAGATCCTGACAAGTACTTAAAAAATGGTAGTCTTGCACACATGCCGGCATTCGGTAGCTGATCACAATGTCACTACTTTCAGTTTAGACTGGACTTGCCAATATAGGAGGACAGGTAGAATAGTGGCCACGACTGTATGAAAAGTTGGTCCTGGTCATAAACAGATTATAACCTACACAAAGCTTCAGATGACGATCACCACTATCGAACCTTTGACCATTAAGTCCCTTCCGTAACTAAAACAGAATTATCTTCCTTAAAAAGTGGCAAATAAAAAGTTAGCTCTAGATATTGTTAAGCAAGATACACATGCATATATAACTGGAATATTGTATAAAATGTCAAAAACCCACATCCCTTTTATGTGAGGTTAAATCAAATTATTTTCTATTTGACCGCTAGTTTTCTATTTCCTATAACTAATATAGAACTAATTTTGAACAAAATAATTGGTTACTCTCTTTTAGCCCGACCCCCTGAGTCGTTTAGTTGCAGTCAGCTTTGCCGGTCTAATATATCCATCTGATCACATCCCTACGAGGTATCTTATACTGCAGGCATTGGGCGACAAGTACGTTGCTTTCTTTTGAATTTTTATGGTTCATTTGATTATATCCGTCCAGTTTTATTCAGCTGTTTGATTTTATATAACCTTTTTTAATTTAAGGGCATTAAGTTAATAGGTTGTTTTAAATTAATATTTTCGTTAGTTGTCTTTCTCCTCATTAAGCTGCTCTTTTTCTGCAACTTGTATCGTGGGCCTTTTTACTATAACCACAAGGCCTCCTTTGAGCCAGGCTTAATTGGACTTTTGCCTGTTAAGCGAGGAATTATCTCGAGCATTATATCTGATAAACTTTAGCAACCTTTATATGACGGAATAGGCTATAGTTCGACAATCGAAAAGAATTCGCAATAATCATGCATGATTTCTGTCACTATAACCTTATCTCACTGAGCCATGGAATAGCAAAATACAATCCTGACCTTTGACTGCAAAGAACTTTTTAAGAAAGATATCACTGTATATACAATTTTAACTAAAATAAAATCATAAGATAAAAAGTGATTAAATGGTTCTTGCTGATTGTTTCAACAAAGTTATGTATTATTCAGTAAGGTTGTTCTGTCTGGAGATCAGGATGTAAATAATTATAAAGTAGATAGTTTACATCTATGACCAATGTCCTGAAACGCTGAGTTCCACTTTGGTCGCTTACTATCTGATTTAAATAGGCTTTAAATTTTTTTGGTTAGTTCTCTGACTCAAGAAACAAGGACTTTTTTACGGAGGATAGATCTATATATAGCAGTTTTTCATTAGTATTTAAAAAGTATCTTGTGTTCTTATCCTTAAAATATGTTTTCGATCTTTATATTAACAGTAAATTTCTTCAATAGAATACTTGAAATCTCTGCTCGAATAAATTGTTTTCAAACACTTACAGGGGTGAATATAAATTCCTTTACTATTCCTAAAGAAACTCTTTGTTTTTATTTTTTATTTTTATTTCAGGGATCCTCGTGTAAGAGCTGAAGCATGCGTGGCTTTCGAACAGTTTCTTGACCCTAATATTATTCATGACATCGTCTATGGGCGCGTTAAACTACCATCTTTCGTTGAATTTGTTAATCATGTGAGTTGTATACAAAATAACATACATATATTAGTTATTTAGGAAACATTTTAACGTCAGAACGCTGTTGCTTGGACCGATGCACATATATGCCTGGTCCTATATTGTAGCTAACTGACTGACTTGAGAACAATCCATTGTTAAGGAGTATTTGGTTGACGTTATTTCTTGATGCATAACTTTCTACCACATGAAGCACAGTTCCACCGAGCCTAGAAGTAGGAATCGACAATCAACTCATGTTATGGTGTGGTCATAATTTATAAAGGCTTTCTAGCTGACTATTTAGTTCTATACCACGGTTTTCTTTCTTTTTGAAGTGACTGGTTGGGGAATTTCGGTGAACGTTTCTCATAAATTGTGAGATTCTGTTTAATGTGTTCAACCCTTAAATACAACTTATGAGTAAAGAATTTGGCGTCTATTAAAGTGGATCTCCATTAGTTTATATTATTCAGTGTGAACTCAGCTCATAAACTTTCAGTACATTTTTACTACTATTTCCAATCAGTAATAAATTATCAGTTTACAAATTCTAATAATTATAGTCGATATATAATTGATTAACTTAAATGTATTTTTAATTAATATACTGGGATCATCATCAAAAAGCCTCAACTATTGAACTAGTCTCTTTACTTTAGCTAACGGAATAATTAAAGAGAATAGAAGCAGTCGCGTTCATTGTACGACAATCAGTATTGCAAAACATTATTATAACGCACGAACGTATCACATTCATTATAGTTGGTTTGAACTGTGAAAGCGTCACTTTTATAATGACAATAAAATTCTAATTCGCTTATCACAACTCGAAAGGGTGTTTAATTTGTTCCTCAAAATAGTATCCTAGTTTACACTTTCTGATATACTGGGTTCTGACGAGAAGAAACTATGTCGTATGCTTTATAACAGACAATTATAAGCTATCAATATATTCCTTCTCCGTAATTATACTGTCGATATCCCACGAACTGCATCTCCGAATGAAACCATGAGACTTATATGCTGTGATGACATCTTTTTTGATGTAATTAATTTTACGTTTTCCCTACAACAGTTTATTTAAATAATGGTGATGCTTTCGTGGACGATATCGAAAAATGTTTACCATTAATTTGTTTTCCCTAAAGTTTATTTCTTTATTTTTAGGATACTCAGCATTCACGTAAAAATCCGTTTGTTGAAGTGGAACGTCTGATTCCGGTAAATTTAGTATTTCTGAAATTTTCATTATAATCTGAAGTTTGGTTAAGTAGTACAACTATACATGGTTCTTTATGATCAAATATTCACAGTGGAGAGAAATATTAACTGTATTAACAGTGATTATCTGTAACCCGTGAAGGATCTATCACCTAACTGTTTTAGTATTTCTGGTTCACATCTGTTTAGGAGTTTCAGTTGTGATAACAATAAATAAATATTGTCCAACCCATAATTTATGGTAGTTAACATTCGGTTAATGATGGTTTGATGCCTTTAGTTTTACCACTCTTTAACCGACCTGTCTGACATGGTAGGACCCTAAGGAATGATTGTTCTAGCCAGTGTAGCCTGATTGGTCCATCATGTTAAATGGCATCAGTCACTGAAGTCACGGACTTCTAGCCTGAGTCATGTTGGTAGATGCAGACTACTTGGTTGGAGTCCACGTGACTATCGTAACCAATGGCTGGAGACTCTTGGTGACATGTCTCAAACTCCATCACAGTGGTATAGGTGTATACACTCTTTGTCTTCCCTTAAACTTTGAGATTGAAATTGCTTCATATCTTGGTTTCTACGAACTAATTCTTTCTTCCTGTAATATATCCTCATACACAAACGTTTTTTATATATATTACTATCATTGAAGTAACTACTTCCATGAATTTGTTGTTGATCTTGTTGTGTTAATGAGGTATGGCAACTTGGACCGATGCATATATGTGCCTGATACTATGTTTTAGCTGACTGACTGATTGTAATCAGTCGCAATCACATCTAGGTGGGTTTTGCGTCACCCAGCTTCCCCAACTTCGAATTGCGACAGTTACGAAGGTCATTGCCTAGAATCGTTATCTTTCACTTTTAACTGATTTTATTGATTGATTTGATTTTGTGATCTCTGAAACTACGGATTTCTCTAACATATTTCAGATCTAAACACCACCCTCACTAGTGTCACTCACATCTCATTGTACAAACTCATTAGTCTTATAACCTTCGAAATTTTCAACTTTTACCACAATATACTTTGGCAATTACTTAAAATATTCGTGGATAGCTTCTATTTTGTTTTTCGGGGTGACGAAGAGAAATGCCAGAGCACAGTTCTAGTGATTGAGATCAATAATCTAGTATAGTGATCAAACAACCCAAAATTTTGTAATATTAGTGTTTTTTTTATACCTTGCTTTACGAGTTTACTAAACAGGGCAGAGAAATTACAATTTTTATAAGTAAGTAAATAGACAATCAAGTCCAAATTCTTCTACGATGATAAGTGTTCATGTTTAACGTCATATGTTGCTTACTGGGTTTTGTGCATAACTTAGAGTTCTGGTAGCTTACTTCGCGTATTTACCGTGCAGAACATATATATTTCACTAATCACCATATGTTGATTCCTGTAGGTGGTTCAGTTTATTCGTTTATGCTTGTTGGCAACCCATGGTGGCCTAACACCTGCACAGGAGGCTGGTCTTACTTACGAAACGGAAGAAGAGGTTCGATATTTGATTAATCAAACTGTAAGGTACTTTCTTTCTGCTGGAAACTTGACGACAACCGTATCTCAAACCCCTCTTTCAGTTAATAACACAACAACTGTATCTACAACTTCAACGAGTACCTCTGTTTCCACTGGCGCCAATGTTCCAGTTATCAATCCTGAACAAGCGAAACGCAGTATCGACACTTATTTTCGTCTTATTCAAGTGGTTATTTTCACGCGATCGCAGCACACTAAAGATTGTTAGTTTTATTTTATTTTCATCTCACCTAATTTTCTGAAAAGTATCTGAATTTATTTTGCAAACGAAATACCACAAATCATCTATACCCTTGTGAATATTAAGAAAGACTTCTCAACAGGCATTACTTCCTGTACATTAAAAAATCATAACACTATATTATTATCTTCTGTAAATTAAGCCGGAATTTATCGTTGTTATGACAGCGTGTTAACAACTTCAAAAGAATGTCATTCCCCCTAATGTTGTTAAGGTTTTACATTCGAATTTAGAAGAAATAATTAGTGTTTGATGTATTCATCAAGTCAGTATCAGGCAACCTAAGAAATAAAACAATCATTCATATTTTGCATCAGGCAAGCAGAAAACATTTTATACAAGCAAAGCAAAACTGTAAGACGGAGAGTTGATGAAAGACCTTAAGTGAAAATTTGGTGGTAATATAACGCACGGCGACACCGTGCTGTATCACACAAAATCTCTATCAAAAGACAATTAACACCTCATTGCGCCTCTGATTTCGAGTTCTAATACTCCTTAATCCACTCCTGTACTTCAGTAGCTGTTTGCTACGTATTACAATTAAGCACCAAACTCTTGTGATTTTCTCCTTGGTAATCGTCATTAAATTTTTATCTTAATTAATCAGATTCCTAAATCTGTGATATATATATATATATATATATATATATATATATATATATATGCTAATAATCGGTAGATATGCAGCAACAGTTGCTTGAGTGTTTTATCTTGGAGTGATTCAAAACCAAGTTATAAAACTTGTTCTTATTTTCCTTACATCTTACAGCTCCAGATTTCCCAAATTATCTAGAAGAAGTTTTGGTTGGCAATACCAAAGAATTGATTACATGTAATAAGCAACTTTTTGATCGTATGAATGTGAGTTTCCTTAATATATATCGAATAAAAATAAATAATCGTTTCTTACCGGCGTACTACAATTTATCTTCTGGTCAAATATTTTTCTACTTGTTTACAAACCAACTTCTTTGTTTTCATGTACTTGTTTTTTAAAAATGACTGCCTCCAAACTTAATTTTACTTACTCTCAGAGATCTTAAGTTTTTCTATCGTCCAACACACTGAAAATATTCTAAATCTCTAATAAGCCAAATTTTGACAGTTTATAATGTTACGTTTTTAAGCTTACGGTGATTCCAAACATCGATCATTTAGACGAACCGGATGACTGATACACAACATTTAAACAACAATCTCATACAATTTAAGAGAAATAGATCAGGATATCTGAAAATGGTCCTAGTATACAAAAAAATGAAAATTTTTGTAGAAGTTTTCCTATACAATATCAAGTCTAAACCAGATACACGAAAAAACAGCAAACGAAGTGTTAAAACAGTTAATCAGATAGCATAAGACCCAGTGATGTTATAAAATAAAAACGATTACTTTGGGCTTCCCTACGTGTTTGAGCTGTCGTTTTTCGAAATGTTAATGAAACAGATATCTTAGATTAAGTAAATACTTTTGTTTTTTTCAATTAGTTCATTGCATTTGAAATCTTACCATATTTCTTCTCTTAAGTTTGTCAATTTTTTCAAATTACACTCTCTCTTCACTGCTTTGCATTTTTGTTGGTAACATCTAAAATTTAAAAACATCAAGGGAAGGGTTTAGTGGTTATGTTGAGTTCTTCTGGCTGATCTTCACTGAGTTTTCTGTGTTGTAGGTTCTAACACTCCTCTCATATTTTTCCTTTCACAATTACCTCGAAAAGTTTTCTACCCACTGACACATTTTACCCATGCTTGATTTCCGCTACATCCGCAAACACTGATTCATGAGTCTAAGATAAACTACCATCTAGTTGTCTTTGCTCCTGACTGGTCTCTGTATGCAGTTTATTGTTCGATGCATTCGTCCCATTAATTCCTCTTCTAACGATTTCTGCAGTACTGGGTACTCTTGTAAATAAATAGGATACACTGAATTATCTCTGCTAGAGCATGTTCCCTTTTTTAATCAAATCCTCCTTGAACTGTCCACAGGTCTTTGAATCTTTCCATTACATTATTGATGGTATAGTAGTGGGCGAATATAATTTTCAGTGGTGCGTTAACAAAAATCAGTGGACCATTTCGACTTAAATTCGAAACCATCGTCAATAATCACTTTCTTCGAGTCCTGCGGTATTACGAGTATACATCTAGCACTAAATCATGTACTTCTGTTATAGAACTGGCAAAATCGAGGTGTATTTTGACCCATCAGTATTCTGAATCTTTCGGTGGGTTGCTTGATCTGCGTTGATGCTCCTCACATTTTCACTATTTGTTTATTCCGTGCATCTATTTTCGGTTATTATGCGTAACTGAATTTAGTCGATCTAATCTGAGCAAAACCTGCGTATTGAGCATAAACTATGAAAACTAGTAATTTGAGTTCTTCCAAGCATATCTTATTTATTTTTAAAAATTTAAATTACTCCGTTGTTTTCTAGAATGTATTGTTGGCAACCCCTAGAGGAGCGAGTTGTCGTCACGCTTGCGCTTCTGTCTACAGCGTAGTTGTTATGGAAACTGAAGCCCCCGCTCAGGCTTTGCAAACAGCAAAAGGTATGCTGGCTACACTTCCCAGCCCAGGTTCTGTTATTGATGGCGAATCGTCCCATGCAGTTCAGGGCATGTTCATGGGTGCAGCTTATCTTCTCGAACGGTTATTCACGGCTTATGTTGTACCATTTAATTCCACTGGTTTCACTTCTAAAACCAATAAACAGTCTTCAGCGGAACAAACAAAAAAGGGAAAGAAAGAAAAACAACAAAATCATAGAAACCTCCAAACTGATATTATTCGAACCATAGAGGAACTGCTAAGTCTAATGGGTTAGTAATTTTTCAAATTATCAATATTAATTTTAAGTAAATCCTAATAATTAAATAGATAGACTCATTTTATATGTCCAAAATGTTTGTTTTTGTTATTGTATTACTAATATTCAAATGTAATTTACGCCAATTTTTAGTTCTCATTTCTGAACGGAAATTTTTAAACTGAGATAATAACATCCTTCTCTAACCAAGGATTATCGTACCTATATTTTCATATGAACAACGATTAAAACTAATGACAAACATGTAAAATAATTATCCATGAGTATGTGAATTTATATTTTGGAAAATGTTTGTTAATTAGCCTTTAGTTCTTGATTTTGTGCATCAACTTCTACTTATTGTCTTTACTAATTTTCATCGTTTCATAGATGGATTTTTGGTAAAGCCTAGTCAGCTTGTTGATAGTCTAAAAATAAATAACACAAAAAATACTCTGGACAACGATGGATATTGCTATATTAATTCTAGTGTATCACAAGCTACAGTGGTTGCATTACTCGAGGCACTTGTTGTTATTGGCAGAGCTGGTTGTTTATCGCATCTTCCATCCGGAACATTACCTATTGATGGTAATAATTCGACCACCTCATTACTGAGTTCTAAAGCTTCATTTGTTCATCGAATTGTATCATATCTGCCAACCGTTAGTGAAGAACGTTCCTCATCGTCACTCAGATATCCAAGAGTTTCACAAGCTGCTCTTCGAACTTTGGCAGCCGTTTGCATGGGTGAAGGTTATCAAACCACAAAAGATGAAGCATCTTCTTCTTCAGAATCTAAAGCAACCGAAAACTCAAAACCTAAATGTCATCCCCACACGATTTCTATTATGAAAATTATGGTGGGTACAGCTGAAGTAAGTAGAAATTCGATTTCTTGACCGTCCGTTATATGTTCATCCTCTCTAACACATTTAAAAATGTTCTTTGTGAAATCGCTCTACTCATGAATTTGATGTTTCGCTCTTATACTTTAACTACCATCATCTAAGGTCTGCTGACATAGCGCATAATCCCTATCTTGAATTCGTCTAAGGAAAAATTAGCAAATTGCTATGCTTATTTTCAAACCCAAGCAATCCTCGGGTTAGGAACAGCGTACTAGGTAGGTATGACAAACCAATTGATAAAGCACTGAATCTTCATCGAATAAGGTGGTAAGGACTTGTGTTACGTTCGCCCAATCACCTACCTCGACAGGAAATGTTGTCTGGTGTGGGAGTGATGTGGAATAAATCTACTGATTGTCAAACCAAGACATGATACCAGTCCATGAAGTCATTGACTATCAGACTTTGAGCTATCTAGTTAGTTGAAAACTATCTGGTTAGGGTCCACCTAGTTGTCATTACCAATGGTAAAGCCTTTGGATGGCGTGGTACAGATGCATCTATTCTTTGTCTTCCCCTAAATTCTAAGTTTCAAAATTCATCACAATCTTTTTAGTGAACTAATTTTTTTGGATCGTATCTTCGATGCTAAATCTTTTTCTATGACCACTAATACTTTTACTAACCCTAATACTCTGGGGTGTGCCTTAATGTTTTTATCTCACTGTGCTGATAAAGTATAGGAACTTGAACCGATGTACACACATACTAGATTCTACGTCGCATTTGATTAACTAGTTTTTAGGCTTTGTTCAACTCTCTCAATTTAACCCACACCGCATATAATGTAGATATAAGAAATTGAAGGGAAAATCCTACATTTTAAGTCGGTAGGTAACATAAGATTTATTGTGTCCACAAATAACTAATCAAATTATTGTTATGCTCTCAAGAGAGTATGTACTAATTTGTAGCTAGATTGTGTACAACTACTCTGTTCTTATGACTAATAGTTACTATCAATACGGAAATAGGATATAGCTGTCACTATTCAAAAAAATGAAACATTGAGCAGTACTCGATGAATGAATTTAATTTTTAAAAAATACTAGTCACTGAGTAAAAGTACGTAAACTACTCTATGAATGGCTTCTTTATTCAGTGTACTAGCTGAGGAGCTGCTAGGGTTGAAGCTATCTGTTATGACCTTGATCTGTGTACTCTAGATTAAGACCTTGACGCAATAGGCTGGCCGGTTTAACCTTGAGGCTAGTACGCGTAAATCCGAGGTGGGGTAGAGAGAAGAAAACTATTCTAGCAACTGATTGGCTGGGAAGAACGGTAATCAGAGAAGACAAGACGGTTGGAACACTGGCTGTATTGCGATATCCTGATTTCCTGTGAAATCTCTGAGTTCAGATTAGTGCAAAAAGGTACATAAACAAATAGGTGAATATCCTGGCCACAACTTACGATAACTTGGGAAAATACAATTATGTCCAAAACTGGGAATTACGGTAGAAAACAAGGTGCAAAATAATATGTTTAAATTACAATAGCTTCGGGACAAAAGGGGGTATGGCAATTAATGTTACATCGAACGAAAGCTCATTTTCTGTAGAATAAAATAGAGACAAAAATAAATGTCAGTGTTTTACAAGCTTTGAATAAAATGAAATAACGTCCCGAAAAATAGCTTTCGTAGTTTATCAGGGCTTCTTGTTTCCCTGTTCACATTACTATCACGAGTTCACTTAATCTACGAACGAGAAACAAGACTCAGTGACCAAAGACCAGTAAGCTAGTTATTGATGCGTCCCAGCCCAGCTAACTAGAGGGAGGATTCCAAACTTGGAATGGGAAGTATATTCTGCAAACAGCCAGAAACGAGCGACAATAACAAATACAATTCAAAACGTATCTATACAGTAAAAAACCGTCCTTGGGGAGAGTTACCAAATAGCATACTAAAAGACACAACGGACCAATAGCATTGAAGATATTTCCCAGTGGGAAATACGACATGAAGATGACAAGAGCGCCTTTGGCGCGAAAATAAAGAAATTTGAATTTTCCAAATAAAATTACAAAATTAGGTCCTTTCTCAAGTGAGTTCTGGGGATCTAACGTTCCCAAAAGAAACACACCATTCATTTAATTCAAACGTCTCTAAAAAACAACTTAGATGTGGTTCGTTTTTTAACAGTTTTTTGATAGTTTTTTTAAATTTTTAAACCAGTAGTTTTTCGAAACACGCTCTTTATCCTGAAGTTCATTTTGTTTCTGTGTCGACTATTAGTCGACATAAATGAATGTATAAATGATTTTTCGTAGTCTTCACAATTTTGGGAAAAATCGCGTAACCGTTGTATGCTTTTGTTCTCTCGGTAGTTTTATATCGATTCGATCGTTCAGATGACGATTTTTAACCTCTATTCTTTTGTCTATATTTACTATTTGATATCAGGTATTAGTTTCTCTTACTATCACAATCTCTTTTTCGCTAATAACAACTCTGATGCTAATACATGGAGTATCCTACAACTAGTGTTCTCAGAAATTCTCCGGTTTGCGCATATGATTGGGTCACATTACGTATAAAAATTGAAATTTATTCTATGAACTATATCGAACCACTAGTGTCGTATTAAAGAAAATGAAATATCATGTAAGAAATGCTTTTTTCTTACTAAAAGCTGATATCCCTACTTCCTAGGAAATGACTCTAAACATGTATGTTTATTGCGGTGTAATCTATTCTCTGCTGTAATCTAACAAGTTTCATGAAATCGTTTGTTATTGTATCTCTAGGCAACCATACTCCTGATCCTAATTATTGATTTAGGATTCTGTCATTTATCTCTCATGATCATGTCGCTTTGTCACATTCATGACTATAGCTCACCATAATTCATAGCTGACTAAAGCCTTATTTCATTATGATTTCTGATGAATATTCAGAAATTAAAACCTGATAATATCTAGTAACTCCGTTTAATATTTCCAAAATGAGGCCAGATTTTCTGATAATTTAAAATATCTACCTATTTCAAAAACAGAACATTTTATTTCATTACATAAGTTGGTGTTTCCAAAGATAAGATTTTTATATGATTTTTAGGTTACTTAAAAGTATATATTTTAATATCAATTTATATACCAGACAAAATATTTGTATCAGCATTTTTTAATCGTATTTTTTCTCTCATTTATCTGTTCAGATTAACGACCCAAGCCTTCATTTAGCTGTAGGGACTGCCCTAGCTGACTGTATTCTTGGACCTATATCACCCTATCGATTTCATTGGTATGAAAGGAATTATCCTCTTGTCATTCCAGCACATAGTTTAAATGCTGCTGTTACCGGACCAAATGCTCGATGGTTGGCAGAACAGCTTCGATCACTACTTACCCCCCGTCCAGGACAGGTCCAAACACGACCAGTGACTATCGCTGCAACTTTATGGATTCTTAACTTAGTTCGGCGTTTGGGTCCACTTCCAAAATCACTACTTTCTTACCAGTTGCTAATTGATCTTTTGGACGAAAAAGATGGTAACGATAACTATTCCGATTTTATTCTTTTTTAAACCTATGGTTTTACGAAATTTTTAGATTAGGATGCTCAAATCCTACTTACAAACCTTTTATAAAGTAGTGTTTGATGTATTTTTTTACAAATTAGGTTATAGTAACTATATAACAATTCCTCAGTTTGTATCAATCTGTGACGTACACCTACTGCATATTATTTTTTAGGTTTGTTGTTCATAATTATTACCATCAGAAGTAGATTCACTTGCGAGATGCTACAATTAGACATCCGTTAACCCTGACTTTCTCGCTTTCTTTGTGCTTTAAAATTATTACAAGTTTTTCCTGTAGTGCCAAACTTTTATTCGCTCTTTAAATGAAAATTCTAATGTTCCTTATAACCGCTTGTGCTTTATTTATTAAGTGTAATCAAGTAAGTGTCCTATACGTAACAATAAATATTGAAAATTTACGAAAGGAAATTTTATCTTTCGAGCTGTAATACTTTATATGGGGGATCACCAGGTTTTGATTCATTAAGAAAATATTTGACATCCATTGCGATAAAAATTATTTGTGGTTGTGCGGAAAAAGTCACGATATATATGAATAATTATAGAAATTCCCAATTTCTCTGTGCTATTCCCGTATTAAGTATGTACATGAAAGTTAAAAAAAATAAAAGCCAAGCATGTACAAAACTCGTTTGTTCCTTTTTAGACAATAAATCACGTAGTCTTGCACAAAACAGTTTTTTTAAGTCAACGGAAAAATAAGACAAGAGTTTTTGGATCACATTCATTTGGTTGGAAATTTTCACTCACCTATTTATATGTTCTACTTATAGAGTCCGTACAGTGTGTTGTTGTTGCAACTTTGGGCTTAATTTATGACAGAAGTTCAGAAGACGAACGTTCAGAGCTTATTACAAGTTTAACACAAGCAATCGGAGATGATAAAAAGTAAGGTTTCCTTCAAAGGAAGAACAATAACTTCTTTACTTGAGTTCATCACTTAAACATTAAATTTACTGTAAAACGAGCTAAAACTACTTTATTACTTATAAGGTTATCATTTGTTTCAGCTTCTAAATGTATACTTGTGAAATACGAACAAATATTCATTGATGCTAGATATTATTTGCTAATCGTAACCTTTCCGCTTTTTAAAATTGTATCTGTATGAATCTCCAGATAATTGTTTTTACTTGAACAATTGAATATAAAGAGAATTATAAAGCGTACTATTGTGGTGTGAGCTACTTATATTGACATAAGTAGTATATAACATGCGTTAAAAGGACGTAATGTCTGGCAGCAGAAAATGGAGAAGAGCAAGAACACAATGGAATTTGTAAGAAAATGGATGAACAATGGAATGGGAGACAATGGATTGATGTTTGCAACAGAAATAATCCAGTTTGGTTTGATGCGTAAATATTTTGCAAATTGACGATTTAATATGTGGTATTCAGATATTGTTGAAATAGACTGTAATTGTTGTGCTAAGTACATTCGATTGTCCCCACCTGTGTTCTCGTTCACTACACTATCAACTAATTCATGTTGGCATAATGAGATTTGACTTATCTGTCTTGCATTCTCAACCCTACGTAATATCGATTTGTTTCAGTCATCACTTATAGTCCACAACAGAATTTCTTATGCTTTCCTACTTTTTCACTTGACATCAGATCATAGTAACGGAAAATATTTTTGCTAAACAACAAATCGTAACTTACAGTTTAAACGTCTCTGGTAATTAGTATTGTTTTTTTGGCAGCGGACTACCAATTGGTACAACATTTTATATTTAGTACTTATATGACTATTGTTGTTAATGAAAAAGTTATTACTGCATTCATGTTAGTTGTTATGTTACTGTTAGTTGGTTCGGCTGTCATCACATCTCTCAATTACACTGAGTAATCTTAACCATGAACTGAAATAATATTCATTTCGTTGATATTTTTCTTACTATTACAGATCCAGTTCCCCAGTTTATCATGAACTGTGCAACTTAGCTCAACAAATTGGGCGCCCAGACTTGGCTTTATCATTAATTGTGTTAGCCATCGCTCTCCCATCAACGTCACGTAACACCAATGCTTCTGGGAATCCTCAATCCGGAAGTTGTTTTTCCAACATAGCATTCAACTTAGCATCAAGCGTTACTTATTCAAGTCTAGTACGACGACTCGGTAGATCTTTAGCTCCCGCTCTCCCACGTCTAGTACCTCGAGTGTTTGTCCGTCGTTTTGATTTTGCTCGACCTAAACTTCGTCAGGCAATGGAGAATGTTTGGCTTGGTTTGGTTTTATATGCAACTAATTCGGCAACACCATTTCTATCAACTAACACTTCATATCCTAATATATCTGGTTCGTCATCAACAATAACAAGTCCAACCAATCAAAATACTCAGTTGTCTTCATCACCCGCACCGAATTCATTGCATTCTTTAGTTTCGGAAATGGTAAGTTTCACTTTTATTTAATAGTGAGTATTTTCGACTCTTAATGCATATTATGCTTTCTCATTTATTACTTTATCTAACAAATCATACTGATCTTTCTACACCTTAGTATTTAAAGGTGAATTTAAACTTATCATTTGTTAGTTGGAAGTTATGGATGTAGAGTACTCAACTATTCACTTACTCGGAAGTAAATCTACTACTAGAAAATGAAGTAATAACCAATCAGGTCTTTCTAATTGTTTACTGAACAATTATCATTTCGTATCAACATCTCTTCCACAGCGCAAGTTTAAATCTAGATTTCTATGTGGTCCGCTTTTTTTTATTGATGAAGGCTCGTAGAATGTATTACCATCAGCTTCTGTATTGGAGATAGCTTCCATTATTGTCTAGAATAGACTCGTAGTTAACTATATTTGTCAAAGCATATTCATCTGGATCTTGTAAGTTTATTGTATTAATATGTTGTGTATGATTACCTATATCACGTGTAACCAATAACCACACCACTTGTATACCTGCTATTGTCTTAGATCGTACTCTGTATATTAAAATGTTCATTTTGAAATCAATAGTTTGTCCTTTGATAAATCTGTTTTATCGAAGGCTTCGCTTTTCTATCTTACTGAAAGTGTATTTACTTCTCCAGTTCACTGAAGTTTTCTGTGGAACGGATGTTGACTGCAGTTTCTTAATATCTGACAGAAAAAATCTGTGAACAGATCTTCACACTTTCAAGGTTTTATCAGATTTGACTTCAGCACTCAACTAAGGTTGTACTTTAAACGTTCTTGAAATATTTTACCCAAGTTTAGTTAGTCAACTCTCATTGACTAGAAATTCACAAACCATAAGTGAAAGATATTCATTTCTGAGCTACAAATTGCAATTGTCATGGATAGGAAGTTTATATTCAGTCATATTTGATATAGAGAAGTTTTACCACAGCATTAGGACCTATTGACTTCAAATTTGTAACTGAAACAGTAGGTTTGATACTATTGTGGTGTGAGCTACTTATATTGATATAAGTAGTATATAACGTGCGGTAAAAGAACGTAATGTCTGGCAGCAAAAGATGGCGAAGACCAAGAAAGGTGGAGCGAGAACATAATGGAATTTGTAAGAAAACCTATGAACAATGGAATGGGAGACAATGGATTGGTGTTTGCAACAGAAATAATCCAGTTTGGTTTGATGCGTAAATATTTTGCAAATTGACGATTTAATATGTGGTATTCAGATATTGTTGAAATAGACTGTAATTGTTGTGCTAAATACATCCGTTTGTCCCCACCTGTGTTCTCGTTCACTACACTATCAGTGTTAAAAGATCATGCAACCAACGATTAGGTGTATATAACTTTTTCAGTGTGAAATAAGTTATTCAATGTTGTACATAAAGAAAGCATTTTTTATTCAAAAGTATCAGTACTATTAATAACATTTAAATCACAAAATTTAGCACATCATGCAGTGAAATGTATATTAGTGTCTTGTAGTCTTGGTTTGACCAACTTCTCCACATTCGTCTCATTTGTCGTTGCTAGACACGCATAATTTTGCGCAGTGCCAATTCGTCGCATGAGAAATATTCGCCGAATTTACTCACGGCAACTCAGCACCTGTTGAATGAGCTAAATACATTTTTTTCACTTAAGTTATTATCATGCGGTTTGATATTCTGTTTCATTTAAAACATGCAAGTACACTTTCAATATTAAACATTTATCTTAAGCAATAAATTTTTCTAGATATTTTTTCTCCATAAGCGTCCTTACTTCAAGCAATTTGAGTTTATTTTTATCCGACTTAGTTCACTTTTTTGCGGCTGTAACGACTGGCAATCAGTAATTTCAATTCACACTAGTTTTCTCATCCGATTAGAGCAATCAAATTAGCCTAATTTCTTTCTAATCATCCAGTTTATTTGAATGTAATTAAGTTATCAAGGTTAGAACACTTGAGTTTGAGCTACACCATTAATATGAAAGTTAATTGTAGTACACGGTTGCCGGGTTTAATATAAACATATTCAGACTTGCCACGTGATGAATAAAAACCAGTTGCTTTTATTTCCAAATTATTATCTGTCAACCATTGACTTACTAATTTATCTTGTCAGATTGAAGCACATTTCAACGCGATCGTATGTGAAATTAAAACTCAACTGGGATTTAACACATTGAGCTTTCATTCAACACAAATGGGTGGCAATTCTCCCCAATCAGCCCCAAACGTTCCTAACGGTTTGGGAACATTATCAACAAATAAAATACCCTCAAACACTTCCCAAAGTAGTGGTACGGGCACACAAAGCATGCGTTTAAGAGATGCCTGTTGCTTGGCTATAAGTAGTTTAGCCACACATCCTTCAGCTGATAAGCGTCTTGCAGGGCATTTACCTGCTCTATTGTCTGGACTCCTTAATCTATGTGATGAATCTGAATCAAGTGACATGTTTGAAAATGATAATTCAGGCATCACAACTCCCGCTGAAGAAGCTGCTATCACTGTACAGAAAGTAAGTTTAAACTTCGCTAATAAAAGTTTATGTTTTTCTTGCTTCCGTAATTTAAACACAAATTTTATTTAAGCCGATGCCCATTTTTCATGACTCAGTCTTGTATTATTTGAGATATGTTAATGAATGATGTTCCAAGCAAGTCAGAACGGTTCACAAATTGTTGCACGAGGATATGACAAACAAGAATTACCAATGTGAGGTAGCTTATTGTATGTAGTCGATTCATTTGTCCAAGTCCCTCCCCCACATTTCCTTATCTGAATTAATCGATTTATGTATATGTATTTGTGCATGGATTTTTTTCCCTACTTATTTATTGACCTTTTAAAACATAAATTCCTGTTCACTCTTAATTTTCCTACTCTCTTTGGTTCTTTCACAATCGTTAGAAGTGTTGAAAGTAAATGAACTAGTCTTCAGAGCACAGCAAACTTCTGCCGTTGCTTTTCTTGACACGCTACTTCTTTATAATACTTTGTTCATATGTTCAGAAGTTATTCTGTTCACTCCCGTTGGGTTTGCGACATTTATCAGTTTCATTTGGTATTTATTACAGTCTTCATGGTAATAGCAACCACAAATTTGTTTGGATCACAAACAAATTGTTAAAACTTATGTTTATAAATACTTCGCCTTGAAATGTTATTTAAAATTTCATAGAAGTAATGGTATGATCAGTGGCTCAAAGTGCCCTCGGTATAACAAATATTTCAATGTTGAATCACTACCTCGATTAAAACTGTTGGTTGATTAATTTTTATCGGTTGTCTGAATCTTCACATTGATGCTTAACACTGCAATTGATTAGTCTCTTTCTGGTATATGTGCATCCTATGCGGATACCCTCGATATTATCTTAAGTCACCAGCATTATAAGCAGCAATGAATGGTGCTGTTTGAGATATGAGGACGAAATATGCATTTTTAGCGTCGACCTTTCCTAAACTCAATCCTCCTTGTGAGAAGGCAGCATCGCTGTTATGCTGGTTGACTGAAGGAAACGCCTTACTGTCGTCACACCTCTGTACAGTCAGCACCGCGAGTTGACCCTCGAATCTTGGGTTTGCTGCTTTTAGTCTTACCACTCTTTAACTGACCTGTCTGGCATGGTAGGACCTTAAGGAATGATTGGTCCATCATGTTAAATGGCATCAGTCACTGAAGTCACGGACTTCTAGCCTGAGTCATGTTGGTAGATGCAGACTACTTGGTTGGAGTCCACGTGACTATCGTAACCAATGGCTGGAGACTCTTGGTGACATGTCTCAAACTCCATCACAGTGGTATAGGTGTATACACTCTTTGTCTTCCCTTAAACTTTGAGATTGAAATTGCTTCATATCTTGGTTTCTACGAACTAATTCTTTCTTCCTGTAATATATCCTCATACACAAACGTTTTTTATATATATTACTATCATTGAAGTAACTACTTCTATGAATTTGTTGTTGATCTTGTTGTGTTAATGAGGTATGGCAACTTGGACCGATGCATATATGTGCCTGATACTATGTTTTAGCTGACTGACTAACTGAGAAATGAATGGTGGCTAGTAGTGAAATCTAGAGCTCCGTTGAATTAAAAAAAGACTTGTAGGCCATTTTTCGTTTGCTGATGTTAGTACATTATATTTTAATTTCTTCACTATTTTGTTATAATGAGATAATATATTTTTGTATTATTATTACTATTATATTCATGAAATCTTTTTTAGCTTGTTATACGTGTTCTGGAAAATCCGTGCTCTCGTGAAGCAGCAACTGGATTGTTGCCTGGTTTACTTCCAGTGATTATTGAGCGTGCACCATGGTCACTAAGTGCAGAGACAGCTTCGAATAAGAATGGCCGTCAACCTTCTAGTGAGTTACGACGACTAGCACTTGAACTTCTTTTAGCAGCTGCTCGTACTGCACGTCCATCTGCATTACGTCCTGCTCTTCCACAGCTCGTATTATCCGGATTACAAGCAATGTCTTCTATTCACCCATCGGTTGTTGCTAATTTAATGCGACAACCTATTCATCATCTACATATTTATTCACAAGGTGCTCCAAATTCATTGAATCCCACCTCAGGATTATCATCAGCAACGAACATTTCACTAAGTGTTGCTCAGTCTAATAACCCTACTCAACAATCTGTATTACCTTCATTAAACCCGGCTTCAGCTTGCAAGGAAGTTCAAATGGCAGAAGTTCTGAGATTAGTAAGTTCTTTTTGTCACTGTAGACTATCCGCATTTACTCGGCTTGCTATATACATATAGAAAGCTAAATTAAGACACAAAGAAGTGTGTAACAAAGAGTGGTTACAAAATGCTAACCAGTATTATGTTTTCCTCATCTCTTTAAAAAAATTACTATTGAAAGTATCTACACTTCATGATTTATTATGCATCAGTTTTCCTATTATTATACTGCTATTTTAATACTATTTTTAGTGTGTTCGGCTGCTTGATGATATTTGCCTATCACGCCTCATTGTACCATTTACTGAACTCTTGAAGGCTGGTGGTGGATCTTCTTCTGCAACTATAGGTTCTAGCAGCGCTAGTGGAGGTAGTCGCGGAACTGGAGCTAGTGGTTCAGCTTCTATTGCGACTGCTGCTTGTGTTTTCATAATTCATCTAGCTGCAGCGAATACAAACGCTTTGGCCGTCTCTCCTAAAACAACTACATGCATAAGGTGTGCGGCTTCTAGATCGCAACTTGTAACCAGTGGTCTAGGTAAGTTCAACATTAACATTTAATTTCAGTCTTAGGTTTTTAATAGAAATTCTTTTGTTTTTATTTATTAGATTTTATATTTGCTTAAATACATTAACTTAGGAAACTTTTCAAGATTTTAATGTTATTTTCATTTCCTTGAACCTAATAACATCTTGTGTTATTTGCTTTTCGTACTTTGAATTTTTTTTTAAAAGATAATTCAAACAGTTCTCCTAGTCATAAAACATATAATTCACCATCTGGATCATCACACTCATCACCTTCTTCCTTGTATGGATTGTCTCCCCCAACTCCTCCTTGCGGTTCTGCTTATGAGGTTAGCGCACACTCTTTAAGCTCTGGGGCAATTGATTCACCAACCCTTGGGAATCGATCTCGTACAATGCTTCAGAGTCAAAAACACAATTCAGTTGCTAACGGGTCATCCAATGTGCCTGATGGTACTAGTTATTCTAATTCGTGTTCTGGTAACCAACTAAACTCTGTTTGTTGCAACTCTACTGGTGATGGTTTCGCCTCCCTTGCTCCTCATACGGGAAAGCTTTTGGCAGCACTCTTGTCTGCGCTTCCTGGTGCTTGTCGCCATCCAAACTCAGCTGGGAAAGTTATTCAAGAGGAAATGGCTAGAACTTTAGCCAGTCTTTTGCGGTTTGCCAAAGTAAATTATCTCTTGTTTAAACATTTGTTGGTTAACTGAGTTTAAAAAATTAACACTGAAAATACTCATCTTAATACAACATACTGCAATCCATACGCCCCTAGCCGTAACGAAACCGGTTTGTTCCACATTAGCTATTCATTGACGTGTTTTGCATGATTTTCGGAGTATTTTAGAGATATCGTTTCGCACATTGTTGGAGCCGCCTAACCTAACGGCACATGAACCAATGGCGATCATATTGATTAGTATTTCTTCCTTATGCGACACCGTATCCAGTGAAACTGCCGATTTCACACTGTATCGGGATAAGCGTACTTCAAACAAACTTTTAATCGACAGGTGGAGAATAGATGTGCTATTTCATTTTTTTTTGAAAATACTGGCCTCATATGTACTGCACAACTCAATATTAAGACTTTTTAAAAACTTATTTAAACATACCTGTTATTTAATTTAGATCAAGATACGAATGTTGGAAGAGTGAAGTTTAGGTTACACCTGTAGCTTTGAAGCAGCTACACTAGATTTTATATTCGATGACACCATTCATAAGTTGACCATTTAGAGTCTTGAGACCGTTAGACAGGGCAGAACCTTCAAGAAAAAAATTTTATTGTGTGAGTTTAAGAATTGGGATGGTGGGAAAAGATTTGTAGCTTAATTAGGTGAATGATTTTGGCAGAGTTTTGTACTGCTAATGTTGTTCAGAAGAACATTGAAAACCACTGTGAAACCATCCAGCATGAAGAACGTATTTATTTGAACACATATATATTGGTACATAGGGGCACCAAATACATAAGCGCACACGAATCACTTGATTTGTGTGTGAGCTGTGATCCTGCTCGGGCATCCAAACCGAAGCAGGTGGTTTTCCGAGCGGGCTAAACCCGGAGCTTTCGTCTTAAAGGTCTGATCCACAAGACAGTCTAGCAACGGCAAGAAATGCCGTCCCATGTTAACCGGTGACCAACAGTTGGTTCATACGCCATTTGTTCCCTCATGGTTCTGGGGCCCATGTGCACCATTGGTTTGAAATCAGGGTTTTCCAGCTGCCCCAGGTGGACTCTCCGTGTCCACCAACCCGGTTAAAGCATCGAACATTCATTTAGAGAATGAGTTGAAGAATAAAAGTATACACGCAACTGGAATGAAAAGTTAAACCAATATGAAATAAATTCATCCTACAACTATTTTTCCATCGTATGTAATATATTCATGACTTCCATTATATAGATGCATTCCTTTTTCAATGAATATATAAAGATAAAAATACCAGTAGTGTCTGCGTTTAAGTGAATAATTAATTACCGTCAAACTAATTCTGCGTTGTTGCATACAGATTGTATTCATTAAACTTTAAATCAAAAGAGATAGGTCACTCATAATCTTTGGGCAGTTAGAAAATAGATGGAGAAAATGTTTAGGTAGGACGTCATCAAACGAACTCTGTACACTAGTTTTGAGTAGCTGTGCCTTCAAGCAATTAACGTTCCCAAAATAATCTAACGAAAAAGTTCATGGCTTTCTACTTAACTCAGACTGAAAATAATTGGTGATTATGCTCCAATTCTAAGTCCAGATAGAATAAAATAATCATAATCTAAAGCGTTATATGCGCAGCTACACTAGTTTTTGTGCATTCTAGTTACATATAAATTTTTTTTTAATTTATACATAGTTCTCCCGTACAGATAAAGTTATATAAAATGATTTCTTTAAAAAATTTTCTCTATCATTTTATACTTTCACAGGAGACTAGTGTTACAAAACTGTTCAACCGTGTACGTTCATGGTACTTACAACCAGAACAAGCTACAGCCGGTTCAGATGGTGGTGTACAAGGTGGTAGTAACATTTCAATAAGCCATTGGGCATGTGTTCGTGTGTTACATGCTGTTGCTCATCATTGTCCTGATCTCCTATATGCTCATGCTTGTATTACTTTACCACTGATTTTCTTAAGCAAACAGGTAGCTTATTTTATGTTGATTATTTATCATCTGGTAAAATATGATATTGTCAGTTATAACCGTAATTGATAGGTGCTAAAGAATTTAACTTCCTAGAAAATACTGCATTGTGTTTTTTGTACTAGACCGATATTGACGTATGAATACTTGGAGGAATACTTTTTTTATGACTGAATAAAGACTGATAACTGGTACGAGTTACAATTACTTTTTAAAGCATAATTACAATTTTTCACTAAACCCTTCATTATTATTTAACAATCTTCATCTTTTTTTCCACCACCCCTCTTCAATAGGTTGAAAGTGAAGTTGAAAATTTAATTTCTTCCAGAACAAGTAGTGCTATCTTTCACTCGAAAAATCGTGATGTTGATATCAATTCTCTTTGTGCTTCTCATCGCGAAACAAATACAAGTGTTTCTCCATATATTAAAGAAAGCATATCAACGAAATTGAATTCCAGTGATTTAGAGATTTACCAACAGTTGTGGCGAGAGTGCTGGGAAGAGTTGATTTCTCGCATTCCCTCGGCTCCATGTTCACCTCAGTCTGTTTTGTTTTGGCCTAATGCAGTAACATTGGGTTTGAAATCTATTCTTCCATTGGCTACAGGTTTAGCAAATAGTTTCTTACGACGACCTCTTTTGGATCATTGTACACAACTGTTATATGACGCTCTTCTTGAGTCTCCTAACTGGTCAGTACATAATCAGGCTTCATTTGCTATACTTCAACTAGCTACTCGAATGCTTGGTCAACCATTTTCCACATCTCCCAATACAAGCATTAACAAACACAGTAGATGTTATGGTCGCATCCGAACAAGAACTATTCACGAAACGTCTCCAGCTACTGTCATAAATGCAGATTCAGTCAATACTGGAGATAAGCAATGTCGGAATCTGAATAAATGCACTTCGTTAGAAGTTAATGGTAACGAGGTTGAAATCCAAGAAATTTTCGAACGAAAGATCTTTGATTTAGAGGAAAATGAGATCATGAATGACAATGATGACGATGGGTTTTCAGACGATGTTGAAGATGAAGTTGATGATATTTTGGTCGAAAATGAAGAATCTGCAGTTCATGCTTGGCTCATTTTAGTTCAGTTAACTGCCACTGCTCTCAATAAATGTAAACCGTGGCCTGGAAAGGTAAATATTTACTTTGCGTCAGATATTTTCAAAAGGATTGACTGTAGTCTTTTTTCTTTGATAAATGCTCATCATTATTCATCTACTTTAAATTTATGTAATTTTACTCCAAGAGTGTTTTCTACACATTAATTATTGACAGTTCTAATAAATGTAGCAATTAATGTTTTTACCTCTACTGCAACTCGATGAAATACCCCATCACAAATCAAATATCATTTGTTGGATTACTACTCGTTCCTTTTCTTAATAACACAAAATGGAGAAACAAACTTGGTTAATCCGTTCAAAAAATCTAACCAGTGTAGAATATGATGGATAGTATTTTTCAATGATGTTTTTTTTTGTTATTCCAGTCTGCAAGTCATCTGTTTCAAGTCAGTCAGCTACAACGTAGGACCAGGCACATATATGCATCGGTCCAGGTCGCCATACCTCGTTAGCACAGCAAGATGAACACCGGATTCATGGGAGTGGTTAGGTTAAAGGTGGTATGCACCGACGCCATTGTGATCGATTCTGAGCCATGTCACCTAGAGTCTCCAACCATCGGTTACGAAAGTCACGCGGACCCCTCAACCAAGTAGTCTGCATCTACCAACATGGCTCGGACTAGAGGTTAGTGTCTTCAAGCACTGATGCCACGTTTTGGTTTGGCCGCCCTTAATTCTCTTCCAACCATCTCTAACACACGTTAGCATTGCACGTCGTGGTAATCGGTGTGCAGGCATACGTAACACGTGGCCCAACCATCTCAGTAGATGAAGATTAACAACCTCATCAACAGACTTACCACCATTCCCTAATACCCTACGTCTAACCTCACTATTACTGACCCGGTGATCCCAGCAGATGCTGGCAATATTACTAAGACATCTGTGATCAAATACTAGTAACTTACGAGTGTCTTCTACTCTCAATGACCATGTTTCGCAGCCGTAAATTAAAACAGAACGGACTGCCGCGCAGTATACTCGTCCTTTTATTGATAGACGGATATCTCGCCTTCGCCATAGATGACGTAAGTTGGCAAAAGCCAAACGAGCTTTTCGAATCCATGCTGAGATTTCGTCCGATACCAACCCATTAGGACAGATCAGACTTTTAAGATAAGTAAAGTTGTCAACGCGTACGACTATTTCACTCCCTATCCTTAGTTCAGGTGTTAACGCAGACCAGTCCTGAAGCAACAACTTGCATTTAGAGGGAGAGAAGCGCATTCCAAACATCCTGGCATTGTTGCTCAGTGCTACCAGAAGACTCTGCATTTTGTCAGCGTCTTCACCAAACAGGACTATGTCATCGAATTCGTGTTGAGATTTCGTCCGATACCAGCCCATTTGGGCTGATTAGACTTCCTAGATAAGTGAAGTTGTCGATGCGTTCGACCACTTCACTGTGTTCTAGAACCTGACGAATGGTAAATATGTGGTCAATGCAGCCACGACTAGGTCTGAAGCCAGCTTGGTTTTCTCGTGTTTGCAGTTCACGAGTCTTAGTTAGGCATCTGATTATTATTGAGGCTAGTATTTTAGATACTATATTTGTTAAACTAATCCCTCTGTGGTTGTCACAAGATGATTTTGATCCTTTCTTATATATTGGGACGATAAGTGATTATGACCAGTCAACGTTCGCACACTAGTGCAGGTCGGACAACAAATAGGGCTGGCTATGTCTTTGGAAAGTTGTCATATTGATGTTTGTTGTCTATCCGAGACCCGTATTCAAGACTCTGGTGAAGTACTACAATTTCGCTCTTCATCTGTCTCTTCGAAAAGCTCGCTTTACGTGCGCTTATCCGGGGACCCTGTGGCATCTTCGTCTGGTCTTGCTGGCTTTGGTGTCGCACTAAGCGCTAGAGCTGAGGCAGCACTAGTCGATTGGATCCCAAATAACAGTCGGTTATGTGCTGTTAGATTAGAGAATTTCATCAAAGTGAGAAGAAATCGGCGTGAGAAACGATGTCTTTTCGTCATCTCCGCCCCGACAGATTGCAGCCCGGATGCAATCAAGGATGAGCCTTACCAGAAAGTGCGTTCGACAGATATTGTAGTACTAGCCGGAGACTTAAATGCTCAAGTCGAGCGTCTAGGCACAGAAGAGAGTCGTTTAGGTGGCCGATGAGGACTCGTTGGTCGCAGGACAGATAACGGGGACCGTCGACTGCAACTGTGCACAGACCACAACCTGTTTCTGGCTAGCACTAACTTTCGGCACAGTGATCGCCGATGTGCCACCTGGCGTCCTCCCTCTGCATCCCAAGCCTGGACTCAGATTGATCACATCGCGATCAGCTACTGCTGGGGTGGTTGTGTACAAGACTGCTGCTCCTTTTGGAGTACCTATCTGGACTCTGACCATGCATTGGTCTGCGCCAATCTTGCCTTACTTTTCGGTGGACAACGAAGTGACCGCCACCAACGGATTGATATTAGCAAGCTGGTTGCAACTTCTGTTGCAAGTAGGTATCGAACCGAGCTAGCTTCTAGGCTAGCTACCACTCCACCGAAAAGTTTAGATGAGCATTGGTTGCTATTGCTTGACGCCATGAAAATGGCGTAACAGGGCGTGGGTTCGAATCCCACCTCCGCCACATTCAACTCCGCCTGGAGTCCCTCCGGGGACTGCTGCCGGTCCCAAGCCCGGATAAAGGAGGAGGGTTGGGCATGGGGTTAGCGTCCCCATCCCGTAGAAAACTAACTCGCTAAAAAAACACTAACCAGGAAAAATTATTCAAACCTTTTAACCTCTGCCCTGGGAGTCAGAAGGTCTTCATTTAGAAGAACTATGACGCCTCATGATGAAAGCCGAATTCCTTCGGAAGTTACGAGGCCGATGTCCCTTCTGACAACCAGAGCGACCATTTATTTAGGTACATGGAATGTTCGTACAATGTGGGACACCGGGAGAGCCTTCCAAATTGCTGCAGAAATGAGAAGATACAACCTAGAGGTACTTGGGATCAGTGGAACACATTGGACGCAAGTTGGACAACAACGACTAACTTTAGGAGAGCTTCTGTTATACTCCGGCCATGAAGAAGAAAATGCCCCACATACACAAGGAGTTGCATTGATGCTGTCCAAACAAGCGCAAAATGCGCTTATAGGATGGGAATCTCATGGACCAAGGATCATCAGAGCCTCGTTCAAAACAAAAAAAGAGGGCATTACAATGAATATTATCCAATGCTATGCGCCTACCAACGATTACAATGAAGACGCTAAAGATCAATTCTACAATAGGCCACAGTCAATCGTCGAGAAGTGCCAAACAAAGGACCTGACCATTCTGATGGGAGATTTCAACGCCAAGGTTGGAAAGGACAACACTGGATATGAAGACATCATGGGACGACATGGACTGGGAGAAAGAAACGAAAAAGGTGAGAGATTTGCAAACCTATGTGCCTTCAATAAACTGGTCATAGGCGGCACCATATTCCCACATAAACGCATTCACAAAACCACATGGACTTCACCGGATCACACCACAAAAAACCAAATCGACCATATATGCATCAACAAAAAGTTCAGGAGGATGATGGAAGATGTGAGAACCAAGAGAAGACCTGATAGAGCAACATATCATCACTTGCTGGTCGCCAAGATGAAATTGAAACTCAAGAAGCACTGGACAATGGGGCGGGAAATATCACGAAAGTTCAATACGGCCTTTCTTCAGGATACTAACAAACTCAACAAATTCAAGATAGTCCTCAGCAACAAGTTCCAGGGCTTTCATGATCTATTCAATGGAGAAGGAACTACTCTGGAGAGCGACTGGAAAGGGATAGAGGAGGCAATTACTTCAACATATCATGAGGTTCTGGGCCCCATGAAGCACCACCACAAGCAATAGATCGCTGTTGATACACAATCAATATTAGCCTAACAACAGCAGAGGAAGACAAGGTACTAGCCAAATTTAAAGAAACAAACAAGCAAGTGAAGAGGAGCATCAGTACGACGAACGTAAATATGTATGAGATCTAGCAATGACGTTGGAAAAGGCTGCAAGAGAAAGAATCATGAGACAATTGTATGATACAACAAAGAAGCTCTTTAAAAATTATCGTAAACCAGAACGACCAGTAAAAAGCAAGGAAGGCAAAGTAATCACCAACATTGAAGGACAGTGTAACCGGTCGGTAGAACACTTAAAAAAACTCTTGAATCGACCAGCCCCACTGAACACACCCAACATCGAAGCAGCACCCATGGACCTCCCAATCGTTGTTGGCCCACCAACAATCGAAGGAATCAGCATGGCCATCAGACAAATCAAGAGTGGCAAAGCAGGATAGATCGTGTACAGACCAAATCGCAACTCTATGGATCATTGTAGAACAATCAATTGAATGAAATTCATCACTCTACATCAACTTCATTGACTACGAGAAAACATTTGATAGCGTGGACACGACAACACTATGGAAGCTTCGACATTGCGGCGTGCCTCAGAAGATATTCAATATCATACAGAGTTCATATGATAGATTACACTGCGAAATCGTGCATGGAGGACAGTTGACAAAGTCATTCGAACTGAAGACCGGTGTCAGGTAAGTTTGTTTGTTCTCACCCTTTCTCTTTCTCCTGGTGATCGACTGGATCATGAAGACGTCAACATCTGAAGGAAACCTCAGTAGCAGTAGGTCTCAACATTCACAAGGGAGAAAGCAAGATTCTCCGATTCAACACAGCATGCACCATTCGAATCACACTTGACGGAGAAGATTTGGAAGATGTAAAAACGCTTACATATCTGAGCAGCATCATTGATGAACACAGTGGATCTGATGTGGATGTGAATGCGCGGATCGGCAAAGCAAGAGCATCATATCTACAACTGAAGAACACCTGAACCCAAAAAGCAATCATCAACTAACACCTAAGTTAGAATTTTCAATACAAATGTTAAGATTATTCTACTGTATGGGTCGGAAACGTGGAGAATTACGAAAGTCATCATCCAGAAGATACAGGTTGGAGAATGCTGGTTGGCGGCCTATGCTCCACTAGGAGTAATAGGCGTAAGTGAATAATTAAGTACTATTTTTCAAGAACGTTTAGACCGTTCTACTATCTAGTGTTTCTTAAAATCTCCAAATATTATATGAGGTAATACTTCCCTATTTTTGTATATACTAATATATTTATTGAACCATTGTGTGATTGTACAGCTTAAGTTAATGACATCTCCGTAAAGAAAATTTGTTTACTTAACTGCCTTTAGCAACTAAAGCTGAACTGTGCTTTTACCTGTTTATTACTATGCTGGCTTTATAATTTTGATTTTTTTTTTGTACAAATCTGTAACTGCTTATTTGTTGAATATTTCTTTCGAATTTCGGTGGAATTCATTTTTGAACAAAATGTGTATCTAATTTCTGTAGGTTTACCTGCTCCGAGCGGCAAGATTATTAGGCGAATTTGCTCTAGAGCAACAGAACATTATCGAAGAACCAGCGAATCAAGACGTTATTCATCAAGTAAGTTAAATGGTCTTTACTGTTTGATTATTAGAAACCTCACAGGAATTTTATTTCAGAATTTAAAATCTGTAGACGAATTAGTTATTTTCTTTTATTTCAAGACTTATTTTATTCCTTAATCAAAATCTTGCTCAAATACATTTCATGATGCTCAACAAGATTGAAAAAATGCTATCAAACCGTTATTACAATGGTTATCAACCTCAGCATATTTTGTTTTATGTTGTGTACATTAGTGTATGTAATGATCAAGGGTAGCAAGCTACTTACTAGTAGTCTGGCAATTTATATTCTGGTTGTATGTATAATTTCGTATATCTTCGTTACGCAGGTCAGTGTAGACTGTATTTTATCGGTTAAGTGTGCTAATCGACTAAACACTTTGTTGAACTATATCACCTAGATGATCAAAGTTTAGCAAGAGAAAATCATGTCTGTTAAATGTTCTTTTTGCTATCAAAATCTGCGTTCTTTAGCAGTAGAAAATCTTCGTTTTAACCTAAGATGGTTTTTAACATATTTGTGTAATTTGATTGATCCATAAAACGTGTGAAATCGAAAGGAGCAAGATTATAACCAAAGCACTATATTTGTAATTAGTTCCAAGTGCATGTAAAATATATACTAAACGGTGCAAACAAAATGACCTGAGTATTGATAATCCATAAAAGAAATATGTTGATTGCATTTTAAAAACAACAAAAACTGTTGCAATCGCTTGCTGGCAACAGACGGTTAGTTCTTCATAATGAAATACGTGTCGTTTCTTAGAAAAAACAGTCTATACAACTCGCCTTGAATCCTTCTTTTTATCCTCGATCTATTTTCTTAAATATACCATTTTTTGAATTTTAGATGTGGTGCGCTCTTTTGCGCGAAACTCAATCAAGACGAGCTGAAGGTATCAAAAGTGGTTACCAGGCTGAAGCTTTCCTGACACTTGCATCGTTCGCTGAAGCATGCGGTATTGATGCGATCGCCGATAATCGTCCCTACTCAACTGTTGATGGCAATCCCGAAGAAAATCCTTCAACGGAATCGCATAGTGAATTTGTCGATCGTCTCACCAAGTTATTTGTGCTGATTATTCCACAGTGGTTAAAACGTGGGAAAAATCCTACACAAAATAAAAATTTAGAAGTTCGTTACGGATTTTAAACCTATTCAGCTTCAACATAATCTTTTATGAATAACTTTCAGCTTTATATTTAACCATTTTGCACTGATTAGTTTGCCACACATGTATTGATCATTGTTGAGGTGTATTCCTTTAAAGTTTCAACGTCCTTGTGAGATTACTTAACAAGTGCTGTTTATCCGGTTTCATTGTCTTACTTACACAGCCTACGTACGTTCATTACTCATTGACATTCAAGGGGGACTGAGATAAAATCATTAAACTTTGTATTGTGATTATAATAATCAGTATTTTCCAGTTTTCATTTCTTAAGGGCCTATGACCTAGGTACTTTGAACTATCTCATCAATCGAAAAATAGACATATTGTAGATCGATTTTGCCAGTTTTTTTGTTAGAAGTCTCATATGGATAGATGTCCCGATACCTGTACGTAGTGTACGTGTATTTAGTCTTTATTTACTCTAATAATCAGGCATATTGTTGGGCATCTTCATTATTGAAATTAACACAATAACTTTCTTTTTTTTTAAAGAATTTGAAACTTAACACCAAACTCAATGAGTTCGAACTCGAACAGGCTGTCAGAGCTGTCGGGATTATATGGCCGCTTAACGCTACGAAAGAACATTGTAAGTCACTAAGTATGTATATAGTGGAAATAAAACGTTCTGTTTTGTCAGATACCCACTTTGCTAATGAATTAATGAGTGGGAACTCACGCTTAATAACGAGTATGAAATGATTTATCCAAACTGAGAAGCTTTCACTTTTCCCTTATCTTTGTATGATCAAAGTAACAACACATTCTTATCACGCGTAGTTTGGGATTTTCTTGTCAACGACGTCAAAAAAGGGATAATTTGCTCGGTATATTTATGAAATTTCGAAATTCAGGTTCTCATTGTGTATTACCACAAATAGATCAATATTAGTCTTGTAACAAGGGGTTGTTGATCTTATTTTTAAATGTGATTCTACCCAGTCATACTTTGTAATTTGAGAAATTTTAAATTTATTTTATAGTATATATATAATATTGAATAAAGCCATTAATAATAATAATAATAATAAGCTTAAGTATTTTAACATTGAAATCTTATTCTTACGTCTTAACGAATCCTTCTGATGGTCTTTCTGTTGGGACGGCTCTCGAGAACTACGACAGAGCTGAGGAGTTTCATCCAATCAGAACGCAATCGGGGTTTCTAGAATATCAACTTGGCATGCTACTACTGGTCAATAGCATAACATGCCTCTGTGGATATTGGTTGAATCATAATATTGATTTAACAAACGCTAATATCTATATATACCTATGATTTTCCGTACATTTTGATTCTTGCCCAACAAACACTTTCTCCAGTCTCCTTATTTGCGATTTGGAGGGTTCAAGCGTTCGAGTGCTCAAGTTGTTTGCGGTAGATATAACAAGTGGCGACGGGGATGGGATTCGAACTCTCGCGGTAAGATCCAAATGGATTAGCAGATTATAGCACTTTCATTCTGGGGGCGATCCAATATGTGATACTATTCATACTTTTTAAATTTCCTAGGTTTTTCTCACATCAGCTATAACTTTCATTAAATCATGAAGTGTTTCTACAGGGTAAGTCATCCCAATTTTCCTTGTTATTTCAACTAACAATTTATTCAATTTCTCCTTTTTAATTGTATATCATTTCAGTGCATCGTTTTGCTGAAACAATAATCCTGTTGAACAATGTTATGACCCAGACTGGGAAACATGTTCAAATCTCTTGCTTGGCAAGTGCATTAACAATACTTGCGAAGTAAGCATTTTTATTGTTTACAAAACCATTACAATCTATTTTCAAAATGCAATTAAACAATTATCCTTTTTATGAACTTTATAATTTAATAATAGGCTGAGTCCAGAACAAAGTGCACATATAGTTGATTGTGCCGGCAAATCAGCTTCAAGGTGTTTCTCAGAGTTAGGATTAAAAGAGTTCATTGGCAAACTAAAAAAATCAGCTGAAAACCAAAAATCCCAGTTACTCAGAGAACATGCTCTGAGGACGGTCGCAGGAATTCTAAGACATCCAAGTAAGCAATCTTTTTGACGGTTATTCTGAGTTTCTCGATCATGAGCATTTAAACCATGTTTCAAGACTTTTGATTTAACATTATTATAGTAAATGGTCTGTTAGGTTTCCATTGTCTTTTTAGGACAAATAAAACATTTTAAGGTTATGGTTGGCAATTTCCTGGAAGTAATATTAATAAGTGACTAATTCATTTATTGGGTATTTAAGTACTAGTCACAAGTCTGAGGGCCAATGCTTCCGCTCGAAATAGATAAAGCGTAGTTCAAATGTGGAACCTAAAGACTGAAAGTCTCACATCCTAGAAAATTCACTAATTTACATTGCTTTAATAACAGATGCATTACGCTGCAACCACGTTTGGTTTGGCATAAAATTTGTGGTGCATATATATGTAATGAATTTATTGAGTAGGAAAATTGTTATGAGGGTATTTTTCAAATGAATACTAATACTTTTTGACATTAAACACACCATAACTAGGTAAATCAAATTTCTTACCCGTATCTTAAAGTTAGACATATATTTATTTATCTTTCCAAAACAAATAACTGGCTCAACAATAGTTCTTTAAGCGAATATTTCACCGTTTTTTGGTTTTAAGGTTTCATGAACCTTTGCAAGGATTCAATTCGTCAGCTCTTACAATCATTTTCGAATGATGGCGTTCAAGCTTTGCGTGATTGGGCTTCTGAACTCATGAACTCACTTTGATGGACATTACGGATGTATTTGCTCTGTACGTGGTAATATTTTGAATCAATGACACATCTTCTGTATGAGTCCGTTTTAAAACTAACCATTTAATATACTTATTGAAGCTTCATCGACTATTCTAATGGCTAATTTAATACAATTCCATAAAAGACGCTTCGTTTAATCTCTGATTCTTGTCAAACAAAAATAATCGTTATAAACTGAACATTTTATTTTTCGAATTACGATTAGAAAGCTTATAAAGTGTTTCGTCCCATATTCAGACGACAAAACCTCCAACCGACCACTCAGCTGCCTATTAAAGAAAAAAACTCTTATTAATTATACACTACAAATGTACTTTAACATGTATGAACAAAGCAATAGGCCTACAATGCGTATGTATGTACACCCAACAAAAATTGTATACTTTTGAGCTAAATACATAATTACTTCAGTAGAATTTCACAAGTCTATTCCTTCAAATACATTAAAAAGATTAGAATATTGTAGTATGGGCAAATAAGCATATAAATGCCACACTAGCACTTGTTTAAGTATTTAGTCATATTAACTTCCTAATTTCTTTCAGCGATCAACCTCTTGCTGGTCAAACGCTTTAATATGTGACGTCATAGAAAACCTTGGATGAGTATTGTGGAGACTTGTATAACAATCCGTTAACATTATGTTTTTTTTTCATGTTACATCAATCCTCACAGTAAATATTGTCCTACACAAAAGCAGCTCGCGGAACATAACTGCGAGAAATTTCTTTACTTCGATACCATTTCTACAGTCAAATTTTCAATAGTAATTTCCACAAGCCAGAAAGCTGAAAATATACACACAGCCTTAATGGCTGGGTGAGCAAGAATATCATGTTTATTAGCCGAAAATCTACATCCCTTTTAGGACGATGTAAACATCAAGCATAGATAACAATATTAGTTTCAGTAACTAACTAACACGTAATCTGCCCCATGAATCGCATCGTACTTCAGTGACTAATCGTAATTCAATGCAACTTAGCTGGCAAATACAGATTTGTGTACTGGGTTTTCAACAAAACTATTTTAATGAGAGCTAGTAAGCCTACTAAGCTTGTTAGTTTAAAGCTCAAAGCACTAACCTACCACTCTTCACCTCAGCATTTGTTTGAGTTTACATAAATGAATTGAGTATAATTTTATTAATCTCTGAACAAAGTACGTACTCACAGTAGATACTATTTACTTACTTGACGTGGTTCTATAAATGAAAGCCAATCAGATGCGTAAGTCGGTAGTAAACCCATAGTGTGGCACTTGTACATGGCTAGTGCTAGTATAACTAGGTTTCCAAGTACATACACAAAGCATTGTATTGTAGCTTGACTTCCCTCTATAAGGTTAAATGCTAAACAGAAAAAATCAAGAAAATCTCGAATAACTCAGGTTTACAACTGCTGATAAACCTTAGTAAGTATAAACATACATCCAGTAGACCTAAGTTAATTGACTGCCTTCCTGGATGGAAGTTATCACTTCAAAACTACTTCCAAATTTACCCCAATGGATGGAAATCTGTTTAGCATAATGAAAAATCAGGGTGTTATGGTCTTCGTAAATTTTAAATCAAAATCTGATCTTAATTGGATGAAACAGTTGTCTTCGGAAATTATATTATTAAAATTTAACCTTAAAGTTAATGAGTAAACATTAATGAATGACTGATCTATCACGAGTATAATTGCATATTTCACAGTACTGAAAACCTGCTGATATATTTTATCTCCATCCAATTAGTCGAAGTGTTGCATGTAGAGACTATATATTTATATCCCTGAACATACATACCAGATTCTAGGTTGTTAATAGGGTCATTTTGAGACCATCAGAACCCTAGTATGAGCGTTTGTAAATAAAAGGTAGTTGATATCACCAATTGTAGGTAAAACTCTGAATTGCTTAATGGTATTTTAACCAGTTTCCTCACATAACGAAGATGTAAGTGACTTACATTTCAATGTCTGATTATCAACAAATACAAGCTACTTATAGGCCTTCACAATTACAATTAATCCGCCTTCTTTTCAATATTGCAAGTGGTCAAATGTAAATGCCTAAGGGGAAATTGCCCACAAATGAATGGAACCTATACGAGACGAAGTCGCGATGAAACAAAAGCATGCAATAACCAGTCACTCTAAAATGTCATTGATATTTTGCTCTTATTGTTTCAAGATACAGACAATACGAACAGGAAATTGTAAAGCTCACTTTCTGAAGATATCCACTAAGGAAGTTCACAGACTATTTTATATGAGCGCTTATATTTTTTGCGTAGAGTAATATATATTGCGGAGCCTTAGTTTTTGTACCGGACAGTATCAACATTGGAATCCATCAAGTAGCAGCTGGTACGGAACAAAAATGCAAGCTCTGTAATAAAACCATTTTAGGTTTAGTAACTCAATAATATCCACCTCGGCAAAAATTTCAATTATTTCAGCTTTATTTGTGCACTTAGAACTTAGTTATATACATATTTACGTACCATTTACAAATTTTAGTCAAACTGCAAACAGAGAAACATGGATGAAAAGTACTTTTTCCAACAAATCATCAGCCTCTACAGTTATACATTAAAATCAATGTTCTGAAGAAATGATTAAATTTAAGGTAAATACATCGTTGTAGCACATTAATTTGAAATTGTTAGTAAAATAACTTAGTAAAATAAAATAACTTTGTTTAAGAAGAAATGACTAGCGTGTGATGTCAACTTGAATCAGTTTATAGGTCAAGTGAAATTATGAGGTCAACAATCAGAATGAACTTAGATAACATTGGGTGATGTAAACAGTGATATAATTACAAATGTTTCAGTATAGGGGTTGTGAAGATTGTTAAGTTTTGATTGAGATCATGAACCATTAACACCATTAGATGCCGGCTCAGTGGTTCAGTAGGTTAGGCGTTCGCGCGCGAGACTGAAGGACCTGGGTTCGAATCCCGCGAGCGGGATTGTGAATACGCACTGCTGAGGAATCCCTCAATAGGACGGAACGGCCGTTCAGTGCTTCCAGGTCTTCAATGGTGGTCTAACATTAAACGGTTTATGATCTCATACCAATGTTTCGTTGGAAATTGCGTAATGTACAGAGTTAGATGAGTTGCATAAGAAATAGTAGAGTGTTGATCAAATAATGTGTTTAAAAGACTATCATATATACTAAGCAATAAAGGTGAATCTGTAATTAAGTCGATTACTGACTTGTTGGGTATGCTTTGATCAAGGTGTAGGAAAAGGTTGGACATCTTTCGGACGCGAAGTTTTAGTTTTTTTTTAACCCAAGTAGCTGTTGCTTCCACCGTTTGGAGGACTGATTCTGATATATCTAGATGGATTGCCATCGACATGGTGAGTTACTATAAGCTATTGAGTGGTGCTAGCTGCGTAACACTTTTGAACTAAATGCCACAGGATAGGAATACTGACTGCTTTAACTACCCCCTTGATAAATCATGCTGGGAGGTTAATTATTAAGAAAAAATATGTTATGTCCGAATGAGTAGAAAGACCAAGTCTAAATTTTCTGACGTTTCGTGACTTAGTGCAAGCCACTTCTTCAGAGAATAAATAAACACATTAACCCGTTCAAAAAGTACAAAGCAAGAATATTTGGTGCGATAAATGAAAAACATATCTGAACAATGAAATATTATTCCAGTCAAGGTGATTTATGTGAAGCATGCGTGTACAGTTGAATATCTGAACCGAATTCGAAAATATTTGATTCTATATGTAACCAACAAGTTGGTTACAATTAGGAACAAGGGGATCCCATTGCTACTCCATTTACCACATATTAACCACTCGTCAACTTCTAGAAAACAGGCATACTTATCAGCGTCCGACAATGGTGGTCTTTCTTGATTTAAAGGCAGCATTTGACTCTGTAGATCGAGAGGTTCTATGGTAGTGTCTGTCATTGAAAGTGTACCTCAGGAGTAGATAAACCTAGGGGCTCTTCACTCAAACACCACCAGTCTAGTCAGAGATTATGGCGAACTGTTATCTGATTTTGCACCTTCAAATGGTATCCGGCAAGGGTGTCCACTATATCGATTTTTTGTTGAATCCCACAATAAACTTCCTGCCGCAAATAACTTTCTCGTCGACTGAATTTTGGGGGATTAGTCTCCTATTACGAGGTGCACTCATCGACTTAGAATACGCAGATGATATAGTCCTGTTTGGTGAAGACGCTGATAAAATGCAGAGTCTTTTGGTAGCATTAAGCAACAATGCCAGAATGTTTGGAATGCGCTTCTCTCCCTCTAAATGCAAGTTGTTGCTTCAGGACTGGTCGAACGCGTTGACACCTTCACTTATTTTGGAAGTCTGATCACCCCTAATGGGTTGGTGTCGGACGAAATCTCAACACGGATTCAAAAAGCTCATTTGGCATTTGCCAACTTACGTCACCTACGGCTTAGACGATATATCCCTCTATAAATTAAGGCACGAGTATGCTGCTCGTTGTTTTACTTTACGGCTGTGAAACGTGGACATCAAGAGTAGAAGATACTTGTAAGTTACTAGTGTTTGATCATATATGTCTTAAGAATATAGCCAGCATCTGCTGGGATCACCGGGTAAGTAATAGTGGGGTTAGACGCACGGTATCAGAGAATGACGGTGAATCAGTTGATGAGATTGTGAATTTACATCGACTGAGATGGTTGGGCCACGTGTTGCATATGCCTAAACATCGATTACCACGACGTGCAACGCTGACTAGTGTTGGAGATGGTTGGAAGGAAGTAAGGAGCGGTCAAACCAAAATGTAGCATCAGTCATCGAAGTCTCTGCATTTTATCAGTGTCTTCACCAAACAGGACTATGTCATCTGAGTATTCTAAGTCGATAAGTGGACCTCCTGGATGGAGATCAATACCCGAGAACTCAGTCGACGAGAAAGTTATTTCTATCAGTAGATCTATGATGAAGTTAAACAAAAATGGGGAAAATGGACATCCTTGACGGACACCACTTGAGGTTGCAAAACTAGAGGACAGTTCGCCATAATCTCTGACTCGACTGGTAGTGTTCGAGGAAAGAGCCTTCACAAGGTTTATGTACTTCTGAGGTACGCCTTTCAATGACAGACACGACCACAGAATCTCACGGTCTACCGAGTCAAATGCTGCTTTTAAGTCAAGAAAGACCACCATCGTCGGACGCCGATAAGTATGCCTGTGTTCTAGAACCTGACGAATGTTGAATATGTGGTCGATGCAGCCACGACCTGGTCTGAAGCCAGCTTGATTTTCTCGTGTTTGCAGTTCACGAGTTTTAGTTAGGCGACCGATAATTATTGAGGCTAGTATTTTAGATGCTATGTTATTCAAACTAATCCCTCTATGGTTGTCACAGGATGATTTTGACCCCTTCTTATATATTGGGACGATAAGTGATTATGGCCAGTCAGATGGATTAACGTCTAAGTCCCAGATCTTAGCTAAAATATTAGTCAACTTAATCGCTAAAATTGGAACACCATCCTTAAAGACCTCTGGAGCAAATCTATCTGGACCAGCTGCCCTTCCTCGTTTCAGATTAACTATAGCCTTTTGAACTTTCACTACAGTTGGGGACCTACTTCAATGTTCCATTCACAGTCTCGGAATGGAGGGTAGTTTTACAGTAGCTGAACTGTTCTCAGAAATGTCCCGCCCATCGTTCTAAACGTCTGAACTGGGAGTAGATGAGAGTGTCGTCTTTTTCCGAAATAGTCTGACTTACACTTGACTTACTAACTCCAGTTTCTTTTATTATTCTGTAGAGCTGTCTTGTGTTCCCTATAGCCGCCGCCTTTTCCATCTCTTTTGCTTTCGTTGCCCACCACTGCTCACGGTCGTTCCTTAGACTTTTTCCTAACCTAGATCTGATTTGTTTTCGCTCTTCATCATGTTCAGAGCCTGATGGGGTGAGTTTACGAGAACCCATCAGTGCAATAGACCTTGAAGAAAACCATTGGTTCTTTGTAACCTTGTGATTTAAATCACTGATAGATGTCACTGCTGTTTCTACAGCTGTTTGTATAGCTTTTCAAGCAACATCTGGGTCAACCTCGTTTCCAGAACTACCTAAGTGTGAACTCAGTTGTTCCTGGAACCTACTTTCGGTTTTCTCGCTACTCAACTCAGTTCTAATGGGTCTTTTTACTGAGGCTTTTTTGTGTCCAGTGAGGCGCAAGCAGATGTGTGCCCGTATTAGGGCATGGTCGAAGTCTAAGCAGGTACTCCAGAATGAGCGACAATCTTCTACCGACCCTCTCCAACGATAACTGATGGCAATATGGTCTATTTGAGTCCATCGTTGGCTTGGTGCAGGGGGTCGTCATGCTAGACGATGTCTCTCCTTATGCTTAAAATTAGTGTTTTCTAAAAATAAACGATTGTCTGAGCACAGTTGCAGCAGACAATCACCATTATCTGTTCGTTGTGCCGGAATACTAAAATACCCACCTAAATCCCCTTCTGTTTGGTTTAAACTACCTATCTGGGC
Organism: Schistosoma margrebowiei; assembly: GCA_944470205.2. NCBI lineage: Eukaryota > Metazoa > Platyhelminthes > Trematoda > Strigeidida > Schistosomatidae > Schistosoma > Schistosoma margrebowiei. The sequence continues at coordinate 22,563,751 of OX104024.1, forward strand.
ATTAAAGTCACCTGCTACGTGCACTATGTCTGAACGTTTAGCTTTCTGAAGAAGTTCAGTGAGCTTTCTGTAAAATTCATCTTTCACTTCATCTGAGCTGCAGTTAGTGGAAGCGTAGGCAGAAACGACGAAAAGGCAACGACGTGTGTCCCTATCCTTCCGAGTCCTTACGGAGCCGTTTAGCCGGACAGCACATAAACGACTGTTGACGGGGATCCACTCTAACAGTACTTGTGCCGTCACTCATGCCGGACGCCGATAAGTATGCCTGTGTTCTAGAACCTGACGAATGTTGAATATGTGGTCGATGCAGCCACGACCTGGTCTGAAGCCAGCTTGATTTTCTCGTGTTTGCAGTTCACGAGTTTTAGTTAGGCGACTGATAATTATTGAGGCTAGTATTTTAGATGCTATGTTATTCAACTAATACCTCTATGGTTGTCACAGGATGATTTAGACCCCTTCTTATATATTGGGACGATAAGTGATTATGGCCAGTCAGATGGATTAACGTCTAAGTCCCAGATCTTAGCTAAAATATTAGTCAACTTAATCGCTAAAATTGGAACACCATCCTTAAAGACCTCTGGAGCAAATCTATCTGGACCAGCTGCCCTTCCTCGTTTCAGATTAACTATAGCCTTTTGAACTTTCACTACAGTTGGGGACCTACTTCAATGTTCCATTCACAGTCTCGGAATGGAGGGTAGTTTTACAGTAGCTGAACTGTTCTCAGAAATGTCCCGCCCATCGTTCTAAACGTCTGAACTGGGAGTAGATGAGAGTGTCGTCTTTTTCTGAAATAGTCTGACTTACACTTGACTTACTAACTCCAGTTTCTTTTTATTATTCTGTAGAGCTGTCTTGTGTTCCCTATAGCCGCCGCCTTTTCCATCTCTTTTGCTTTCGTTGCCCACCACTGCTCACGGTCGTTCCTTAGACTTTTTCCTAACCTAGATCTGATTTCTTTACGCCCTTCATCGTATTCAGAGCCTGACGGGATGAGTTTAGGAGAATTCATCAGTGCAATAGGCCTTGAAGAAAACCCTTGTTTCTTTGTAACCTTGTGATTTAAATCACTGATAGATGTCAATGCTGTTTCCACAGCTGTTTGTATAGCTTTTTCAAGCAACATCTGGGTCAACCTCGTTTCCAGAACTACCTAAGTGTGAACTCAGTTGTTCCTGGAACCTACTTTCGGTTTTCTCGCTACTCAACTCAGTTCTAATGGGTCTTTTTACTGAGGCTTTTTTGTGTCCAGTGAGGCGCAAGCAGATGTGTGCCCGTATTAGGGCATGGTCGAAGTCTAAGCAGGTACTCCAGAATGAGCGACAATCTTCTACCGACCCTCTCCAACGATAACTGATGGCAATATGGTCTATTTGAGTCCATCGTTGGCTTGGTGCAGGGGGTCGTCATGCTAGACGATGTCTCTCCTTATGCTTAAAATTAGTGTTTTCTAAAAATAAACGATTGTCTGAGCACAGTTGCAGCAGACAATCACCATTATCTGTTCGTTGTGCCGGAATACTAAAATACCCACCTAAATCCCCTTCTGTTTGGTTTAAACTACCTATCTGGGCATTAAAGTCACCTGCTACGTGCACTATGTCTGAACGTTTAGCTTTCTGAAGAAGTTCAGTGAGCTTTCTGTAAAATTCATCTTTCACTTCATCTGAGCTGCAGTTAGTGGAAGCGTAGGCAGAAACGACGAAAAGGCAACGACGTGTGTCCCTATCCTTCCGAGTCCTTACGGAGCCGTTTAGCCGGACAGCACATAAACGACTGTTGACGGGGATCCACTCTAACAGTACTTGTTCCGCCCTCATGCTTAGTGATACGCCTACATCTGCCAGTCCACGAGAACCGGCCATCGGGTCACTCGGTACACGGAGGGTGTATCTAGTTGGCTCTCCGTTTTGCCGATGTGAGGTCAAGTGAATGACCACACTGAAATCCAGTATGCGTGTTCCTGAGACACAGCACACATCAATGGTACGAGATCCTAGGGTTCTAGCCAAGGAAACCTGTTGACCGATTTGACATAGGGTGCGTACGTTGAAGGCTCCAATGTGTAGTTTGGAGCGAGGTCTCAGTAGACCTGGGACAGTGTCTTGAGCACTAGAATCGTCGGCTATGGTGACATTTGAGGGGGAAGACAAAAGAGGAAATTTGGAGTTGAAAGTCGATTTAGGGGAAATAATAGGAATTGAAGCTGGAGATTGATTATGAATACAGTGGTCTTGAGCGCTGTTAGAGGTATGAGGGCGGTTATCACTTCCCGGTCGCCCACACCATGGCAGGGTTCTTCTGGAGGTACCTGTAAAGGAAATTGGATTAGAGGTGGTCTTAGTGACCTGGGAGCGTGACCGCAGTGCCCAAAGGACAATTGCTTGAGTTCGGTCATACACGACCTTTTTATGGGTTATTTTCGTGTTAGCTCCGTATTTGTTGAGACCTTACCGCCGGAGACGGATATCCGTAGGATGACGAGGTGTGCATTTTTAGGGTCGACCTTTCCTAACCCCAGCCCTCGTTGTGGGAAAGCAGCATCGCTGTCATGCTGGTTGTCTGAAGGAAACACCTTATTGTTGCCATATCTCTGTACAGTCAGCAGTACAACTTCGCCTTCGGACCTTGGGTTTGTTGCTTTAGTCTTACCGCTCTTCAACCGACCTGTCTGACATGGTAGGAACTTGAGCAACGGTTGTTCCAGCCAGTATAGCTCGGTTGCTTCATCACGATAGTTAAGCCCGACCAGCAAGTCAAGGTAGCAATAACGGTCGAGAAAGTTATGAGAATCTTTGATCGTATTATATACCTCCCATGTTGATAGGTATTTGAGAGTAGGAAAAAGCGAAACCCTAAAATATCTAATGATGCATCTGTCTTTACAGCAGTTGAATTGATGTGCAAAAAGTGATGACAGGTTTTACCTCCAAATAGAAAGTGAGTAAACACCGAATTTCCGCTCACAGTTTGGATTTCTTTCTTCTTCTGCCCGGGTGCCCAGACAGAAACAGTTGGTTTTCTTAGGGGACCACACCCAGACCCTTTAACCTAAAGGTCTGATCCACAAGGCAGTGGAGCATCGTGAGGAGATGCAGTCCCATGGTAGCCGGTGACCAACGATTGGTTCATACGCCATTTGTTCCTGCAGGATACTGGAGCCCACGTGCACCAATGGTTTGAAATCCGGTTAAAGCGCCGGACATTGGCTTTTCGTCCTCTCAACTTCGTAAACAACACCCTCGCCACGAGAAGGCAGTGAGTAGGACTTCCCTGACAGAGGCTGTATACGCGTGGCCGTGTGAGAGCATTTCGAGAGAAAGAGCAGGCCCACCCCACTCTCGGCCATACCAGGGCATTTGGGGGCGTTATCCAAGAACTTTTCTTGTTTATATTCCTTCCAATTGATCAATCAGCTGTCTTCGTAGGTAGAACATCTAAAAAAAGTATTCTGTCTTCACTTTCTTTTCTGTATATCAATTTACAAAAGGTCATTCAGTTACAACGTAGAACCTGGTACGTATGTACATCAGTTCCCATAGCCCATCAGCACAGAGAGATACTAATGTCAGATCAAGTCCCAGAATAACATAGGCAGTAACAGTATCAGTGGTAATAGGAAAGATTAGGCACCGAGGGTACGATTCGAGGAAATATAAATTCATGAAACAGAGGCGGAAAATAATTATGGAGAATTTAGAATCTCAAGATTTGAATGGAGACAAAGAATGGGGATCATGTAGAAGGGTGAATTCCGTTAAACCGACTCACGTCAACATCACACGCTAGTCATTTCTACGTAAATAATGTTATTTTATTTTACTACAATCTCAAATTAATTTGCTACAACGATGTATTTACCTTAAATTTAATCATTTTTTCAAAACATTGATTTTAATGTATAACTGTAGAGGCTGATGAGAAATTATTGAGGATATTTTTCTTTCATATATTTACATCCATAGATAAAAAGGTTCTGTTGATGGAGCAGTTTATTGGTCAAACCACTCAAATTTCAGCCAGTAGGTTACAAGTTCGGATACTGTTTCATTACAGGTTAACGACAAGGTAGTATCACGCCCATTTAAAGTTTTTTTAGTGATGCACAAACCTGTAATTGCCAAGTGAATTACGTCACAATGTACCACTCTGAATATGTTAATAGAATTAGGAAATCCCGTTTAATAAAATAACCTGTAATGATAATCACTGGTTAAATAATAGAGTAGGACGGGTTTTGAACTTGTAACCAATTGGATGAAATCCGAGTTTGTTGACCACTAAGCTACAAGAACATTATATGGCTTGAAAACGTTTCTTACGTACTCAGAGTATGGTTAAAATATGCATTCAAATACAAGTGCTCCACTTGCTATGGTCTAAGGTGGTATTTTTAGGGACTAGACATGATCATAGTTATTCTATTGATCGTATCTTCAAGTAAAGGAAGATACGCATCGCTACGGTTCGAAATTTTATAAAACAAACGGTATCACAAGTTCTTTCTCTGCTACTCATCAAATCAACCACTAAGATTGTATCAAAAATATAATTAAGAAACTGTGATGGAAACCTTACTAGCTTGTGCAGACAAAAGAGCTTGTAATGGGCGTAAAAATAACATAATTACAGACATCAGGGGAAATATCGATATTGAACTGCCTGAAATCCACATGATGAACAGATTCATTGGAACTTGCCGGAACGGTCCCAATGCAATGTTCCAACTTCGCTGACGCATCAGATGTGGGTCCGAGTCACGGACGGCAGTGGCTGGGAAAGAACGATCAACATATCCTGGAGGGTGCTTCAGTTCGGGAGTATTGATTTGGTTTGGAGCAACATTACGTGTTCTGAATATGAAATTATTTGTCAATATATATACATATACATACTTCGAGCTGAAATCGAAAGCCCATTTTTTAGACAAAAAGCTGAAAACGCTGCTTTCATTAAACGAAATACACTGCGTCATTGCCAACACTTGTTTAAACAGGCAGACTGTTGATGATATTCTCTGCAGAAAATTTATTACGGTTGTAAACGACCTTCAGGCACAACTGAATCCTTTTTTATTATTTATGTATTGATGGAGTTCAGTATTTTAGGTAAAGACTTTTTATGGACCCCGAATTGATTCGTTTGAGCTTTACCCCGGAAAATGTAAAATCTGTAACAAATTATTAACAATTTGACCAGTTGATAGATTGTATGTTCAAAGGATCATAGTAGTATGTAGAATATGTTGCCAGTTAGTTTCTGTAGGCGTCAAGGTAATATCTGATGGCCTTTCAAAAGCACTAGCTTGAAACGATCTTGGATGTAATATATGTGATCAGTACCATGCATAAAATTATTTTTATTAGCCTACTACTAAATATATATTAGTGAACCTAAATGTTCATTAAAATATGACATTGTCACCCAAAATTATTTTTCTGAGACTTGCCAGAAATGACCCTATCTCGCACAGCATTAACTTTATTTTTCCTATCGAGAATAATCACATTATTTGGGCCATAATTGGAGGAAGCGAGTTGTCCCACTACACCTAAACGGTCAGGATTCTTGGCTTCCACACAGGCTTATCAAAAGGTGACTACATAGCACGCCATACAGAAACAGTAAGTGATTTGAAACTGATAAATAATCACCTTTTTCTTTTCACTACTTAAGTTAAGTACTATAATTAGTGTACCTCAGCAATTTCACCACTATAAGCAACAATGCAAGCATGTTCGGGATGCGATTTTCTCCCTCGAAATGCAAAATGTTGCTTCAGGATTGGGTTGCATCGACACCCGAACTAATGATAGGGAGAGAAGTAGTTGAGTGTGTCGACCACTTCACTTATCTTGGAAGTCTCATCAGCCCTTGTGGTCTGGTGTGTGACGAAATCTCAGCACGGATACAGAAGGCTCGACTAGCTTTTGTCAATTTGCCTCGTTTGTGGCATAGGCGAGATATCCGTCTACCAACCAAAGGACGCGTTTACTGTGCAGCAGTTCGTTCCGTCCTACTTTATGGCAGTGAAACATGGCCGGTAAGAGTAGAGGATATTCGTAGACTACTAGTATTTGATTATAGGTGTCTTCGAAACATTGCTCGTATATCCTGGGACCATCGAGTAAGTAATGCAGTTGTTAGGAAATGGGTACTAGGTAAGGATGGCAAATCAATTGATGAAGTAGTGAAAGTTGATCAGCTGAGATGGCTGAGACACGTGTTACGTATGCCCAACCACTGACTTCCTCGACGTGTGATGTTTCATGGTATAGGAGTAGGTTGGAAAAAAGCTAAGGGCGGCCAGACCAAAATATGGCACAAGTCCATGAAGTCGCTGACAAGTGAACTGAGTCATGTCGGTAGGTGTAGACTACCTGGTTGGGGACCGCGAGATGATAACAACCGATGGTTAGAGACCTTGAATGACGTGGCTCAAAATCGTTTGCAATGGCGCAGGTGCATCCACTCTTTGTGTTCTCGCAAATTTTGATCTCCTGACCCTCCCTTGTCTCTTTTTTTCTCTTCCCAATTTCATTTCACTGTATTATACTCTTGAAGTAACATCTCCAAACACTAATCTTTCCGATTACTGCTTATAATCTTATTACCTCTACCACTACGGGATTTGAATCGACAACTGCATCTCTGTGCTAATGTGGTGTGGCAACTCGAACTGATGTGCGTACGTACGAAGTTCTACGTTGTTACTGACTTACTGAATGGCTGGGTCGATTTGAATACAGAAAGGCTGGGTCAGCAAGAATATCATGTTTATTAGCCGAGAATCCACATCCCTTATAGGACGATGTAAACATCAAGCATAGATAACAATATTAGTTTCAGTGACTAACTAACAAGTAATCTGCCCCGTGAATAATGCGTAGACGCATCGTACTTCAGTGACTAATCGTAATTCAATGCAACTTAGCTGGCAAATACAGACTTGTGTACTGAGTTTTCAACAAAACTATTTTAATGAGGGTTAGTAAACCTCCTAAACCATACAAATGAACGTTTTGGGGTAGATTCACCTACAGTAACGGAAAAATGAAGACTAACAGTCAATTTCTTTGAGTTTATTGATTGATTGAGAGTTCAGGATAATTCAAACAAGCTGGTTGGAAGAAAGTTAAACGATAGCTAATATTTTGGTAGCTGGAACTGATAGTAGTGATTAACTAACACATAGCTAAGGTAGATTAGAAAGAAATCAAAGTGATAAATGACCAGATCTTCAATTGCCAGTCAAAGTAATAGGTGTCGTGTTATGACATCTATTCAGGAGTATGCCAATCACATAAAGCAACATACATGAGAGTTTATACACAACACGTACGCAACGCCTGTAACGGTACTTTTTGAATATAACGCTTACACCGATATCCGATATCATTGTGATGAAATTGAAGAAACCTATCAAATGATGTGGTCCTAGTTGAAAACACTCCAGTCATGGTTAATGTGAAAATTCAGAAATTCTCATCTCTTTGATCATGAATAATTCCATTAACTTTCAAAATATCTATACCCTTCAGTAAAAAAGGACGAGCTGCTTTTTCCATTCCTTTTTTTTTACTTTTCCCTTGCTAATAATGTCTATTTCTACTATACTGCTTCTTTGCTACTTAGACAATTTTTTAAAGTGTTGAAACCGAAAGTAGATTTCGTGTTATAAATTTGTGTTCATTGCTTCCGTTTACCCCATTTTATGCCTTTTGGGGATGAGAACCACTTGATTTACAAATTTCATTATTACGCTAAATTCGACTCATTCGGTTATACGAATGATTTTCGCATTTGCGTAAATTGTGTGTATCACACACTGCGTTTGTTCATTCATGTATTCAATGACAGTGTTTGTGACACGTTCCAGAAGCCATTTCATATTTTCGGGCAAACAGAGACTTTTACGATTTTACGTAAGTTTGGTCTGGATGTCTACTTTCTAATGAAGGTATCTACAGGGATAGTATCAACATCTTGATTTTAAATTTCATTTGAAACGGCGGCATTGTCGTCGACAAATCCAAACACTTCCAAGTCTGTTGTCGAACACGGAGCTGCCATAAAAATAGCGAATCTTTTCATTGTGCTTAATGATTATTTAAAAAACCCTGCCTCCAGTCTGGCTAAAGTTATGAATATTTAGTACATCCGTAACTTGCCTACTATAACCGTCTATATTTGATGGACTCCAAGGCATAATTAAAGTCTCATAAAATAATTATCAATCAGACGTCCTTCCGCTTAAGATTTAAACTTAATATATCACACACTCAGTCACCACGGTCCTTCGCTACACAATATCCATTAGATTGTTATGATAACAACAGCTAATAATACAGACGTTGATATCGAATACCTGTCAGTTTATGGACGCGATCGGTTGGTGCAAAGTTTTTGGATATTGGGACGGAGATAGCTTATTATATTTATAGGAAGGAATGAAGTTACATTGAATGACCACGACCGCACAGTTGGGGCATGTTCAACTGATGAAGCCTTTCCACGTTCGGCATTTCTTTGATCCTCGCCACGTTTAAAACGTTGGATGTAAATCTTCGCAGTTATCGTGTATTTGGTCTCAAAGATCGTGTGGTTAACAGTCAGTACCACTACACTGCTCTACCATTAGACTAAACGGGATGTCTGTCCGATGCCAAAACATGTGGGGTTATAACGCGCTGGTGGTTATCAATAAAATGATTAAAAATCCTCCGGATGCTAATAAACTTGAAGATAAATAAAAGAGAAAGCGGCAGTAAATAGTTGGAAAATACATGTAGAAATTTCATGATGCTTGGTTTCATTCTCAACACACGTACATCATTTGAGAGTTGAGAAAACAGTAATCATGATAGTGCAGAATTGTTGAGCAGAGATATTTCGGTAAATTACACCAAAACGTCAGAATAACCGGTGATTAACGGTCTGACGTATGAACAGTAAAAGTGTATGGTACTTATATTATTAATAATTATAAAGAAAAACAAACCGCATCGTAGTAGTGTTGGTAATAGGAATATATTTTATTGAAATCAGAAAGCCAGTTATTGTTTATGTTGATATGTTACTCTTACCTGTCGATCTGTAATTGCATTTAGATTTGTAGGCTTTCTGAAGGAACGGAAAAATAGCTGCGGAGAGGAAGAATTTCAGCTAATGTCCCGGTTAGTTAAATAAGTTTAATACTGTGTACCTAGTTACAGGAAGATTTTTTCAACATCGTTATAGCCTAACTATGATAGTGTTTGGTGATGCTATTAACACATATGCGTTTTCACCAAAACCTAGTTTAATACATTTAAATACTAATAATTGCATGCATCTTGAACAATGGACTTACATTAGTTCTTTATAAATGACTGCATCCGCGTTAGACATTCTCTAGACTCAATGTTTTGATGTCCTTTAAATTAAATAATTATAATCATGCATAAATATATGTGAGTTTGTGCATTTTCAAACAAATGGGTCTTTAAAAAATGACAAATAATAAGTGCCCATGTCACTATCAGGGAGAGCGTAGATTATGACCAAGAGTAGTACAACTCACGTTTATGATAATGATATGAGCATCGTCGGTGTTAGCATGAGCTTGGCAATGATGTTTTCAGTTTACAGGACATCTAATTGACTGCCTATACTGATAATTTACAAGAATGACTGTGTCTTAAAACCCCTGATTGGAAAAACGAGGTTCCAAGCTGTTTACTAAAGTTGCGTGAGATAAAATTACACACACATATCTATATTATGTAGAGATAACTATGGTAAAGAAATACTGTTTAATAATAGTTATCGGCCAATCTAGCGACCCAGTTTGTGTTAATAGTTTCTTCGATTTTATCAATAATATTCACTGATTATCAAGTCATCACATTTAAAGTGGCAGTGCTGTCTCAAATACCTCAAACAATTCACGGATCTCACTTTATCATAAGCATATTAAATAAGCATTTTATGATATATTAAGTGGTTAGATTGAGAAGCTTGACACGAAAGTGGCTAGTTACCTATTGCCAAGTTGAACGTTCTGAGCTGCAAATCTTATTTTGGGTAAAGTACACTGCGTACGACATCAACATTAAAGAATAAAACTAGTTTGGATGTACGTTGAAATGACACGGCAAAATGACATCCTTGTTATATATTCTGACATTTGTGTCGAACATCTGCTCGCGAATTATAATTTTTACATTAGGACGTGTAAAATAAGCGTATATGGAGACTATGGTTAGATTTACAGACAATTATAGAGGCCATTTATATAACCGTAAACCCACTTTGTTTATAAATAAACACATATGTAGTACTGAAATCGATTCAAAGGTAACGGAGTGAGATGAAAGTTAATGCAAAGGGGATAGAAAACGTTAGTTAAAATGGTGAAAGCCAATGTCATTAAATTCTCGAGGGTGCACATAACGCAGCGATTTTGTAAACGGTTGATACAGAAGACCTATTATTTAGAGTTAATCGATATGTTCAGTACGATAATACGGCGAAGTATCTGATAAGGACCTAGGTTAACATTGTCTGTCTACGTAATTCATGATTTCTTATAGTGCCTCGCCAAACGAGGCATAAATATACATAATTTTGGCTACGAAACAATGTGGGTGATATAACATAAGACCAATCTGTGTGAAATTAATTAGGAATCACAAACATAGTACTAAATCATCTAATACATAATGATTCTTGCCTGAGTTACCTCGACCGTTATATACTATAAATTTGACGAGGTAAAATCATCGAATTGTTGCAATACTGCAGGAACTTCTGCTGTATGATAATCAATTAATATTTGTGCATAAATCCTGTACAAGCGTAGACGCTCATACAACAAATACATGTTAGGGAAGCTATATAATATAATGAACGCTGATAATCTTACACATATCGAAGGACTAAGAGAAGGAAAACAGGTCACTTCTGACTCACAAGCTTATTAGTAGTCCATCTGGTACGCTCTTAAAGACAAAAGGTTGCCTGTATATGTAGCCTACTGTGTCTTCAGCACAGCCTTTGACAAAGAATCATAAAACCGGCTGTTCTACAGGTTAAGTAACATCGGTATTTGAAGCAGTTTAATAATGTGGATAAATTGCTTCCTAGTTGGGTGCTAAAAATAAGTACGGATGAACTCGAAGTTGTGTAGCTGGGAGACCGTGTTTAGCGGAATGCCTAAGGGTACAGTTTTGTGGCAATACTGTCTTCATAATGTTGATAAGATAACGTTCCACTACAAGTACTCATTCTGGTTGTATGTTTAACTAGACAGTATGTAAAATCACACTTGTAACGGCAAATAAATCCCTAAAATCAATAGCTCCGTAAGTCTTCTATATTTGATGCTGACTGGATTAGTTTTAAAAGACTTAACTAAACGAAAGCACTCGCCCACGCATCCGCACGAGATCACGTGTGAGTACACTCCTCCTACAATCGCTGGTCAGCTTAGATTAGTCAGGATATCGATATTCTGTCAAACATATATTTGAGCCTCTTTGCTTCTGACTTCTGATTTAACTGGGTTGGCGCACTTCGATTGTAAAAGGTATTACTGGTTAAAGCGTTGTCAAACTCTGAATATTTGCAGCACCTCAACTCTTGTGTGTATATGACCTTCTTAACTTCCTATCAACATCGGTTTTGTTATGTGCTGACGATGCTAAAATATAGAGCGATGAAAAAATAGGGATTATAGATTGGAGCTTCAAAACGACCTGGAGAAATTGTTTGAATGATCTAGAATTTGGCAGTTCTCGATAGATGCTTCGAAGTGCATTGTAATGCATATTGGTTAACAAGTTACAGATACACGGTAAATAACAGTGAGCTATCTGTTGTCAAGACACAATTAGTTATGTGTCACCGTTAGCCAAGACTTGTATACTACTGTACACTGCTGTGCAATAGACGCCGAGGGTTCCGGGACCGCATAGTCAATACGTAAGGCTCTTTACCATGTTGATACAAAAGTTTTTATAACATTGTATACAGTATTTATGCGTCCTAAACTCGATTATTGTATACAAGCGGTTAGACATTGCCTAAAGAGAGACAGTGGACCGCAACTAAGCCGATTCCTCGAATATCGAAGCTCCCGTATGATGCTTGACTAGTCAAACTAAACTAATTTCCATTGTTCTGTCGAAGAACCAGAGGCGACTTGGTCACAGATTTTATACTACTTGGTGGTAAATTTACATCTGATATGTACTCATTTTTCTTGTCTTTCAAAACAGAACATTTACGAGGACACTCCAAAAATGTTCACAAGCCAAGAATAAATCACTTGTTAGCTGACGATCGACCTTCTCATCGAATCGTCAACAAATGGAATTCATCGCCTCAAGACGTGATTGAGGCTGCATCTGTCGTCACTTTCAAAAGTAGGTTGGATCAACTGAGAGACCACCATTGCCAGAACCGATATAGGCTACCTAACCTCCAATCCTTCCCATGCTGATATGGTATCACTGGTGTTTGCCATTAACGTTGCATACATGCTAAAATTGCGGTGAAGACTTCTATTGGTCCATTCATATATCCTATCCTGGTCTTTTTGAAGAGACAAGATAGCTGTTGGACTTGGAATATATCGCTTGGTCATAAGATCATCTCCGTTTAGTGGGATGGCCAAAGTAGTTTTTTGTAATTAGCTTATGAAGCAAAAATCCGTTTATACCAGTCTGTACTCGAAAACATTGTGCCCGTTTCCACAAAGTTAATGAATTTTCTTCATTAGTTACGATGACAGAAATATTTGTCGAGACAGCGGACGTACGTACAAAAAACGATTGCACAGGAAAACGTGCTATGGAACTTAATAATGCATCCTCCGCACTTATCAAACTCCTTCAAAATAAACTTAAACCTTCGAAATCGAAGGGAGGAAAAATATTTATTAGGGACAAACAAGTATACGACGATCCTAAACTTATTGTGGAACTATTTAGCGAACATTTTTGTTCCTTATGAACTAATGAAAAACCACTATATGAAGTAGCAATCCCAGTACTTTCCTGTGCTATTACTAATTTAGACTTTAATGTATAAAACATTTTCAAGGCAATTAGAACACCGAAAACTTCTACACTGACGGACCGGATGGTGTTTTAGCTAGCATGCGAAGAAGTGGAGATGATGATCTGCGTGTTTTACTTCTCAAAATATTTGCGACATCACTCTCTACAGTTTGTTATCTTACTGCCTGGAAAATTACACATATCATTCTCAAAATTAAGACAGGAGCCAAAGCAAATGTTGAATATTACCGGCTCGTAAACATAATCTCATTGGTATTTGTAGCGATGGAAGAAGTAGCTAAGGCGGCAGTAGTTCAATATCTACTTACTAATAACCACATCTCGATCTCACAGTATAGGTTCCTTAGGTCCACGTCATGGGATACATGCTTAGTGAGAAAGATTGGTTCAGCGATGGGTTTTCTTTTCGGCAAATTGATTTTGAAACTGTACAACTGTAAATATATACTTATTTTTCAGTATGGTAATTACAATAATAACTATTGCAAACTTCTTTTAGATATGGTAACAGTGAGGTGGAACAAAAAAAGGCGTTCGAATCATTTTAAACAGGGAAACTAATAATATTTTGATTGTTGAAGGCTTAAATATTCACCATTAAGACTGATAGGGAAATCATCGTTGGGAATGAATGACGCCGCATGATAAGATAAAGTGTTGAAATTGCGATGCAATGTAATAAAAGGATCACAGAAGCAAAAATAAATCATTTGGGGGCGGAAGGTTTATGGAGAAGGTAGAAGGATAAGCGGATATCTGTAAAGGAACAAGAGTTTGAAAAATATTATGGGACGTTAAGACCATGGTAGAAGGAAAGTTTATGATAATTTGTATTCTAAAAATAATAATTATAGAATTCACGCCAGTTTTCAGGCATGATCATTTTGATATAAATAGTAACATTAGATGTACAGAACAAACGTGTGATAGAAGAAAGTTTTAAGTATACTAGTTCAGTAGTTGTTTAGGGAGTACATGTACCAGTCTCTTGTTAAAACACAATTTAGTTTTCCCAGATGTCTGGCTATTGCTTCAGAAATGTTAAGAAGATGCAGTATGGCTGCCGTTGACAGACTTCTACTCCCCTTATAGATGACTTTGAACACAGATTCTGTCTTGGTTGAGTGACCTGTTTCCACAAGATGTTCGATTATTGGACTTCTTACTGAGCCGTTTTCGCCTTTTGTTAGCCACATTGGGTAGTGTTCTTGAATTCTTTTGGATAAATTACTAGTCGAACGACCAAAACACCTGGCTCAATATGACCAGATAATCTGATAAATGCTCATTGACTTGGTTAGATGAGATAACTTACCCTTAAGATTATTGATGAACAAAGATCGGTTGTGGAATACTAATCGCTACTTTGCAGCGAAGAAGGTTCTCTTTAAAGAATCACAAATCCGCCTATTTAAAATGTTTGTAGTACTATTACACCTAGAGTCGAAGTTCATGTATAATATTTTCTTTTAGACTTAAGTCATTTGTGTTTTAGACGGTTTAGTGTTTTATGTTCGTGTCCACAAATATCGGAGGATACCCATTTTTGTTATGTATTTCCTTCGAGAAGCCCAGTGCGTCTATGACCACGGGAGTGCAAATGCTTTATATTCTTGTAGCGAGTGATATTATGGGGTTTCGTTTTCGGCTATTGGGGAACCAGCTGTGGAAATTTGCTAGTTGGCCATTCTGTATAAGTTTCCTGTAGATAGATCTTTCTAGAGTTCCGTTTTGTATATAAGAAATATTGATTCGGCAAACAGATATTTGTTCGGCGAATTAATTTTCAGAGCTGTACGATCGCAATTATGTATATATATATATATATATATATATATATATATATACATAATTGCGATCGTACAGCTCTGAAAATTAATTCGCCGAACAAATATCTGTTTGCCGAATCAATATTTCTTATTTAATGTCTTGAAGGGTTGTTCAGTTTACATGCCTAATAGACTGTCTGAATTATATAATTCTGAGACGAAAGAACAGACTGCTTGTATCAGTCCAATTCTTAGAGTTTAAGAAAGCTTTCGATAAGGTGACATACAGAGGGTTTCCCACCAAATTACAGTTTTTTGGAATAAACAACCCGCCATATTCATGATTTGTATCATTCTTAACAGAACTCAAACAAATTGTGAAGTACAAAATCTCTCTCTCTTCACTTAGACCAATGACTATTGGGGTCATTTAGGGAAGTGCATTAGGTCCACTCTTGTTCGTTGTGTATGTAAACGAAATGTAACGCCATAAAATTTGGGAGACCATACTTATACGCCGATGATTTCAAAGCGATATGTAGCTCTAAGCCTGAAACTCCAAGTGAATGTGAGTCTCAGATTCAAAGTGACCTCGATAACCTAACTATCAGGATGGGAAAATGGCAATTACCATTTAACCACAAGTGTTGGAGACACGTCTCTTAGAGTAAAACTAGCACTTAACAACAACACACTACCACGGCTGACATCAGTCACTGACCTTGAAGTACATTTCTCACACAGTCTTAACTTCTCTGAACAAATTTCAACTAAAGCATGTAAAATGCGGAAATTTCCTGCTTGATCCTTTGTAATTTCTTTGAAAATGAATGTAAAATCATTATTTATATAGTCTGTGTAAGACCTATCGTTGGATACCGTTTGTTCTTATTTTCCAGCCTACGCCTATTCAGTATAATTAAGGTGAAGAAATACAACGACGTTACGACAGCAAAATACTTAAGACTGAATCAGTCATTGACTTCAGTTACCGATGCCATATCTTAAGAATAGAACCCCTTTGAAAAAGAAGACTTGGATCTAATTTTATTCTCTACTTCATACTACTCAAAAACTTTACGTATTCCACATGTACTATAGCACCTGCCCAAGACTCGCGTGAATAGGACCTTTGAGATAAAGTATCCACGGTCGAAGTTAAGAAATACAGATCGAAAACTCGGGAAAACTTCCTCTTCACCAAGTATGCAATAATGTGGAACAGTCTTCCCTCCGAAACTCGCATGGCAGATGAATTACATACGTTTGTAAAACGTTTTGATCAAGCCCTCACTTGCACTGACCTAACACAAACGAACCCACCTGCGACCCACACAGAAATTATCGGCTCTCTACATGCATAAATCAGATAGCCTTATCTTTCTACTTTGTAGTTGTATTAAATACGTTTTCTTTTCTGATTTTTTAATTGAAGTAGACAGGTAACTCAATGGACTTTTGGTCGCTAAGAGACGCTAAAAATTACCGTAAAAAGTCAAAAGGAACGCGCAATCGACTGAAAAACTTTCAATTCCTCATTTCAAACCCATCTTACATCCGCGAGGGTTAAGACGACTTTATCCGAGATACCCTCACGCATTTTAACTTACTAGGCCACTTGCTTAATATATGCTTTATCAACGCTCGATCGATCTGCAACAAAAGGTCGGATTTAGCCCTGTTTGTATCCATATATCAACCATCAGTTATTATGATATTTGAAGCAAGGACTAACAGTAATATTTCCGACCAAAGTATATCTTTTGATAACTATTTCCTATATAGAAGCGACAGACTGAATGGACGAGGTGGATGCCTTATTAACGCTCACTCTAGCCTAAACTCACTACTATGTGATATGCCTGAACTAAACAAACTGAAGGATTCGGTGTGGATTGTATTAAAGCCGTCGAATTCAATTACCTTACTGCTCGGCTGTGTTTATCGTCAAACTAAAGCATCAAAGTAGCAGTATTATCGGATGTATTCACACTAGTATCATCCCTTCCATTCACAGGCAAGCTTATTTGTGGTGACTTCAACATGCAGAAATTCCTTGGCTGCCAGTCAAAGCACCGAGACGTTATGAATCATTTATTGAATGTCTAGAGCTCGGACAATGGACTCAGTATGTCGATAGCCCTACCAGACATCAAAACATCTTGGACTAAATCTTTACCAGTGGCCTCATCCCAATACTTTGTATATTGGAAACGTTTCCAGGTAGTGATCATAACATTGTCATATGCAGCCTTAATATAAAGATCACAACCGGTGGAAGTAAAACCGTAACACTTCGTAGAAACTATCGCAAGGTTGATTGGAATAACTTACACAATTACCTAAGAAGCACTGATTGGGGAACTTTCTTTACCTCAAACAATATCAACACATTAACCAATATATTTTATCACAACATCAAAAGTATCATCAGCAACATCGCACCTTTAGAATACTGTAAACCAAAGATCTCTATATACCGGTCAGTACAAGAAGACGTCTTCAAAGACATTGTACTCAATTCCACAACTTAAATGACTTTTCCTCTTTAGTAACTATGACAGAAATACTTGTCCGAACAGAGGCAATAAGTAAACAAAAAGCTGTAGCACAGGAAAAACGTGCAGTTGAACTTAATAATAACTCCTCTACACTCACCATACTACTCCAAAATAAACTTAAACGCTCTAAATCGAGAGGGAGTATATTCATTAAAAGCAAACAGGTATACGAAGATCCCAAACTTGTCACAGAATTAGTTAGTGAACATTTTTGTTTCTCACTAACTAACGAAAAACCATTTAATGATTCAGAACCAATCCCAGTACCTCCCTGTGAAATTACTAATGTAGAATTCAGTGTACAAAATATCTCCAAGGCAATTAGTACATTGAAACAACTCTACACTGATGGACCAGATGATATTCCATCTAGCACGCTAAAAAGTGGAGGTGATGATATGTGTGCTTTGCTTCTCAAACTATTCGCGATATCACTCCCTACAGCATGTTACCCTAATGCCTGGAAAACTACACATATCATTCCCAAAATTACAACAGGACCTGAAGCAAATGTTGACAATTACCGGCCTATAAATATAACTTCAGTGATATCCAAAGTGATGGAAAAGTAGTTAAGGCGGCTGTAGTCCAACATCTACTAACTAATAATCTAATCTCGACCGCCCAGCATGGATTTCTTAGGTCCAGATCGTGCGATACATGCCTAGTAGACTACCTGAATGATATAACTCTGAAACGAGACAGCGAACTACTTGTATCAGTCTTATTCCTAGACTTTAAGAAAGCCTTTGATAAGGTATCACATAAAAAGCTACTCGTCGAACTAAAATCCTTCGGAATAAACAACCCACTGAACTCATGGTTTGCTTCGTTCTTAAAAGAACGTAACCTAGACCAACCACCAGTGGAGTCATCCAGGGAAGCGTCTTAGGTCCACTTTTGTTTCTTATGTATAGAAACGATATATGTAACACCATAGAATTTGGGAAACCATACATATACGCTGATGATCTCAAAATAGTATACAGCTGTAAGCCTGAGACACTAAGCGAAAGTGTATCTCAGATACAAAAGAACCTCAATAACTTAATTTCTGGAGTGAAAAATGGCAATTACCATTTAACCTCAACAAGTGCGGGATCATGCACTTTGGAAAGCATCCCTATAAACCGCAACTTCACTCAAATAAAAGTAGAGTCCAAACACTCGAATCAGTACACGATCTAGGAATTAATTACACAGGAGGCCTGAACTTTGAAGAAAATGCCTCCTCTATTATTTCTAAATTTAGACGGCTAATTGGTCTCATAATGAGAAATTTTTTTCACATCAGAGGCTAAGCTTACTCTCTACAAAATGTGTGTACGTCCCTCCCTTGAATATTGCTCTTTTGTCTTTTCTAATATGAATATCACAGACAAGATAAGAGTAGAAGATGTTCAAAGACGTTTCACACGCCAACTTCTAGGATGTAACTCGAATGTCGATTACATAGATAGATGTAAGCACCTGTCTTTAGAAACTTTATGAATCCGTAGGCTAAGGTACAACCTAATATTTCTCTACAAATCGATACATGAACTCTCATTTCTAACCTCCTGCCCGACTATGACCCGCGACCCAGCCTATAGACTAAGAAACAACGCATATACACTACTTACCGTAAAACACTAAAAATAAATGCGTTGTAAGTTTTTATATTGCGATATAGTTTATTGTGGAATAGACTGCCAATGCCGATCCGTAACTGTGATACGTTTACCAGATTCAAAAAGCTAATAACCCTGTTGCTAGACCCTAAAGAGCTTCAACTTTTCCTTGAACTCCCGCCCACCAATGAGGTACTCTGTTATGGACCGACTGTTATTAATATGAATATAAGCAAATCACAGAATATATGGCTTATCTCTTCCTATCATTCACTGTTTATTATTCATGGCTTTATGCTCCTAACCCTCACTTTCAGTTCCCAAATCTCTCTACAGGCTAAATGTACAATATTCTTCCGAAACTTCATGCCTTTTTTTTTCTACCGCAAGTAGACAGATAACTCAATCTTATGGATGCTGATCTACTAAGGCCGACCATACAAAACTCAAAATTTGGCTACAAAGTATTGTGAGTTCCTCAATGTTTTATTTGTCTTACCCTGCTTTTTTTCTACAATTTTATACCCTCTCATATCTTTTCATTTGCTATTAGTCCTTACTTCTCTAAACCATTAGTTATTTTCATAGCAGTGTGATATACTATGTGGACATCTAACCCACAAAGCAGACTTTCCAACTATCTGATTTGCTTGTAATATGGACCCAGTAGAGACAGTGTATTCCAACCATGGGCTTTGATTAAAGGAGTATTCATACTTACCACAAACGTAAGAGAGCCTAACATCACAAAAGGAAGGAGGGTGGCGTTACTGACTAGCAAACATGATGGTGGGGAGATAACTTCAATCCACCCGTGTCTGTAGGGCAGAACAATTTGTTTAATTACGGCTCCTTATGGTCTAGTGGGATGTCACGAGCTTATGGTATTGATGCTGATTTATCATGCGAAATACCTTATTAAATCGTGTTAAGAACGTTGAATTGGTTTCAATTCCTACCCAGCAATCCTGTTGCAAGCAAACTAGACAATTCGATAATATACGAAGCCTATTCAAGACCCTATGATACTTGAAAAAAAATAATAATAATGCAAAAAAAGATGAAAAGGGCTCCAATAGCTTCGCTAAAAATAGAAGATAGTCAATTGTATATCACAATACTGTTTCTTGCACTACATTTTATAACCACACATAATCCCATACTCTCAGCTCCTTTCTGAATCGCCTCCATTTGTCAGTTGTATGTCCACTCATACCTTGTTTACACTTATTCTCTTTAACCTATTAAAATTCTCTTGCTTAACCTTAATAAAAGAGAATTAAACCGAGTAATCATACTGTAAACATTCCTTCATGAATATTGGCTACTCTCCCGAGCTGGCAATTTTGGGGAAATTTTGGGGAAGCCGCTATAGTAAATTTTGGGGAAATGAGATCCAAACCCCAAAATTTACTATAGCAACTTCCCCAAAATTGGCAGCTCGGGACTTTACTGAGGACTTCAGAAAATTGGCTACGTAAAATCCGTTTCACAGAATTCAAGCTGCAATTAAACTATGATGGTCTAAGTTTGTTCAAAAGCTCTAACCAACAGCTGTAGCCGATCCTATGTCGCATAACAAATCTATTAGTTAGTAATGTATTCATAGTTGGGAACCACGGTGGTGAAATAAAACCATCTGATTTCAACGACATGTCGGCAGCACTTATAACTGCATTACAAGAGTTGCTGACGGTAGGTATTAATGTAGATAATTTTCAGGTACATTTAACAGTTCATTTGGTTGCTTTTATTTGTGATGCTCTAGCTCGCATTGACGCTACCGCTGGCTGTGACAAATGTCAAGTTTTTGTGACGCGAATGGGTGGTCGAATAATTTTCCTCAATGGTGAATACGACTTAAGAAGCGATGTCACTTTTCGTAGTAGGTCCTAATCTATCCATCATCGTGGTAGAAAGTCATTTGAAAATCTGGATATGATAAAGTATTTTCCATCGGAACCGATGCATATGATATACTTAGGTGTTACTAAAAAACTTATTTCATTATGGAAGGAGCTAGCTATTAAGCGACTTAATAGGATGGATCAATCTATTATCGCATCAATAAATGATGCACTAGACCTCTGTAGACAGCACACTACATGCGACTTTCAACGGAAATGTCGTTCACTTTATGAAGTTTCTGTATGAAAGCCACTGAATGTCGGTTGTTCTTATTATACTTAGGACCTGTAGTTCTTTATAATAGGCTACCACTACCAATGTACAGAAACTTCCGGTCACTGTCCTTGTCAATATATTTATTATCGCACCCTAAGTTGCACACCACATTAACAAACAATGTTCGGGTATATACTAACAACTTCTTATTAGGTTACGAAAAGTGTTACGGTAGCGACCAATTAATCTACAATGTGCATAGTTTAAAGCACATTGTAGAGGAAGTTATAGATCATGGAAGTTTAGAGCCGAACTCTGCCTTTCCTTTTGAATCATACATGAGGAAAATTAAGCGTTCAGTACACTGCAGATTTGCTGCGGCTAAACAAATCACACAGCGATATGCCGAAGAAGTTTACTTTCAAAGTATACTGAATCAGGTTATGGCTGACAATGTCACTGAGCCTGAGGTAACTCATGATTCTTCCAAGGAAGTCGTAAGTTACAGGAACTCAAAGCTATCTACCGCAAGGTCGGACGATGTAGTTATCGCCAATGGTCGGCCAGGGTTCGTCACAAAAATAGCTGATGAAGGCCGAATCAGGTTCCGAGCATTCCATAATACTTCTGATTTATATACCGACCCTTTTCCCTACAGTAATATTGGTATGTTCAAGTATTCTACTTTAAGCCACGAATGTACATGGATGACACTGACAGACATACTTTTTAAGTGCATGTGTTTACGGACACAGCACTATGAGGTTATTATCCCCCTTTTGCATACATTCGAATAGGAAATGTGACATCATTTATCAAGGACTGTTGCAAATATAGTGCTACATGCAGTTGCTAGTGCTATGACATCATCCATCAGGAAGTGTTAAAGAATGTTCCGGAATGTAATTAATTTTCAATTTCTAACGCCTTGACATTCATTTATAGCATCAAAGTGGGAAGTACATTTTGGTTGACGATAAGGAGAAGATGCAAGTGATCTGCATTCCCAGCAAATGGCTGCTGAACAAGGATCATTACGTTTATCACGATGATGTTAGTGGGCATGATATTGTTCAGAGTGTTGATTTAGATAGTCGATTCAAGTTGCGAAAATGCACTGTTATGCATCGTTGTGGTAAGTTGAAATAAATTTACATTTATTGTTTTCAGAAGACTACAACGTAGCCGAGGAATTAAAAGTGTGTTTAACAACAATACTGGGCTACAATACTAATATCAAGACTAACAATGAAACTCAGCCTTATGACGCCGAAAAGCCGAAAAGGTAAATTGTTTAACTTATTATATCACTTATGTTAGGACTGTCAAATGAACAAATGCCGATTATTTATGCACCTCAGAAGAACTAGAGGTTGCTGAAGTTGAGGCTGGATTTGCCCCGGTGGAATTTTCAGTTGTCGACATTTTGACAGGAAACTTTTTTCCGATTGCGAGGTTTGTACCTAGTTTATCAATACTCATATAGTAGTTCATCAAAAGCTGACGTGTCATCACCACCACTTCCACGTACGTCTACGGAAGTTAATAAACCGTAAGTTGCATTTACTGTATGCCAGATAACAAACGTTTGTGCGATGATACAAGTAAAAGGCTTATGAAATCCGTCTATGAACTATCAACGAAGATTGATAGAATGCTAGCTTTATACGAACGCTTAGCCATGAGTGTAGTAGACAGGCGTACGGAAGAGAAGGATAGTGATGCAATCACTCTCCCATTAAGAACGCATTAGGAGTTGCGTTCTTTAGAGGCAGCTTTTGAAAACCAAAAATTTTGGGATCATTTCGTAAGTTGTAACAAGTGTTTTAACAAATTTTAGGTGGAAAGATTATATCACCTACTGTGTAAGGATCCTCGAAATCAGCGAAAGCCTGTCTGCAATACCTTCTTTCGCCAGAACTGGCGAACACTTACACCTTGCACAGAACCAGAAGTAAATTTGGTATTAGTAAGTACAAATTTTACTCGACAGTTCAAAGTAAGTTCACATTACTGTATTAACATATTTGTAGGTGCTTTGTGTTCACGTTTCCGAAGTGCAAGCTGCCCGAAAAAGGATATAATACATGACATGGCTACAGCAAGCCAGGCTTTCTTGCATGACGCAAGAGATAAAGTACATAAACGTGGATGGCGATCCAAAGAAAGGGTGAGTAAAACCACTTAAAATGTTTGTTATAATACATATTTGTAAAGCCTTGGATATCCCAAAGGGACATAAGGTTGCGATTTCTAGAAGCTCATACTTTCAATGGACCTGTCCTTGACCATCAGTCGCACATTCGCAATGCAACTTTCATGAAGCGCGCCAACTGTAGTGCTGATTAAAACCATCTACATTCATATCTTATGAATTATCAACCCAGCTATATAATTTACTACAGTGTATATTGTATCATTTGTAACAATTTAATCTTGCCAGTAAACTGGCATGCCTCATGTAACAAACGGTTATTTGAGAATAAATTATTATTATTATTATCATTATTGTTCCTACTCCTTCCCTTTCTACTCTTTTGTATATTGTTTTATACTACTTATTTAAATTCAGTAAGCAGTTGTATTCCCACCAATTTTCACACTTATGTTGTAACTGAAGTTCACTTTGGGGATTTCCCCAAAGTTCGCAGGATGATACTTATCATTGTATTTATCAATATAATCACTGTACTTTAATAACTGTGAAGGTTTATTACTTGGCGATCAATACTTAAAGTGATACAACTTTTGTCTTGTCCGTTTCATTTTCAGCTGGCTTTGCAGGCTTTATCAAACGTAACTGTAAGTTCTTTGTTCGCATTATTAAGAACACTGTCATACTGTTGGTACATCATCGACCTTTCACATATCTTAACACGTTATTATACACTAAAAGTGATTTTGTTTATTTTATAGAGTATTGTCAATGACAGTTCTACAACGGAATGAAAAACTTCGTGTACATGAATTATATGTAAGATTATTAACTGTAATAAACATTTATATACGTCATAAATCAGTCTTTTAAAATTAGCGATAAATCGGTTAACATTAAGTTTATTTGGCGATGCGCGATTAACGGAAAGTAATAAAACATCCCAGTAAGAAACATACGTAAGCATTCTTCCTAGGTCTTCCATGATGTCTAGAGGTTTTTGTAAAGGTTTTGCGTTGAAACAGTTTTGCAGGAAAGCCCCAAGATTTAGGGAAACTTCCCCAACGTTTGAGTTAACTCCCTCAATGTTTGGGGAAATTTTGGGGTTTGGGTCTCATTTCCCCAAAATTTCCCTAATGTGGGTCAAATGTTCACCAAAATTGGCAACTCGGGTTGGGCTGCCTCTCGTCCTTTCTTTTACTTGCTCCCTCTTTCAGCCCCTTTGAGATATGGAACGAGTGACTTCATCCTGCACCATCTTTAAAGCCTTAGATATTCCAAATGGACATAAGGTTGCGATTTCTAGAAGCTCCCACCTTCAATGAACCTATCCTTGACCATCAGTTGCACATTCGCAACGCAACTTTCATGAATCGCGCCGACTGTGATACTGACTAAAATCCATTCACATTCATATCGTTTAAATTATCAACCCAGCTGAGTAATTCTCTACAGTGGATATCGTATCATTTGTAACGATTTGATCTTGCCTGCAAACTTGTATGCCACATGTAACAAACTGTTATTTAAGAATATATTATTATTATTGTTATTATCATTATTATTACTAACAGTGGTCTTGCATCTGTGGAATGTGTTAAACATCAACCGGTTAGGATAGAACAAAAAACATCAGCACCAAGTTAATGTGAGTTAATTCTTGTCTATTCTTTATCAACCTTTACTCTCCAGTACACTATGTTGACTTGTCATTATTATTATTTCACCACTCGTTGCCTTATTTATAACTCATATATTTCTACACTTTTCCGCCTAATCTGGTCTAGAACTATGCTACAATGTACCCTTTTTAAAGTTTATACTCTGATCGACAACCTATACTTTACACTATGGTAAATTAAAGCACTGCATTGATGCCTTACCCACAGTCCATAAGTTGCAACTGCCTGATAAGCTTGTAAAATGACACTTATGAAAATAATCCTCCAGCAATTGCTCTAATATCAACAGCAACTCACACACCGCAATACGAAATAATGCTAGACTCTGTAAAAACCCAACAGCTTTAACTCACAACATGCACATTTTCACAGCAGTAGAATGCCCTACAACAAACATAGTGGACTGGCGGTACTCACTCATCCTAGGGTGAGGCTACAATCGACAAAATCCACACCTACAGTAAGATCCTTGAAAGTTCCAGGAACCAGTACACCATACACAACACGAACATCTCTCCTGGCGACAAGATCAGGTAACCCCGCATTCCTTACCAGAAACATTCAACCCCCACAACTAATCATAGTAGGACCAAAACTGCCCACCGAACACAAGGAAGCTATAACGTAGGCCCACTTGGGCACCTACCTATTGATTCTAGACACTATCAAAGCCAATATACCCTGTACAATCCTCTGATCCTTTAACTCGCCATATACATCACCTAATCCTTTTATATCTCTCTCCCGCTCGACATTGCTGCTATACTTACTTACTTACTTACGCCTGTTACTCCTCGTGAAGGAGCATAGACCGCTCACCAGAATTCTCCATCCAACCCTGTCCTGGGCAATCCTTTCCAGCTCCGTCCAGTTGTAATTCATCGCTTTCACATCTGCTTCTATTATCCGACGTAATGTGTTCTTTGGCCTTCCTCTTTTCCGCTATCCTTCAGGATTCCAAGTTAGTGCTTGTTTCGTGATGCATTTTGATGATTTGAGTAATGTATGTCCTATCCATTTCCATCGTCTTTTCCTAATTTCTTCTTCAGCTGGAAGCTGATTTGTTCTCTCCCACAAAAGGCTGTTGCTGATGGTATCCGGCCAATGGATGTTGAGTATCTTGCGTAGACAACTATTTATAAATACTTGTACCTTCTTGATGGTGGTTGTTGTAGTTCTCCAAGTTTCAGCTCCATACAGTAGAACTGCCTTGACGTTGGTATTGAAGATTCTGACTTTGATATTGGTTGAAAGTTGTTTTGAGTTCCATATGTTCTTCAACTGTAGGAATGCGGCCCTTGCTTTGCTGATCCTCGCCTTTACGTCTGCATTTGAACCTCCTTGTTCATCGACATTGCTGCTATGGGATCTTCAAATGTTAAGGGCGACAATTTCACTAACTTGAGACCATCTACTATATACTCCAACCCGATATCGAGTGACACATTCTTCTCACCATCCGTAACTATCTGTGATATTGAGGTTGTTCTCGTATGCCCACCAGTCAGACTCACGTTTTCAATTTTATGCTGGATGAGCTATTCTACTAAGACAACCTATAACATGCTAACTTGAACTTTTATATTAAGACTTTTTGGCTGGCATCGGATCAAAAAATCAAAAACTAACCAGTAAAAGATATAGCTATTAGTTTTCTGAACACTTAATTATATTCCTTAAGGAGTATATGGTTATATTGTATTTGGATGATTTAACCCACGTACTTTATGTATCTACAGGATCTATTCAAACCTCTACCTAATATCAAGGAATATGTATAATCGTGTATGATAAAGTACTGTTTGCACTATTTTACGAACTATCACTTAAATCATATTTGGATACTATAAATCATTTAATTTCCGAAATTACCTGTCCAATTCGGTGAGTCTTTCATAGTTTTTTTTACAGTTTTTTTTCCAAAAAGCTGTTTCATATACTTGTACATGAAACAACATAATAATCTTAGACGGTAATAAAATTTTAAACTACTTATCTCTGCACCTCCCAATTTCTACTAATACGGAATTTCAGTTTATATATGTATCACATACCGTACTTACTTTGATTGTTTGATACTAATTATCGACATTTCTAAATTACTTTACTATATAAGGCTATCTTTCGTGTCATATATATGTTAAAATTTATACAACTTGCTCCTTTATATTCTATTTTGCCTCCACACAGGTACTGACATAAATACTTCATCTCCACTACAATCTTCCTGCCATTGTCATCTTTTGTTTTTGACACCACTAGTCCTCACGATACATTCACTCTTGGTTAAAACATAGATTTTGATTTTTAGACTAACTTCAGCCCTCAGAATTGATTTTTTCACCCCTTTCTATTTCTAACATTCTGTTCAATCCACTTGTTATACGTCACTTTCTTATCATGCCACAAAAGAAAATGGAAACCCCTGCTTCTGGGCGTCCAACCAAACGTAGGAAAACGACACAATTTAACACCACTGCTGACACGATTTCTGACAGTTTCAACGAGACGAGCCACTCCGTTCATCCGGAAGCAGACAAGCTTTTACCAGTTGTCTCCATTCCAGATATGTTGAAAATTCTATTGGTAAACAGTGATGATAATCATAACTGCAACCATATGGATCATAAAAAAATTTCGCAAGTAGACATGAACATTCTCAATACCCTTAAGTATCTCATCAACCCCAACCTCATAGAGAGTATAGGTCAAATGAATGACATAAATAATTTCCGGGATCGTGTTGCATCACATGTATTCGAGATAACAAAACGATCTTTCAGTGCAGTTGTGCTTAATATAACGGACACATATGCCCTTAAAAATATCAAATCTAGTCTGCTTATAGCCAGCATTATGACACACGTACCATGTGTATGCATAAGACTAAAAAGAGGTCACCCTGGTATTCACTCACTAATCTTGTTCTAATTCAACTCATCTTATTCTTATTCTTTCGTTCAATACCCGCTCTCTGTCCAATAAAATTATTCATCTTGTAACTCTTGTATTCCTTTTAAATCCAACCATTGTACTTATTACGGAAACGCGGTGTAATTCATTTATATCCGATCATTCCTTGAATGTAGATAACTACGTTTTCTTTAGAACCGATAGATGTTATGGAATAGGAGGCGGTACAATTATCTATGTCCGTTCAGACATTCAAGTGTGTAAATTTGAGAAAAAATCCTTTGATGCTATAGACGACTCCACTTGGGTTACTGTAAACTGTGGATCCCAAAATTATTTACTGGTGGGATGTATATATAGACCACCTCATGCGGATACTAAGTTTGGCAGATTACTAACAAACATCTTTTTCATTGTTTCGCACCAAAGACATACTTTTAAAATTATCGAAGGTGATTTTAATCTGCCAAAAATTACATAGAGTGTGATCCCGTTACCAGGTCAATATAACAAGCAAGTTGAAACACTAGAAATTTGTGGATGGGTTCACCAGGTTCGAAAACTGACTACGAGGAATAATATACTTGATTAATTATTTACAATCAACATAAACTCTATCTGAGTGCATACCAGTCAAGAGTTTTTTATGAGTGATCATAGAGTTTTATTGAGTATTATTCATTCTTTAAACGCCATACAATTGAACTCTAAAGCTTCAATGACGTACCGGAGCAGACATTTTGATCAAAAAACATGGAAACGGACTGGAACTCTCATTCAATGTTTACCATGGGAAACTTATTTTACCACAAATAATGTTGACATTGCGCTTTCCAATCTATATCACAACCTGATATATTGCTTTGACTGCACTGCTCCAGTTATTGGCCGTGTGGCTTATAATGTTAATATGGGCCAAAATACTTTTTAAAGAAAGCCGAGGAAATTAAAATGCCGCCACTACAAGCAGAATGATGTGTATGCACTTCAAAGTATACTTAAATTAATCGACAGAAATGCTTAATCTAAACGTAAGTATTATATGAATAAAGAAAATAAATCTCTACGTAGTTAAAGCCCAGAATTATCAATAATTCAGCTTCTTAGATCCCGTGTGAAGTCGAATTCCCTTGGCACGACTAAATTCTTAATAGTTGACGGAAACATTGTTGACGACCCTAATACTATTTGCGAACAATTCAGCAAGCACTTCTCGCAATGCTACAAAACTGGAACTGAAAGTTACATCATTACATTTCCAATGCTAACATCCAGACATCTGTCGAAAGTCGATTTCACACCCTACAACATCGAGCAGGCCATAGCTGCCCTGAAAACGTCTTATGATGGTGGACCTGACGGGATACCTTCATCATTTGTGAAATATGGAAGTAGAGAATTTCCACTATTTTGTCTGAAACTTTTCAATCTATCTATGGAATATGGGACCTATCCATCTGTGTGGAAAACATCCCTTATCACTCCTAGACTCAAAACAGGATCATGTAGTGATATTACTAACTATAGGCCAATTAATTTACCAACCGTGCTCTCAAGAACCATAGAAAAAATCAAACACAAACAGCTATTATCATTTTTACCTTCGGCTGGTCTGATTAGCCCATCCCGACATGGGTTTATGACTAAACGCTCATGTTTTACATCGCATCTGGAATTTTTTGACCAAATTACTCAGAGAAGAGATGTTGGTCAGTCAGTAATAATTCTTTACTTTGATTTAAGTAAGGCTTTCGACAGTGTCTCACACAAACGTCTTCTTCTAAAACTCTCTTCACTTGGCATACAGAATCCCTTTTTATCTTGGCTCAAATCTTTTTTAGAAAAACGTAGCTAAATCGTTCGCTTTGTATCTTGCTACTCTAAACCTGTTAAAGTAACCAGTGAGGTTATACAAGGAAGTGTGATTGGTCCATTACTCTTGATCTCTTTTACCAATAACATGCGTTCGCTCTTTCACTATAGTAAACCTTTCCTTTTTGCTGATGACCTAAACGTGGTTTATTCATTCTCTTCTCCCACCAAACAAAGCTATATTTCAACGGTATTCCAAGAGGAAATAAACAAGTTATACGAATGGACTGTTTCGTGGAATTAGCCACTTAAATTTGACAAAAGTGGATTTATTCGCATTGGTCACTGCCTTAACCTAAATCTGGCTATACACAAACATACACTGAAACCTCTCAACACTGTTCGTGACCTGGGTTTAAGATATAGCAACAGTCTGAACTTTTCTGAGCACATTATATACCAAGTATCCTAAGCTAGAAAGCTCATCGGATTCATAATAATAAACTTGTGGAACAGACTGCCTGTGAACCTCCGTCTCAACGAAACTGTAGTGGTATTGGGTCCTGACAGGAGGCAATTTAAAAAATAGATGTAAATAGTTTTTAATGTTATTTGTATTTACTTTGTCAATTTTTCACTGTATGTACATTTGTCACTAAATTACTGCACGTGTTGTTTAAGCGAATGACCCTGAACACTCTTTCCGTTGTGTAATTACATAGCTTGACATTCTGTTGCTTGTCAATAAATACATGGATACACACATATCCCTCGTTCTATTTCCGTTTGTGATTGAGCTAACTGAAATCTAAATCAAATATTACCTGCATTTATAGACTGTGAGTGGGAATATACCATACCTTACATTGAATTGCATTACTGGAGAGTTCGTCAACCTGATTGGAATGACCAAGCATTTATAATTGTGGATTTTCAGTACCAGACCAAAGCTGAACACGCATCAATTTGGTGAACTTAAGTAAAGTCCCAATTTTCTATTGTATTAGTAACAATTAACCTACATATATTAACATTAATATTGACCCTTAATAACTTTGTTGATACTTTTTACGTTTATATATCGTCTGGTCCACCACCACAACATTAAAGTTAATGCTCAGATGATAAGTAATTGAGTTTGGCCTTGTGAACTTTTTAGAAATGTCCTCATTATCTGTATCCGAAGACATGTCGGTGGTAAATTCAACATCAAGCAGGCCGTAGCTGCCCTGAAATTTTCGTCTGACGGTTGACCTAACGTGATCACTTCAATATGCAAGTGCTTTAGCACAGGTAAGACCTACCTCTATGCCGATGACTTAAAAGTCATCTATAAAACTGACATTTGAGATGCATGTGGTACTTCGCATACAATCCAACATGAGCTGAACATGGTAGACGACTAGTGCAAACGCTGGAGGCTAGAGCTCAACACAGATAAATGTGACTGGTTATGTATAGGAGACACGACCTGGGGGTAAATTACTCACACAGTCTTAATTGCTCTGAACACAACTCAGCCAAATCATTTAAAATGCGGAAATTGCTTGGCTTCATTCTACGTAATTTCTTTCAAGATGAATCTAACATCCTTCTTTATAAAGTTCATGTAAGACCTATTATTGAACACTGCCCTTTTTCATTTTCCAACCTACGCCTATCTGATATACTAAAGGTGGAAGGAATACAATGAGACCTCACCTGCAAAATACTTAAGACTGACTCAGTCATTGACTACATTTCCCGATGCCAAATCTTAGAAAAAGAACCCTTTTGGGAGAGAAGGCTTAGAGCTTATTTGATTCTCTACATCAAACTGTTCAAAAACCTTACCTATTCAACGTGTAAGATAGTTCTTGCCCAAGATTCACACGAATACGAACTTCGAAACAAAGTATCTACGGTAAAAACTGAGAAATACAGATCGAAACTCGGGAAAACTTCGTCCTCATCAAGTATGCAATAATATGAAACAGCCTTCCATCCGAAATTCGCATGGCAGATGAATTACATACGTTTGTAAAACTGCTTGATCGAACCCCCACTTACACTTATCTTGCACGCACGAACACATCTGCGCCCTACTCAGACATCCTAGGCTCTCTCCATGTCTAAAACAAAATAGACTTCAGGTTCATTTTGTTTTCTTTTTCTACTTTGCAGTTGTATTAGTTGGTTTTTCCGCATTATTTCTTCACTTGAAGTAGACAGGTAACTCTCTGGACCTATCGATACTGTTCATTCTCTTCTCCCACCAAAGAAAGTTATATTTCAGCGGTTACCCAAGAGGAAATAAACAAGTTATACGAATGGACTGTTTCATGGAATTAGCCACTTAATATTGACAAAAGTGGATTTATTCACATTGGCCGCTGCCTTAACCTAAATTTGATTATACACAAACATACACTGAAACCTCTCAACACTGTTCGTGACTTGAGCTTAAAACACAGCAACAGTTTGAACTTGTAGTGACTCACATTTATCACGAGAAAAAGTATTATTATAACCAGTTGTACCAGTGTTTGTTTTAATGTGCTTTTGTTTAACTGTGCTAATTATAGCCATTTTGTGCTCCAATACCTTTCATTATTGTTCCGCGGTTTTTGCTACTGTTCGCACGTACTCCATTCTCCTGCTTTCGCTTGTACCGTTCTTGGAACGATCTCGGTATTCATTCGATACCACGAGATCGCCAAACGAATAAATCTGGTTACGCTCAACCTACGCCTTCTGATTTCCTTGGCACGTGTTTTTTGATAGCGGTGTTCATAGTCAATCTCCAGTCGACAACACGCTACAAACTATTCTGAGCATATTGGATCGCAAGTATCCAAAGCTAGAAAGGTCATCGGATTCATAATAATAAACTTCAATAATATCGAATCGAAATTACTATTATTATGCACAAAATGTATCTTACCCATTCTTGAATATGGTATTTTAGTTTACAGTAATTGCAAGCATAGTGACCTGATTAAAATTGAAGGTGTTTAAAGAAGGTTCACCAAAGCTGTTTTGCGGTATTCTGACAACAAGGACTATCACCAAAGATGTCAACAGCTCAAATTAGAACCTTTTTGGATCAGACGTATCAAATTAAACCTTGTCTTTATCTACCGGCTTATTAACTGTATTTCTTCGGTATCCACCTCTTCATACTCTATGATATTATCCCACAATCCTATCAATAAAAAACTATTCTAGCGATTCAATGACCTACACAAACTTACGCCAGAATGTTTTCGTTATTCACTACTCAACCATGTAGATCAGACTGTCTGTGAACCTCCGTTTCAACGAAACTTTAGTGGCATTGCGTCCTAACAGGAGACAATTTAAAAAATAGATGTTTATTAATTGTTACGATACGATGAGTCAGTATAGACAATGATGAAGCTTCCGTGTAAATTCTTATACATTAGGCATTCACATATGAGAAATCTACCATTCTAGGATTAGGTCTATTGTTTGAACAGCACTAATATCATAGTAGAACATAATCCTACAAAATCACAACCCGGTTCAAAAGTCTGCTTGATGATTTTCTTTTCAAAAGTGGATTGTGTCACCTATTGAATATTAATGTGTTTAATAATGATCAATACAAACAAGGTCCGTCATCTATTTAATTGACTGAAAAACAAAGTGTAATCTTTGAAAATTTTATTTTATTTCTATTCATCTTAATATATGAAGTCTGCTTGTGTTCGTACGTATAATTATTATTGTTATTAATATAATTATTGCTCCCTCAACACATAAGACACTCTTTTCATTTCTTCAATTCCTTCTAAACATATTTTATTCTTAAACATCAAAAGTCTATAACTAAAAACAAACAGAAAACAATTTATCTCACGGTTCACTTCAATAAATAAACTTCTCAGATTCATTTTATCTTCACCACATATACACAACATATAGAAATTCATATTTGATTATCCTTTGCAATCAATTGTTAATTTCATAGAATAATTCTGCATTCGTACTCTGTGTTCATAAACACGCCTAATAAACTGTTTGCGTATTTCAAGTTTCCTTTATTTCTATTCCCTTATTTTCTCCCTTTCCTTCTTTCACCTCAATTTAATATTCTTCTCTATTACACATAACCTGATTTATTATTATTACTCTATTATCGATATTATCTTTTCTCATTTTTAAATATGTCAAATATAATGTTAACATTATTGAAAGATGTGTAATATTGCATTTTCTAAGAAACCCCTGGTGGTTTCTTCACAACACTTATGTACCCATAAGTTGTTTGTGAATATTTATAATATAGATAGGTAGACCAAGGACATTCCAGTCTGATTTCCCGCTATTCTAGAATCACTTGTATTTTGAACCTAATATTCGGAAATTCTTTTTTTCACATAGGTGTTTCGTCGTGTTTATGTGTTCTCATATCCTCATTTCACTTGTGTGCTCTGAAATAAAGTAACTTCGTTAGAAGGGTTGGATGAGTTTGTTTGAAGTGAGCGCGTGGCAGGAATGGAGTTTGGGTGATACTCTTGTACTTTGTAAAACACTAGATATATGTTTGTCAATTTATGCATAATCTATGGAACACTAGTCGGTTGGGGTAGTAGTCGAGCGCAAAAGTGTGTCGGAAGTCTTGTTCCTGTAGTTCGTCATATCAATATAGAAAATGAAATCAAGATATTTACCAGTGTGTAGTTTTCATGACACTTAGAGCCTCTGCAATTAATACAATGTTAAGTGGTAGTTATCCCGTGATCTTTAGTTTACTTTATTACTGAAATATCTTTATATATCTGGCAATTGCATGTGAAGTGGTTTACTTCAGTCATGCTGCATGAATGGAAAAACAAGGAGCAGTATGCATCAATAACAACTTGACATAACTTCTCAAACATTCGAAGTTTGGCGTCGATATTTCCAGTCTGATACGTTTCATACAGATAATGCGCTGCCACTATTTTGTTTAGTTAATGCAGCAAATTCCTGCACACACTGATGTGCATTACGTGTACATGAGAAGACATTACCAATCGTTATCCGATCTCTATTGTTAGTGAGCAGTTAAATTTTTCTCGCGTAGAAAATAGGCTTACATAGTCCAAAATGCTTCAGATAGTTTTGGAAGTTTGAGTTTGTTGTAATTTAT
Source organism: Schistosoma margrebowiei (assembly GCA_944470205.2). Taxonomy (NCBI): domain Eukaryota; kingdom Metazoa; phylum Platyhelminthes; class Trematoda; order Strigeidida; family Schistosomatidae; genus Schistosoma; species Schistosoma margrebowiei. The sequence continues at coordinate 22,598,587 of OX104024.1, forward strand.
TAGAGCTGATTTGAGTGAGAGTATTAGCATTTTAAACGTCTGTGAGCATGACCCGAGTCAGTAGTCTATGAGTGTTAAAAATCATCGTTTAGAGAGCTATCTAGATTAGCAACAACTAAACATCCAGGTCAAATGTACAGTCTGAGTCATCGCTGCAATGGAAAGTGAACTCCTTTGTATATTAGTACAGTCAATTGAAAAATCATGAATATGATAATGCTTAGCATCATTATTATGTGATTCACAAACTTTTGTGTTAGATGTTTCATAAGACTTAAAAAACAATGTTTCAAAAGACTGGATCTAGTGGTACTTGATCTTTGTTTGTTCGCGTTTAAGTTCAATTGACCAGCTGGCAATAATTTAGTGTTGAATACTTGTGCCTGTCACATTCACAGGATGCTTCGTAACTCATAAATGTTTAATAGAAACGTTTTCGTTAAAGGTATTTTCAGAGCTTGTTATCCGGTAACAGTAGATAGTGACATTGCACCCAATAATACTTTGGTCAGGCAATAAGCTAATATCTATACAGTCCCTCCAGAAATTCAAGTATATATTATCTTGAGAGGACCAAAACACACTATTCTCAAGCCGTGATTTTATTTTTTCAATAACCATGAACGTTTATTAGGAGGACCGATATGTTTATGTCCATTAGAAAGATGCTAGATAAGAGGTCAAACTATGTGATTGACGACTGATGGATAATTTATTTGCTAGGAGCTACGAAAGCGAAACGTTCTTGTGCAAAATTTTCTGTTTCTTTAGAATTTCAGCGTATGAAACCGACAATTATTACAAGGTTGATTAGAGGTTGCATGCTTGTATATAGTCTTGTTGAGAGTGAAGTAATTTACTTCGTCAGCAAACTAAAAATAAACTAGCTAGATATTCAATGCTGATGCTGATCATGTTAGTAACGCTTTGTACTCCACTAGCTTAGAGCGTCCAATCAAGCACCCTCAAACGATCACGTCCCAACTCATTATGCAATCCGTCAACTGCGATAAATAACGACACCGGTGATCATAAGTAAGATACTTCTGTCAAAAATCCAAGTGCATCTTCCTGCTTAATCACCCTCAACTTCTATTTTGTAATATGACTGAAAATAAAGGGCATATTTACTTGGTATCTGTAAGCTTTTTATCATATAGGGCCGGAGAAATGTTGCTGACCACTAACCAAGTTATCCGGCAGTTGGATCACTGAATGTCGAACAACTCATGGACTCCCGACAAGGTCAGGGACGACAAACGAGCATCAGTTGGTCGTACGCCATGGACTGGTCTTTGAGGTGGTGGTCGCAATACATTCTCTGTACCCTTTCCTACTGATATATTTCCATAATAACGTTATTTGTTTTATACGGTCTTCAAAGCAGCCATAGTACCCTGATACGACGAGGGGGTAATCCATGTATGTGCTGACTACGAGACGTGACTTCGAGGTTGGAGTGTCCGTCTCACCACTCCTGTCTAACTGAAGTTGGCATCTAATCATTCGGCATATATCATCTACATTAGTGATTTACAACCATATGAGTAGTTGCCTTATCACTCTGTGGTCCACTTATAAATTATTCCAACCATGTTGCTGGTAGCATTAAGGGTTATTCAGCCTGCCAGAAGATTGATTAAATTGCGATGCTTTGACTAAATATCTTTGTCATGAGCTTGATTTCTTTAAGCTCGCTTGATGTTCCAGCACGTTTGCAGGTAATTTTAATCTTCTGAGTTGGTTGTATTAAAAAAACGAAGGTGTGTTCTAATCAATTAATGAACGGACTCCTTATTTCAGATAATAATTTTATTCAGAAGAAACATTTCAAGCTCAAACGTCTTATGTTTGTGGATTAGAACAACATATATAGGGGAACAATATTGCTCTCATCTGGGTCCTCGTCAGGATTTAATATAATACACAGTAATCTCGATATGTACATGCTAGATTTTTTAACCAATTAAGGTAGTCAATGAATCAATGATAACGGTGGAATAGATTACATAAATAATACTATTAGGTTAGAAGTACAACCTGATAGTGTGATGATAGTTGCACAATTGTGATAAAATCAACAAAGGCTTCAATTTACTACAGAACATCTAATTGGATATAATTTTGTCCGTTTATATATGTTAGGCTAGTGTTTTTCGTCCGAGAAATCGTTGTGCGTACTTATAGTAGACAGTTACATGCAAATCCAGACGTTTGAAACAAATCTTGATTGAAAATTTTTCTTATTAGTTCAATAATCACATACTGAGAGAAGGAAAGGTATATGAGTGCCTAAAGCCTTCTCTTGGTTGGACATTGAAATTTTGTATATAGCCTCTGGCCTTAATGGTGGGGTTTGAAATGTTAGACCTTGAGAACAACCTTCGGTACTGTGTACGAATAGGTCCCGCTTGGCACTTTGGAATTGTCACAAGGTGGGTTGTGACAGTTACTGGGTGCCAAACCGGTCAATTCGTTGGACGTCATAGCATCTACACACTAGCATTTTGTATACATCATGGTAAGCAATAATTGTTCAACTCCATCTCTCATTTTGGCTTGTCCATGGACTTACCGGTCTCTGGTTTTGACTTATTTGGTCTGCAATTATCTTGCATCTGATAACTCCTGCGACTAAGTTACTCTAATTTTCGTTACGTAGGTCAACATAATATAGCATTGATGTGATCAAATCACTGCCATTGGCCCCAAATGCCCCGGTACAGCTGAGAGTGAGGGAGAGTCCGCTCTCCCTCTTCAAAATGATCTCATATGGCCATGCGTATATGGCCTCTGCCAGGGAAGTCCTACTCACTGCCTCCTCGTGGCGGGGGTGTTGTTTACGAAAATGAGAGGACGAAAAGCGAATGTCCGGCCCTTTAACCGGATTCCAAACTAGTCTTCAGTAATAAGGATGATAAGTTGGTGAACCTGTGTTAATCCTGACAGATCGCCTTACAGTGAAGGTCCAGTTTCTCCTCGAAAGTATCCACTGATGTGGTTGATACCACTTGTTCTGGTAAGGGGTTCCAATCATTGACTACTCGATGAGAAAAACGGGATCCCACTTTAAGTTTATTAGATCGCGGTTTATGAACCTTCTTGCTATGACCTCGGAGATTATTAATGCTGGAGGGAGCAAAAAGACCAGACATATTAACACCCAAACCATAATTGAAGATACGAAATGCCAGTATAAGGTCACCTCGCGTCCTACGATACGACAAGGGGAATAGGTTTAGGCGTTTTAAATGCTCATTGTAAGGAATTCTGGATAGACCCTTCACTAATTTCGTTCCCACACACTGGACACGCTCAAGCGAGTTTGTATGCTTTACCAGATATGAGCTAGCTGCTTGGATACAGTACTCTAAATGTGGTCTTACGTAGGTGGGGTAGAAAATTCGAAACATTTCCTCGTTAAAAGATTTGAACGCACGGCGAAGTGACCATAACACATGAAAGCCTTTGACAGCGGCTGCGCTGCAATGTCCAGTTGTTTTTAAGTCATGACTTATTATTACTACTAAATCTCCATGCTCTTGAACACATGGAAGAGGTTTACCATCAATACTATTATGGTAACTATTACCGTGACCGATGTGCATTAGCACACTCTTCCCAGCATTGATTTATAAGCTCTACTCTCGAGCCCATCTAACTAAATTGTCTAAGTCAGCTTGAAGATCCAGATGATCAGCTTCACTTTTTATTGTTCTCCAGATTTTTACGTCATCCGCAAACAATAATGTCGACGACCTAAGCAACAGCGGTAACTCATTAACTTAGAGAAGGGAGAGCAGAGGGCCTAAGATGGTGCCTTGGGGTACACCACTTTTAACCGGCTTCCAGTTGGATAGCGTCCGATTGACTCTTACTCTCTGTCTGCGGTCACATAATAAGTTACCTATCCACTCCTGTACAGTACCTATTATTCCGAAGCTCGTGAGCTTCTGCATAAGACCTAATTGTGAAACCTTGTCAAATGCTTTGCTAAAATCTATGAATATCACATCGACAGACAGGCCTTTATCTAAGGCTGCTGTCCAATCGTCTCGCAATAAGTAAGTTAGTCAAGCATGAACGCTTGTCACGAAATCCATGTTGCTCAGGAGCTAATAGTTTGTGTGAATCTATGTGGCTTAGCAACCTAACCGGAATTATCTTTCCAAGCAACTTAACAACAATGCTAGTTAGACTGACAGGCCGGTAGTTAGATACGATCTGTCTCTGATTCATCTGGGGAAGCTGGAAAACCCTGATTCCAAACCAATGGTGCACATGGGCTCCAGTATCCTACGGGAACAAATGGCGTATGAACCAATCGTTGGTCACCGGCTACCATGGGACTGCATCTCCTTACGATGCTCCCACTGCCTTTTGGATCAGACCGACAGGTCGAGGAGTGGCCCTCTAAGAAAACCACCTGCTTCGGTTTGGGCACCCGGGCAGTATCACAGCCCTCAGACATATCAAATGAGACTTGTGTGGAACATACGTATTTGTTGCCTCCTTGTACCTATACCTATGTGTTAAAACAAATAACTGCCATCGATCTCGTGACTAGCTTGGTGAATCTGGGCGTTATTTGTTGTGCGATGAAGTAAGTCACAGTGTCTATGGATAGTTAACAATAATTTGGTATACATTTGTGAAGGGTGGAATAGTCTAGTAGTATCATTTTATTCCTAATGTTATTAGAGTTCATTCTTAAATAGAGATTCATGCTTCTGCTGAATACCTAAGCCTCTACTTTAATACGTGGATCGAAATCGCCGTTTATTTCGCAGACATTGTGTATAATACCACAGACAAGTTTCAGCCGTAACTCTTCGAGTTATCGAGTGGGATTCATGACTTCAATGCACGATTAAAGCCCCATCTGTCGACGCTTTCAAAAGAAAAGCCGGATCATTTGAGAGACCAACATCGCCCAGACTGACACAGATCACCTAGCCTACCGTCCTTTTCAAAATGAAACAGTCCCTGCCTACCATGACCCACACACGATTTACTAGGGGTAATTTTGGTGACCGCAATCTCTGAATTTCGGGAATACTGAAGCATTTGTGAGTTCTGATGGACAGCCAAGGATCGACCCATCAAAAGCTATTTCCCTTATATCCATACTGACATATTACTCACCATGAAGCTCTCCTGCTGCCCTGTTGTTTGTTACTTCTCATTATTTTGTAGTGCTTTTCTATCAGAATTGTTGAACAGACATGTGTTAGGTTACCTGTAATGTGAGGTAAACCATTCTGTGAAATTATTTTCACAGGTGTTTACGTTCCACTGAGGCGATGGAGTGTTATCTGAATCGTGGAGTAAAATTATCATCGTTATATAATCTTAAGTGTAGTGTGGAAAAGCAAGCCATAGATATACTCTTAGAGTTTTGCAGTTAATCTGGGTTTAGAAGTTACAAAGTAAGGCTGTGTCATTCTTACAAAGGATGAGGGCAAGTCTCCCTTTAGAAAACACATATACGCAGTTACCATGCAGTTCCCAAAACGTCATCGATGGCAAAGTTGAAGAAGAATGACAAGTCTGGAAACTGTCTCAACAAGGTTAGTATACAACGAACATCACACTTATTTATGATATTTGTTAAACTTGAAATATGCTTTGAAGATGAGCTAAAGAACAGTAAGTCACTAAAGCATTTAAAATATATATTACGAGGAACGCAACAGCCTACTAGTCTTCTACATCACTTAGACCATATGGCGACTTCTAAGTTTTTCTATGATTCTTGGATGCTTAGTTTTTATCTGGTATTTCTGAAACGCAACCTTGGTGCTACTTAATTTACTATGATCAACAGACAGTGAAACACATTCTCCTAGGAAATAAACGGTATCTAAGTCGAAATAATGTTATCCACACTATAATAAAACATAACATTAAGGATAGTTTGCATCTGGTTTATTGAGTTTTGACCATTTCTATTCTTCAGAGATTGCAGTAATCTGTTTACATGCTAGTAAAGATGGAAAAAGTAGTGAACTTAAATGGACCATATGTAACGATTGGAAGAAATTACTGATCTTTAAATTTGACTAATCCCGATTTTCTCCTCTTTCAGAAACAACATAAACACTACGAGGCTGACATTAGAGCAGTGACACAAAAATCGAGTGCAGTATATATGTCCAAAAGTTCCTAGACTGTAAAGCGATACCTCGGAACGGTCTTCAAAAATTGTGGAGTGATCTTCAAACTTATTACGTTTATTGCCTTAACATAACCAGGTTATTGATAGCTGATTATAATATGATCAATTTAAGTCAATGCATGCGTTTCAGAGAAAGGACCTCAGGTAGTATATCGGAGAAGATTGCGCGGGAAGTTTATGCTGACCACGGAAAAATTATGATATCACAAACTTCCAGCAAGACTCGCTATTCGACCTGGAGCTATCCGAATGACTGCTATACCTAGACAACTGGCAGTACGACATCCATCTAACGCAGATTATTTAATTGGTAGTACAACTTATACTTGATTACACCAAAGCTGCGATCCATAACCATGTAAGCGAAGATTACGATGTATCTCCTACGCTAGTTCCTTTTGACTTTGACAGGACCTTACAACCTAGCAGGATATAAGCAATGTTTCAGGACGAAACCAGCGCTAGGGAGTTTAAAAGCTGATACTACGACGTTCTAAAATAAGAGCACTTGGGACAAACAACTTTGGCCGATAGATGGACAATTTTTCATGAACAACAGACATCGGTAACTGGACATTTTAAGAAATGCTAACTCATCTAATGTACGTAAAAACACGAAGTAAGTTTGGAAATCTCAAGTATTACATTTAGCCTTCCACGGTATCATTCGAAAATCTATCGCTCAGAGGATAAAATATTAAGCGAGGTAAACATAATTTCTATAAATTGTGAGCAGAAGCATGTAAGGTGAGTAATCAAAGACATCATTGTTTCAGTGTCAGGATTTTTATGCTATTCGGGACTTGAAATCAAGACTACCTCCCGAACATCTAACCTCAAACTGATCAGCAAACTAGTGTGTGAAGATCCAATCCTATGTAAGCTAGTTATCAGAGCAAGTTAGCACATCGTTGCCGCAAGCCGTTTCAACATATCCGAACCACTGGCAGGAAGAAGCCTGGTGTTAGGAAAACAATATGAGGTCATTTGGTGGTGCTTTAACCGGCAATCCAAAATGGCCTAGAATGCTTGACAGAGTATGTTTGCTCATTGCCAACCTCCACACGCAATACTAGAGATTATACAAATCAATGCCTCAGGACATTATTAGGTATAGCTCAAAACAGAAACTTATCGCGATCTTGCAGCAGTTGTTTATTACGTTCTCCATAAGATATGGCTTGCAAAGTGAGAGAAATCTTCTGTGGCTATATTTTTTATTAAATTACTACTCTGGTGCGTGCTACTTATATTGATATAAGTAATATATAACGTGAGTTAAAAGAACGTAATATCTGGCAGCAGAAGATGGGGAAGATCAAGAACACAATGGGATTTGTAAGAAATCGCATGAACAATGAAATGTGATGTTTGCAACAGCAACAGTCCGGTTTTATATGATGGAATGATATTTTGCAAATTAACGATTTACTATAGGGTTTTTCTATTTTACCAAGTAACTCTGTAATTTGTGCTAAGTACAATTTGGTTGTCCTCATCTGTGTTCTCCTTCACTACACTACTAATTAACTACCACTTCCGTTAATTAGTTCACTATCATGCTTTTCACAATATCACCCCGATGTGCTCTATAAATAAAATCTGTTCATGGATACGCCAAATATTGGAAATCCAATAAAAGATTTACCGATTAATGTACGAGTTTAATGCACAGAAAACGCTATAACGCTTAGGAAAACAATGGTAACTATAGATATCACAGACGACGCCAGAGTTTTACGGAGCGAAGAGGTGAATCATTGGTCTGATGCTGAAAACAAATTTAAAAAAGTGGGACAAGTATAGTAAAATTAAGAAGCTTAATGTGATTAATAAGTTATATCAACAAATCATTCTTATATCTGGAACAGTATTCATTTTATTCTGGATTTTGATCTGATTTCAGTTAATGTTTCCGGGATTACAATATCACAACTCATTTTGACAAATGAAAAAATGTTTTGGTTGAAATATTTGGTATATTTAATTCCTGTAAAGACAAATGTAGATGGTGAAATGCACAACTAATTCTAATCAGTTACAAGCGTAGTCGTCAGGGTTAGGATATTGTGGCAAAACGCTAGTTGTGGAACCTTTTTGAGGATTCTGAACAAACAAGTTCTACTAAAGAAAGTAGCACATGCAATGAGGTTTACGAATTTCGAACTGTAAGATGCTCTACGGTAGATAACACCGTCAGAGATAGTGGAAAAGAAATTGTCTATAAGTTACAGGATTGAATAGGTCAAGGAGTTACTATCATTTAAGTCCCAAAATGGTTGAATGGAACACAAAACAACTGTACATCAATAAGGCTTAGTACTTCCAACGAATGAACAGAGTAAAAGCTTATCTTTAGTTATTCGCTAAAAGACTCAAAGGATTACCGATAATTTGTTTAGTAAGACTAACAAAGCAGTAAATTTGGTTACGATCAGCAGCTGATTTGTGTATTTAATCTGACAACGAAAAAGTCGATCTCTCTAGATCAACAGTACCGTTTTGGACTGACGCTAAATGATGAGGTCTCGAAAAACAGAACATACATGCATTAGAGCAATAAACAACAGGAAGCATAGCTTTCATACTTACCAAATACCATCATGCATCAAATCAAAAGCTTTATTGATATCTTTTAATTGAAAATGATGAGTGATAAATTGATCAACCTTGATCGTCCCTGATAAATAGTCTTCAACTAGTTTGGGCACTGAATCACGAGACTTCCAACCTAATATGAATGTTGATAAGCCAAATGAATGTGTGCATTAACAATCGAATATATATATATATATATATATATATATATATATATATATATATATATATATATATATATATATATATATATATATATATATATATATATATATATATGACAAAGTATTTGTTGCTGATATTTGCAAAAGCGAATAGTTTTATGATATTTAGAATTGACCATCATAATAAATAATCAACTGAATAAGAATTATAGTTTATTTAAACTGCAAAATCGTTGTCAAGTTAACAAATGTATACTAGCTGGTTGAGGTCTGAGTGATTATTGTAACCAATGATTAGAGACTGAGTGACAGAGCTCGAAAAACTTTGAAATAGGGCAGATGCATCCGTTCTTTGTCATCCCACAAATTCCGCATAATTTTTCTTCATTTTACTAATTTAAGTGTTCTTGAATTGTGTGTTTGATACTTGACCATTTCGACTTACCATTAATAATATCACTACCTCTCAAACTTTTGGATTTCCATTAACAATCATCTCGCTGTACAAATGGGGTATGGCAACTTGGACGGTTGTGCATACGTACCAGGTTCTACGTTGCGACTGCTTTCCTTGGTTAGTTAGAAGTAAGCTGCAAGAGTTGGCACCTGGAATACGTCGCATATAGCCAAGTGAAGACGGTAACAACAAAGATATTTAATAATTATCACTTCTTACTAACAGCTTAATTGATATTTCACCAAGAAACCTAATGCGACCTGCTCTTTGACAATAAGAAGACAAATACATTCGATGAGCTATTCGCATCGCTATACACCCCCTAAATTTCTTCAGCTTTTCAACAATTGCTAGCGAACATTAAGCAATATTCAGGTGTTTACGCATTTAGACGCGAACTTAATATAAAATGGACACCAAAAAACTCTTCAGTCATTGTATGTTAGTCAGTCCTATGAAAATCACATTAAGTCGGTTTGATAACAAAAAAGAGGCATCTTGCAAGATTTCACAAGGCAGTGATCATACTCTATTGCCCAGTTACCGCAACAATGGATAGTATTCTTTATAGAAATTTTTTATAGTGAATAGGCTTGATTCAGTGATTATCAAATGCGTTATTTATAACTATTAATGCCGTGCGTCTTTTGCCAATGAAAAATAAAGTTAGTCTCTACCATTTAGTATTGGTTTTTAATTGGTAATCCCAGTGTCCGGTTAGAAGTTATAATAATTTTGGGATAAAATTTTCCAACATCGATTTCGCTTGCTGAAAAGTAGGATTCCTACAATCATATCCATGTAAGGACTGACATCTATAAAAAGGCCTTTCTACATATTCGCTTTTAAGTTTTAGAGCTAATAAGATCCTAACTTTCGTAGAGCACCTAAGCTTTACTAGGTCAATAACATATAGTGTTGAATGAGTCCTACTGACCACATTGTTTGTAAGAAACGTCAGACCTAGGTGTCTGTAATGACAATCCTCAGAGAAAGCTAACATTAAGGTAATTTAGGTAAAGTTGACACGCAACACAGAACCTATAGGCTTTAATCAAACTAAGAACTAAATAAAAAAACCGGTTGCTGTTTAGTGGCCGATTATTAAGGCTTACCTATAAGGAAAGTGAAGATGGTGATGGTTTAATAACAGAGGTTCTTAGTTTTTAGGTATTTCTATCACACTCAAATTTAATCACGAAATAAAGCACTGTCGAGAACAAAAGGTTCACTGATTTAATCTTCTAGAAGTGCTTTAATCGATTCATTGTAACACCGAGGTTAGATGCATTATGATAACACTAGTTTTCTTAAAACGATAAGGGAAGTAACATTAGACTACGAACTAATAACTTATCTTGCGCTGTCTTAATATCGGTTATTGTTGGAATGACATATTTCCATTTTTTAAGGACTAAATGGATGAATAGATTTAGAAAGAGGAATCAAGTTATGTAAGAGCGAGACCTACGTAAATTATCTGCGTTACATATTAGGATTACTGATAAACAAACGAGATTTGGACTAATAAAATGAACGAATAAGACCCCGATCGATAAATGAAACGCAGTGAGATGTGGATAAGCGATGGCTCCCTAAATAAACAGACTCCGACCGTTGCTGCTACACTGACGTGGTGGTCAGGCTAGCCAATCGTGATGAACCAATTGAGCTACACTGGCTGGAACAATCGTTACTCAAAGTTCTACCGTGCCAGACAGGTCGGATGAAGAACGGTAAGATCAAAAGCAGCAAACCCGCTACCCGATAGAGAAGTAGTACTGTACAGAGGTATGATGGCAGTAAGGTGTCTCCTTCAGAGAACCAGCATAAAAGCAATGCTGCCTCCCCAAAAAGGGTGGGGTTAGAAAAGGTTCACCCTAGGAATACACACCTCGCTTTAATCCCGCGAATTTCCGTCTCTGGCGGTAAGGTCCCAACAAGTACGGAGCTAACATGTGTGTGACTGGTCTCAACAGTTGTCCCTTGGGTACTGCTGTTACGCTCTTAGGTCAGTAAAACCATCTTTAATCCAATTTCCCTGTAGGAAGCAATTTCCTACAGGCTTAATTCTGAGCTATTCCCTAGACCGTCGAATACAGAGTTTTGGTTTGGCCAAAGTCAGAACAAGCAAGCTATTTGGCTAGATAAACTTTATCTGTTTCTAAAACATAAATTAACATCGTTAGTGTACAAACAAACAGTACGGTCTATTAATAAAGGGAAAAACACAGACAAATAACATACCGAACAGTAGCCAGAGAATAGGAAAAATGAGTCAACAAGCAAATATTGTTTTACAATGAACATCAAACTGTGATTGGTTAACAAAGAGATACAGTTGTACAAGATCAAAAGGAGTTAATGTGGAGGTGGGCGTTTTCCTTTGTTATTGGTGGGTTCGTCTATCGATCACATTGTACATTCCCTATCAGGTACCTCGAGAAGAACCATTCCATGATGTGGGCAACCGCGAAGTGATAACCGCCCTCATACCATTAACAGTAGTCAAGACCACTGTATTCATAATCAACCTCCCTCTTCAATCCCTAGTATTCCTCCCACCTCGACTTTCAACCCTGAACTCCCTCTTTTGGCTTCCTACTCAAGTGTCACCATGACCAACGATTCTAGTACGCGAAATCCTGACTCAGGTCTACTGAAATTCTGCTCCAAACTACACATTGCAGCCATCGACGTCTGTACCGTATGTCAAATCGGTCAGCAGAACTCCTTACTAAGACACTAGAATCTTATACGATTGATGTATAATGTGTCTCTGAGACACGCATGCAAGATCCTAGTGCGGTCATTCACATGACCTCACCTTGCAAAAATGGAGAGCCGATGAGATATACCCATCGTGTATTTAGTGACCTGATAGCAATTTCTCGTAGACTGACGGGTGTAGGCATAGCACTAAGATGGCTGAACAAGCACTTTTAGAATGGATCCCCGCATGGCTCTGTAAGAACTCGGAAGGATAGGGACACATAGTTGTCTTTTCGTCGTTTCTGTCTACGTCCCCACTGACTGCATCCCGGATGAAGCGAAAGATGAATTTTACAGAAAGCTCTCTGAACTTCTTCATACAGCTAAACGATCAGATATAGTATTCGTAGCAAGTGACTTTAATCAAATAGAAAGACATTTAGGTGGGTATTATAGTATACCGGTTCAGTGAACAGGTAATGGTGATCGTTTGCTGAAACAATAGTCAGACAATCGTTTATTTCTAGCAAACACAAATTTTAAGCATAAAGAGACATCGTCTAACATGGCGACCCCCTACACCAAACCAACGATGGACTCAAATAGATCATATTGCCATCAGTCATCGTTGGAGAGACTCGCTCATTTTGGAATACGCATTTGCTTGCGCCGCGCTGGACGCAGAAAAACCACATTAAGACCCATTATAGTAGAACTCAGTGACGAGTAGATCCCAGGAACAACTGAGGTCATGCTTAGACAGTTATGAAAACGAGGCTGATCCAGATGTTTCTTGGAAAAATATATAAGTAGCTGTGGAAACTGCAGTGACATCTGTTATTGATTTAAAGTTACGAAAAACCAGTGGATTCTTTCTACAACTATTGCACTGACAGACTCTCTTAAACTTAGCCCATCAGGCTCTGAACATGATAACGAGCAAAAACAAGTCAGATCTAGATTAACCAAAAGTCTAAGCAACGACCGTGAGCAGTAGAGGGCAACGAAAGCAAAAGAGACGAAAAAGGCAGCGACTGTATGTTACACCAGACAGCTTTTCAGACTGATAAAAGAAACTGGAATTAAGAAGTCAAGTGTGAGACGACCTCGGAAACAGACGACACTTAACTGCTCTCAGCCCAGACGTTTAGAACGATGGGAAGAACACTTTAAGGAGCAGTTTAGCTGGCCTTTAGCTACTCTACAACTACCCACCATTTCTAGATAGCCTGAATGGAACATTGAAGTAGGTCCCTCGACTCTAATTGAAGTTCAAAAAGCTATAACTAATCTGAAATGACGAAGAGCAGTTGGTCCCGACGGATTGGCTCCAGAGGTCTTTAAGGATGGTAGTTCAATTTTAGCGATCAGGTTGACTAATATTTTAGCTAAATCTGGGAGTTGGATGTAATCCCATCTGACTGGTCTCAATCACTGATTGTCCCAATATATAAGAAGAGGTCAGAATCATTCTGCCATAACCATAGAGGGATCAGTTAAACTAATTCATCATCTAAAATACTAGCCTCAATAATTATTGTGAGCCAAACAAAGACTCGTGATCTACAAACACGAGGAAATCAGGCTGGCTTCAGACCTGGTCGTGGCTGCATCGACCACATATTTACCATTCGTCAGGTTTTAGAACAACTCCGTCTGGGGTCCCTCCGGGGGCTACTGCCGGTCCCAAGCCCGGATAAAGGAGGAGGGTTGGGTATGAGGTTAGTGTCCCCATCCTGTAGAAAAATAACTTGCTAAAAAACGCTAACCAGAAAAAATTATTCAAACCTTTTAAACTCTGCCCCGGGAGTCAGAAGGTCTTCATTTAGAAGAACTGTGATGCCTCATGATGAAAACCGAATTCCTTCTGAAGTTGCGAGGCCGATGTCCCTTCTGACAACCAGAGCGACCATTTGTTTAGGTACATGGAATGTTTGTACAATGTGGGACGCCGGGAGAGCCTTCCAAATTGCTGCAGAAATGAGGAGATACAACCTAGAGGTGCTTGGGATCAGTGAAACACATTGAACGCAAGTTGGACAACAACGACTAACTTCAGGGGAGCTTCTGTTATACTCCGGCCATGAAGAAGAAAATGCTCCACATACACATGGAGTTGCATTGATGCTGTCCAAACAAGCACAAAATGCACTTATATGATGGGAATACCATGGACCAAGGATCATCAAAGCCTCATTCAAAACAAAGAAAGAGGGCATTTCAATGAACATAATCCAATGCTATGCGCCTACCAACGACTACAATGAAGACGTTAAAGATCAATTTCACGATAGACTGCAATCAAATGTCGAGAAGTGCCCAACAAAGGACCTGACCATTCTGATGGGAGATTTCAATGCCAAGGCTGGAATGGAGAACACCAGATATGAAAATATGGGACGACACGAACTTGGAGAAAGGAACGAAAATGGTGAGAGATTTGCAAGCCTATGTGCCTTCAATAAACTGGTCATAGGCGGCGCCATATTCCCACATAAACGCATACACAAAACCACATGGAGTTCACCGGATCACACCACAAAAAACCAGATCGACCATATATGCATCAACAAAAAGTTCAGGAGGATGATGGAAGATGTGAGAACCAAGAGAAGACCTGATAGAGCAACATATCATCACTTGCTGGTCGCCAAGATCCAATTGAAACTCAAGAAGCACTGGACAATGGGGCGGGAAATATCACGAAAGTTCAATACGGCCTTTCTTCGGGATACTAACAAACTCAACAAATTCAAGATAGACCTCAGCAACAAGTTCCAGGCCTTTCACGATTTACTCAATGGAGAAGGAACTACTGTGGAGAGCGACTGGAAAGGGATAGAGGAGGCAATTACTTCAACATATCATGAGGTTCTGGGCCCTAAGAAGCACCACGACAAGCAATAGATCGCTGTTGATACACTGGATAAGATTCAAGAAAGGAGGAACAAGAAAGCAGCAATCAATACCAGTCGAACAAGAGCAGAAAAAGCCAAGGCAAAAGCTAAATACACAGAAGTAAACAAACAAGTGAAGAGGAGCATCAGAACCGAAAAACGTAAATATGTGGAAGATTTATCAACAACGGCGGAAAAGGCTTCAAGAGAAGGAAACATGAGACAACTGTATGACACGACAAAGAAACTCTCTGAAAATCGCCTCAAACCAGAACGACCAGTGAAAAGCAAGGAAGGCGAGGTAATCACCAACATTGAAGAGCAACAAAACAGGTGGGTAGAACACTTCAAAGAACTCTTGAATCGACCATCTCCACTGACCTCACCCAACATCAAAGCAGCACCCACGGACCTCTCAATCGATGTTGGCCCGCCAACAATTGAAGAAATCAGCATGGCCATCAGACAAATCAAGAGTGGCAAAGCAGCAGGACCGGACAACATTCCAACAGAGGCACTAAAAGCAAACGTAGCGGCAACTGTAACGATACTCCACATTCTCTTCACTAAAATTTGGGACGAGGAACAAATACCAAAAGACTGGAAAGAAGGACTCCTGATCAAAATACCGAAGGAAGGCGATCTCAGCAAGTGTGATAACAACAGGGGCATCACTCTTCTCTCAATACCAGGAAAAGTCTTCAACAGGATATTGTTAAACAGGATGAAGGACTGCGTAGACGCCTAACTTCGTGACCAACAGGCAGGATTCCGTAAGGATAGATCGTGTACAGACCAAATCGCAACTCTACGGATCATTGTGGAACAATCAATTGAATGGAATTCATCACTCTACATGAACTTCAGTGACTACGAAAAGGCATTTGATAGCGTGGACAGAACAACATTATGGAAACTTCTTCGACACTACGGCGTGCCTCAGAAGATAGTCAATATCATACAGAGTTCATATGATGGATTACACTGCAAAATCGTGCATGGAGGACAGCTGACAAAGTCGTTCGAAGTGAAGACCAGTGTTAGGCAAGGTTGCTTACTCTCACCCTTCCTCTTTCTCCTGGTGATCGACTGGATCATGGAGACGTCAACATCTGAAGGGAAGCACGGGATACAATGGACATCTAGGATGCAGTTGGACGATCTAGACTTCGCAGATGATCTAGCCCTTCTATCCTAAACGCAACAACAAATGCAGGAGAAGACGAACAGTGTGGCAGCAGCAGCAGCAGTAGGTTTCAATATACACAAAGGTTAAAGCAGGATTCTCCGATACAACACAGCATGCACCAATCCAATCACAATTGACGAAGAAGATTTGGAAGATGTAAAAACCTTTACATATTTGGGCAGCATCATTGATGAACAGGGTGGATCTGATGCAGATGTAAAGGCGCGGATCGGCAAAGCAAGAGCAGCATATTTACAACTGAGGAACATCTGGAACTCAAAGCAACTGTCAACCAACACGAAGGTCAGGATTTTCAATATAAATGTCAAGACAGTTCTACTGTACGGGGCGGAAACCTGGAGAACTACGAAAGCCATCATCCAGAAAATACAGGTGTTTATTAACAGTTGTCTACGCAAAATACTTCAGATCCGTTGGCCAGACACTATTAGCAACAACGTACTGTGGGAGAGAACAAACCAGATCCCAGCGGAGGAAGAAATCAGAAAGAAGCGCTGGAAGTGGATAGGACACACATTGAGGAAAGCACCCAACTGCGTCACAAGACAAGCCCACACATGGAATCCTCAAGGCCAAAGGAAAAGAGTAAGACCAAAGAACACATTACGCCGGGAAATGGAAATAGACATGAGAAAAATGAACAAGAATTGGATGGAACTAGAAAAGGCCCAGGACAGAGTGTGTTGGAGAATACTGGTCAGCGGCCTATGCTCCATCGGGAGTAACAGGCGTAAGTAAGTAAGGTTTTAGAACACAGGAATGCTTATCGGCGTCCGACAATTATAGTTTTTCTTGACTTAAAAGCAGCATTTGACTCTGTAGACCGAGAGGTTCTATGACAGTGTCTGTCATTGAAGGTGTACCTCAGGAGTACATAAACCTAGTGGGAGCTCTTCACTCAAACACCACCAGTCTAGTCAGAGATTATGGCGAACTGTTATCTGATTTTGCACCTTCAAGTGGTATCCGGCAAGGCTGTCCATTATCTCGATTTTTGTTGAATCCCACCATAAACTTCCTGCCGGAAAAAACTTTCTCGTCGACTGAATTTTTGGGGATTAGTCTCCTATTACGAGGTCCACTCATCGGCTTAGAATACGCAGACGACAGTCTTGTTTGATGAAGACGCTGATAAAATGCAATATTTTGGTAGCAGTGAGCAGCAATGTCAGGATGTCTGGGATGCGTTTCTCCCCCTCTAAATGAAGGTTGTTTCTTCAGGACTGGTCTGCGTCAACAAGTCGACAACGTTACTTTTCTTAGAAGTCTGATCAGCCCCAATGGGTCGGTGTCTGACGAAATCTCAGCACATATTCAAGAAGCTCATTTGGCTTTTGCCTATGGCGAAGGCAAAATATCCGTCTATCAATTAAAGGACGAGTGTATTATGTGGCAGTTCGTTCTGTTCTACTTCACGCCTGCGATACGTGTCCATTAAGAGTAGAAAATACTCGTAAGCTACTAGTATTTGACCACAGATGCCTTAGAAATATTGCTGGGATCACCGGGTAAGTAGTAATGAGGTTAGACGCAGGCTATTAGGGAATGGTGGTAAATCAGTTGATAAGGTTGTAAATCTTCATCGACCAAGATGGCTGAGCCACGTGTTACGTATGCCTGAACACCGATTACCATAAAACGCAATGCTGGCTAGTGTCGGGGAGGGTTGGGGAGAAAGTTAGGGGTGGCCAAACCAAAACATGGCATCAGTCATTGAAGTCACTAACTTCTGGTCTAAGCCATGTTGGCAGATGCAGACTACGTGGTTGGGGGTTCTGGGTGACATGGCTCAGAATCGATGACAATGGCGTAGGTGTGTACACTCTTTGTCTTCCCTTAAACCATGAGATTAAAATTGCTTTATATATTTCTTTCTACGAACAAATTCTTTCTTCCTGTAATATATCCTCATATACAATCTTTCTTTTTTATATTAGTACCATTGAAGTAACTGATTCTATGGATTTGATGTTCATCTTGTTGTGCTAATGAGGTATGGCAGCTTGGTCCGATGCATACATGTGTCTGGCTCTATGTTGCAATTGACTGACTGAAAAAAACTAGACCAGTAACTCGAACGCCAAGATGAACAAAAACAAGACAACTAGCCAGAATAGGTTTTTACCAAATAAAATAATATGCTTACATACAAAATATTAACACAAAAAACAAACACATCATAAGCGATCGGGAGAAGTCGGTTTTGTCGGTCCCCCAATTTCCAATGAAACAAGAGCTAACTATTACGGTCAATCGTCGTCAATTTTTATTAGCCTGATTTATGGAACAGAAATAAGGTGGGGCGGATTTAAACTCGTGGAAATATGACTGGATTTCGAATGCTCAAACGACTAAACCTAAATAATTGATAATAATTTAGTTTACGAAAAATGTTTATGTTAAGTGATAGAAATAATCCATCCTCCATATATGCCTTAAATCAGAATACAACATAAGAAAATCTCAACACGAAAGTTCATTTCACTGAGACTATCTCTGAACCTCACATTGCACCATTTTTCTGACAGTGGCTGTATACGCGTAGCCATAAGAGAGCATTTTGTGGGGGTGAACTGACTCCCCATCCTCGACAGTACCAAAGCATTTGGAGCCATTGGAGTGGGTAGAACATTAAGTGATAATAACGAAATCTAATCTACATGCCACAACATGACTGGATGAGTGATCATGAAACTTAATTTTCGAATACAAAACATTGGGAGCATATTTGGTGCACTTCATTAAAATTATATAGATGGTCTTTAAAATACACGAAAGTTCATTTTAATCAGACTATCTGTGAATCTCACATTGCATCATTTTTCCCAGATAATTTTAAAGGTTACATACGATTGTCGTAAATGTCACAAAATGATGATCATTACAACTAACCTCCAAAAGCACAACCCTTCCATGTACGGCCAGTTACAAGTTGGAATGGTCGAGTTGAGATTTCTGCCCCAGCCTCCGCTACACCAATTATAACTGAAACACCCCAGCCCTTGTGACACGATTCTAAAGCTTGACGCATGGTAGCTACATTCCCGACACATTCAAAAGAATAATCACAGCCTCCATCAGTTATTTCAACAATAACCTGTGATATAAAAATGACGACAGGGAATAAGTGAAAATAAGCATTTAATTAAATTTCAAACAAGTAATCTCAATAACAAACTGGATTTTCAAACCTAAGAATTTATCTTTCTAGTTTCGCAGTTGAAGGGAAATTGTTGGTCTAAGAAATCTCACCGATTATGATGATTAACATAAGAAATCTACTCATGGTATTACTTAGTGATACAATACTTGATGTCATCAGAAACTGTCCAGTTGTCCAATATTGCCCAACAATGTGAATGAGAAATCGACACAGGTCACCCAAGTTCTAGCGAGGTTGAGGTCATATCTAACATCCAGAGGGGTGCAACAGAACCTAGCAGGTTGACGCCAGAGGTCTTTAAGGATAGTGGTAGTTTTAGCAACTAAGTTGATTGAGACACTAGATACAGTTCGGAAACTTGACGTGACCTCACCAGGATGGTTCCAATAACTGATCGTCCCAGTATACAAGGACCATTGCCCCATCGTAACCACAGGTGAATGAACTTGACTAATATATCTCAAATATTTCTTTCGAAAATCATTCAACTTTACCCGGAACTCATTAACAGCGAAACCAGGTTGGTGTCAAACCAATCGTGGACGTATCGTAAGACTAATCACCATCTCCCAGGTTTTAGAACAAACAATTACTAATGACCTATATGTGTCATTTTTGACCTGAGGTTATCACTACTAACCGTAAACAGTGACCGTCAGAACTGCTCGCTATCCCCCTGTTCTTTACAGATCCCTTACTAAGAAACTCTCTTCACCAAATTAATGAGGTTTTTTGATTGCCAGGTGATTGACTTATCAAACTGCGGTACGCAGATTACGAAGTCCTACTTGGTGGAGACAGTGACACGAAAGTTTCTTTATCACATTGACTTATAACACAAGAATGTTTGCAATGCATTCCTCTACTTCTAAATGGACGTCACTTTAGAACTTGTATTCGCCGTCACCTAGACTAACCACAAGTAGTAAGGTGGTTGGCTGAGTCGACTGCTTTACTTATCTTAGAAATTTCGTCACTCCTAGCGGGTTGATGCCTAACCAAACCTCGGCTGGCTCTAGCCTAAATACGTCACTTGCAGTATAGAAAAGACTTCTGTTTCGGGATGTTTATGAATTAACGTGAATAAATTATACTGTAGAATAAATTCCACAATGAAGATAAGTGAACTGTAAAACTTTGTTTTGATTACTGAGAATGGGCACTAACAAAACAAGTGCTATGAAGCAATCGTATCTTTCTGCTCATATGGGTGATACGATGAGAAGTAGGTAAAATAATACTTAATTATTATTTATTGTAGAGTTTGTTTGGTGTATATGAAGTGATTTGTAATAACTTATACAGGAAAATTTTGAATCAGAAAGTAGATGCAGCTGGTGGACAAAATAGCTTTTCATGGCTAATGAAAAATACTGGATAGGAACAAAACAGAATATATCTCACTACTACTCAGACATATGTGGTTGCATGCATAAAGAAACTTAACGAACCTGTTGTATCGGCTTAGAATGCTTCGCAGGATTTATGCATTCTGTAGCTCCAAAAGACAGAGCTAAACCAAACTTGTTTTCATTAATATCTATTCCAATAATTCTTCTAGCACCAGCTATTCTGCATCCCATTATGGCTGCTAATCCAACTGCTCCAAGACCCCAAACAGCACATATACTGTCTTTCTCAACTTCTGAATATTAACATCATAAACCGAGTTGCAAAAACATTGTTACTAGCAGTATTAAAGACAGCTCCATAACCCGTGCTTATGCCACAACCCAAAAGGCCAACTTTATTCAATGGGGCATTTTTATCAATTTTTGCTAAGCTAATTTCAGGTAGCACTGTGTATTCACTGAAAGTGCTACAGCCCATGAAGTGATGCACTTGTCTACCACGACATTTGAAACGAACAGATCCATCAGGCATGAGGCCTTTTCCTTGCGTTTCCCTACAAAGCATTGAATTAACTGAAATGTTTACCTTATCTTTGAGCATAAATTCGTTTTCTTAGATAGACAAAATTTGCATTGATTACATTGTGGAATGTATAGTGGAATGACGTGGTCTCCTGGAACAACAGACGATACACCTTCCCCAACGCTTTCCACAACACCTGCACCTTCATGTCCAAGAATGACAGGAAACACTCCCTCCGGATCATGACCACTCAAAGTATATGCATCTGTATGACAAACTCCAGAAGAATGAATCTTGATCCTCACTTCCCCACTTGATGGAGGAGCAACTTCAACCTCTTCAATCACTAGCGGTTTACTTGGTTCCCAAGCAACAGCAGCTTGACAGATAATAGGCTATAACGTCGTTATATGTAAATAAAATCTACCTCGTTGACACAACTTTTATACATCATTAATTACTGAAATTGCTCGAGCAAACGTACCTACAGTCGAAATGTACCGACAAATTAAAAAGTAGTAGTAGATAAGCGCGGAACAAGAACTAACTAGGAAGAATTATCAAGTTAACGACTAAACTATGAAACCAACACTGTATGACATGAAAAGTATGATGGCCACATAGCACGGAAGCTTTACATAATGTGCGTTTTGTTGTTTCAGGTTACTTTATATCAACGCTGAATCGAAGGTTTGTGTGAATGACACCATCACATTACGATAGTAGAATAATTCATAGCATTAGTGTATGTATAACTGTCTGGTTATCTACATAATTCTAGTGTCTCTTGGATGATATATATATATATATATATATATATATATATATATATATATATATATATATATTTCTTTGTAGTCATTTGCTTTTGTAACGGAATCCAAGTGATTCGAGAATATATCCGTTACAAATCGGGAATGATCAAACGTGCCCAACTTTACGCGTCAACGAGTAATCCCAAATGTCAACATATTTCAATATAATCAATACCCAAACAACCAATAAAGGGGATATAAAGGCTAAGGAGTTAGAAATTAATTAAGGTAACACCTGTACAGCCGTGATTGTGCACACACAAAGTTTTTTAAAGATATTTGAGGAATTTCATCACCTAGGGTATCAGTTCATTTCTTATCATTTTATGGAGAGTCATATGGAAGGAGAGGTTAATTAGCAATATGGAGTGCTTGAACTTAAGATCAATATATGGATTTTGGTATTCTTGAACTGATGTCAATTTGCAGTCAAGAACTAATTCCAACTCTAAATCCTATCTGACAACGAGCTCATAGCATTGTCCATTGAGGAGATTACTGAGCACATGCAGGTCAATACCCTTAAGTTGATAGGCAACGCTCCTAGGGTATCGTCCACTGATGGAGGTTGCGAGCACTTGAAGGTCATACTGTCGCAAAATGATTGGTGCGTCCCATCGACAATTCGTGAACATTTTCAGAAGCGGTCAAATCAAGACATTTTTAGATTTGAATTGAGTTCAGCCACACTGTCTGATAACGTTCATTCTTCAAGTAACGAAGACGATTCCATCGTGATGATGCATGATAGAGGACGAATCTTCAATGATATTATGTTATCTCGAAGATTTACAAGTTGGGACAATTTTGAGACCTGTTTGAAAGAAGTACATAAGGTAATATGACCTCTGTGGTTAATAATTATTTTTTTAGTATACGCATACTAAGTACGTTATGTCAGTATGCAAAAAGAACAATGATGATCCAACTCTAAAGTACCTTTTCGTGAGATATGTCTGTACATATGGACGTAAACGCAATTCGTCACCGGTGCGTTACCTCGATAACTTGTAATTTGTGTTATGAACGGTGAAATCGAGACTTTAGGTGATTGGTCCACGTTCACCCTCAAATAACGAAAGTGATTTTACCCCTATAGCGCTAAACAAATCCCCAAAATAAATAGCTCGTTAAGTTTTCGACATTCGATTCTCACCACATGTTTTAATGAACTTGTAGTGGCATTGGACCATAACCACACTATCCTCAAAGCTGAATACGAGATTACTCGGAAAATAGATATTCAATATTTAACGCGAAGAAATACCTAACGATGGAGAAGGCGCGAATAATGAACTGAATGAATTAGGGTTGATCGAACGGCATGGTTCGGCCATGCAGGCGTGGCCTCTGCTGAATGTTACCTTATATCTTCTATTCATATTAAATATATTGTTCTTTTTCTAGCCTAACCTTGTTCTACATCATGTATTGGTAATTGATACGATACAATGAGTTGGTGTAGTCGATGGTGTGACTTCCACGTAAGATCTTATGGATTAGGCAGTTATATCATGACAAATCTACAAATTTAGGATTAGGTCTATTAATAAAGCAGTACTAATATCATAGTAGACCATAAATTCTACATTGGTAAGCACGACTAAAGAAACGCAACCTATTATTGTTAATCCTTATTTCCACTTTAACTTTCTCGATTGATTTTATATTCATGTTAACCCAGTATTCTAATAGTCCCCTGAATAATACTCACATGCATTATCGTAATGTTATATTGATTAGTTCTCATGACATCCTAGCTCAGTCGATAAAAACTGGTCGGCTATATAAACTAATTAGCTTCGATGGTTCGTTAACAAGCTTTAATAGCATTTACCTGCTTCAGCGACATAAACTTGTTTAAACATCAAGCTCTAGCAAATATGACCTGTAAATAGCGTAAATATACATTGGCTAACAATGCAATCAAGGATTGAATAGTTATCTGGATCTAATTCTTAGTGTTTCCGCTTAACACATCCTGTTTTAAACTATGCACTATCCTTTTCTTCCGACCACTGCCTGCCTAATTTCATATTCTCGAGTTCCATTGCCAAACAACAAGGATAACACTTCTCTAAAAACATACGGTGAGTTTCAGCCATAAGTTTCCTGCAATCATAAGGTCATTTTAGATGGCTCGTTCAATGGCTGACACAATTATCTGGATTCATTCGATTGTTTTGATCTGAGCGAGTGGCAACAACATCAATCACCCTGGAATTAATTGCCATACTGCATGTTTTATTGTGGATACTTTTGGATCATTACTCCTCACGAATGGCGTTATATATGTCGTCCACTGAATAATCTAATTTTCAAAAATAATCCAGGCGAGTTCAACTATTTTACTGGATGATTTTTCTGTACTTAACATGTATATGTTTTCCAGTTGTGTTTGCCACATATTTATAATTATCTTTAGGCTAAATGCAGTAACTTCTTATAGAATGTTTATAACGCATCATATTCCTGCCTGAAGTTTCACAAGCAGTCTAAACTTTAAAATTACTTGTCTGGTCATGTTCATTATTTTTAAATCGTCATATACGTCAACAACCTGCATGTTAACCTGGTTCATACATACGTTACACTATATCTCCATGTCTTCTAAATTTAGAAATCATCTGGATCGCCTCTAACATTTATTAATAAACCCATCATAGTCGTTGTTGCTAATCGTATTTGGATTTATGGATTGGTTTATCATATTAGCAGTCTAAAATGCAAACATAATTTAGATAATAAGATTAAAAATTTAGGTACTATCAACTGCACTAGTAAAATTACTAAATCCTCAGGTAGTTGTTGGTTGAACAAACTTTTAAAATCTAAACTCCGTAGCCTACTAGAATTAACATTAAACAAATATTTCTGAATTGAAATTTATAATTAAATTAGGCGTCTCGGATTCTTTAACGTTATAAATTTCTGATAATTTTGAATCACCTAAAGCGACAATGCCTATTTTTCCACTGGCCAATCTTCAATCAACACTATAACTAATTAAACATAATAGTTTCAGGATATCTTCATAAAGCATTGTCATGACTTGACAATCACGTAATATGATTGATAAAATTAATGAAACTATTAACAAAATAGGTCAGCAAATTGACTTATGATTATAACTAGTGTTGTTTTTCTTTTATCTTCATTCACTACAGGTGATTACAGTATGTTTCTCTATCAGTTGCTCATTCAGTAAATATCTCAAAACCTTGTCAGTCTAATTGATGGTTTAGCGACACAATCATGCATGCGAATAATCAGTATAAGCAGTCGAGCAAATCTCCTGCAAACTGAAAACATTAATGTCGAATTTACCCCAACACTGACTAAGGTTCAAGCTATTATCATAGGCATGAGTTGGGAGTGTACTCCCCTTGGTTACAACTTATGTTCTCCCTGATAATCACATGAGCATCACTCACTATTAATCATCTTGTAAAAAATTATTTAACCAAATACACCTTGCAGCACCACATCACTTAGTAATATGACACATAGGTTTAACTAATTTCAATAACGTATAACCACTATATCTTAATTAAATCGTATTCCGCCTTATGATAAACTGCATACTTTCAACTAACTTGTATACTCAATCAGCCGGCAAGTATAGATATAAATAAATAGTCTGCCGCAGATCAGAACATTGAGTCTAGAGCATGTCTCTTACGAATACACTCATGTTTAACGATTTGTTTCTAGCTATCTGTCCAAAATTCACATAATTATCACTCACGTATTTAAATTTTGTTTTGATAACCATTCATGTGTATTAGTAGTATTACTAAATTCTATCACGGTCAGGTAAACATGGGGTTGAGAAAATCTTCCCTTAACTAAATAAACCGTATCAAACTAACTGGAACACTAGTTGGAATTCTTCTCCACGGTAATACTTTTGTTCCTTCAGTTAGCCTACTAATACAGATGCAATTGGAAATCGACTCATATGGACAACTTACCGGCATAATCGTTATTTGATTTCATAAGTTAGACTAAAAGTAGTACTAATATTAACATTTCTACAATATTCATAACTTTAATATTTCTAAACACAAAATACTTACTACTTATACGTTAAGTTATCAACCAACGGCTATTACACACGCATCGTTTTATTATTATTATTATTATTATTGTAATTCCATTTTTTTATAGCTCAAATAATCACTCAAATTTTCATTGTAAGCGTGTTAAGCATGAAGGCAGATATTTTAAAATTATTACATGTATTTCCCGACCAGATGCTGCCGTCTTCTTTTTGATTTATCTTTCAGCTTGTCATCACCCGGAGGATTCTTACTAGTCTTGGTAACCTTCGGCACACTACAGTCCCATCCAATTGGGTATCGAACCAACACCACGTTGATTCTGGTGGGAGAGTAGTGTAGTGGCATTGGACCATAACCACACTATCCTCAAAGCTGAATACGAGATTACTCGGAAAATAGATATTCAATATTTAACGCGAAGAAATACCTAACGATGGAGAAGGCGCGAATAATGAACTGAATGAATTAGGGTTGATCGAACGGCATGGTTCGGCCATGCAGGCGTGGCCTCTGCTGAATGTTACCTTATATCTTCTATTCATATTAAATATATTGTTCTTTTTCTAGCCTAACCTTGTTCTACATCATGTATTGGTAATTGATACGATACAATGAGTTGGTGTAGTCGATGGTGTGACTTCCACGTAAGATCTTATGGATTAGGCAGTTATATCATGACAAATCTACAAATTTAGGATTAGGTCTATTAATAAAGCAGTACTAATATCATAGTAGACCATAAATTCTACAAACTCACCTAGCTGAAGGCGCTCGGTCATGCATCCGCACCAGATCACGAGTGGGAACGCCGTGCTCAACATCTACTGCAATCGCTAGCCAGATTAGATCAGACGATTCTCGATATATTGATAGCCTATCAAATATATCTTCCAATCTCCTCGCTTCTGTCTTTTGATTTCACTTGGTGGATACGCTCCATATAAGATGTTACTGGTTAGAGCGTTGTCAAACTCTGAATACTTGAGGCATCTTCATTGGTGAGCCAAAAGTGGTCTGGTACACTAAATCGCAAACTGTGAGTCTTTTCCTTTTTGAGATACTATATATCATTGCCTTATTTTAATTTTTTATACATTGCGATATTTTTTTCGTATTTCTTGGATATATATATTTTTCCCTCGTTCATTCTCGTACTTCATATTTCATCATGACTGAACAGACACCCAAAGTACTTAAGCTTGAGACTTTATCCCCACCTTTGTTTCAACTGATGCCCTTCTGGCCAGACAACATCGAAGCCTGGTTCTGCCTCGCAGAAGTCGACTTTTCCAAGCACGTCGTGAACGACACACGTGCACAATTCCTCGCAGTAGTCAAGGCACTACTGCACGAATTCAACAGGTACGTAACACCTAGTATTATTACTAGTGATGTTTCTGAACCTTACGAAACACCGAAACGTTCTATTCTTAAACGCGAAGACCTAACCGATAGACAAAGGTTAGACCAACTCCTCAATAACATCGATACGCAACACGGTTCTGCGACGGACATGTTGCAACGAATGAGAGAGGTTATCGTCCAGAGAAATTTCGATGATGGCTTATTTAAACAACTTTTTTCTCGAGACTTCCTCAACAGATGCAAGCTGTGCTAGTCTCGTTCCACAACAACGCCTTAGACGAGCCAACTGCATTTGCCGATTGCATTTTAGAAATCACTAAATGTAATACCGGGGTTTGTTCAGTCAAAGAAAAGCCTCAAGCAACCCAGAATGACATAACAGATGTGACAACGAGAGTTCGCTACCTAGTCGACACGGGCTCAGAAGTTAGCGTTCTCGCAGCGAATTCCAACGACCGGCTTCACGAATCGGCAAACGGAAAGCCTATCGCTACGTATGGCAAAAGGTACATTTACCCTAACATGGGTTTACCCAAACCCATTCACTGGATCTCCGTTCTCACAGATGTTTCTATGCTAATCATTGGTATAGACCTTCTACAACACCATAATCTAATCATCGATATGCGCAAAAGGAGGCTAGTAGACGGGAACACTAATTTGTCCGTTTGCGTAACTTTTTTTCTGGTTGCAGATTATCCCCAGTCACAATTAAGCATATGATAGACCCATTTTACCAACCACTACTCGATAAGTATCCTGGGATGCACCAAACGCAACCAAAATTGCCGTGTGTAACCAGTAACGTTACACATCACATCACGACTACAGGACCACCTGTATTCTCTAAAGCACGACTACCAGCCTCCGAAAAGCTAAGGTTAGCGAAAAACGAGTTCGACGACATGATAGACTTAGGAATCATACGACCGTCAAATAGCCCATATGCACCTCCGTTGCACATGGTCCTTAAAAAGGATAGCAACGATTGGCGTCCAACTGGTGGCTATCGGAGATTGAATGCGAAAACCATTCCCGATCGTCACCCGTTGCCTCACATTCACGATTTGACAGCTACCTTGAAAGGTACAACCGTCTTTTTCCAAATTGGCTTGGTTAAAGCATACAACCAAATCCCCATGGCCACAGACGACATACCGAAAACCGTCATCATTAGTCCCTTCGGACTCTATGAATTTTTGCGAATGCCTTTCGGTCTAAGAGACGCTGCTCAAAAATTCCAAAGATTTATAGACGACGTTTTTCCAGGTCTCAACTTCGTACATACGTATGTTGATGATTGCTTAATCGCAAGTCCGGACTGAGAATCACATCTCAAGCATCTGGATCTTATTTTCGAACGATTACAAAAACATGGCATTACTGTAAACATTCAGAAATGCCAAGTCCGAATTGACTCATTGGATTTCCCAGGACACTAGATGCGCACGGCATTCGACCCCTTGGAAAAAACGTGGCGGCAATTCTGGATTACCCAGAACCGACCACCATCAGGCAAGTACGAACGTTTAACGGCCTCGTATGTTTCTATAGACGATTCCTACCGAAATGTGCGTTACTCATGAAACCTCTTACCGACCAACTTCGTGGAAATGCGAAATCCATTAATTTGGACGACACCGCACGAAAAGCATTCTCCACAGTTAAGGAACTGATCGCTAAAGCAACAGTGCTCGCACATCAGGACACTGAAGCACCCATTATTATCTCAATAGATTCATCCGACTCAACAATCGAAGGAGTTTCGCAACAATGGGTTAACAACTCCTGGCAACCCTTGGCATTTTTCTCTAGACGGTTGCTAGACACCAAATCGAGATACAGCACATTCGGTAGAGAACTCCTAGCTATGTATTGTGCTGTACGGCGTTTTCAACATTCCATTGAAGAGAGAGAATTCACTATTTTTACTGATAATAAACCGCTTACCTTCTCTTAAGCTCCTCGTCAGACAGGTACTCCCCTCGAGAGTCTCGAAAACTGGACTACATTTCTCAGTTTACTTCACACATCCAACACATTTCTGGAGCAAACAATGTTGTTGCAGACGCCTTGTCTCGCATAACTTACTTGAACAGTTTCCAAGGAATCGACCTTCTGAAACTTGCCCAGCTTCAAAAAGAAGATACTGATCTTCAGCACGACTTATCGTTTACACCCCTAAAGCTACGCATCAAACAGATAGGAACAGGTAATGAAAAATTTATTTTGTGACACATCTACAGCTAGGGATCGCCTAGTCGTGCCAAAACATCAGCATCGATCGCCTCAAAGCAGCGTATTTAGAAGGAAATCATATTCACGTCGATTTTCTTTCGGTGCAATCGAACAACGCGACTCCGACACTTGTAACACCTCATCCAACAACCAACACGCACAATGACTTTTCGATGACATCTAAAAGTAAACTTAAAACAATGCGTTCTGGAAGAAGAGTAAGATTTTCAGAACATTTAAACGAATATTGCACATAAGACACCACGTAATATTTTGCTTCATCTCGATTTTCCATGGCATTACATATAATATTAAAAAATCGATTTTTATATGCTTATATTTATATGTATTATTTTGCTAATATGTATATTAAAAAATAAAAAAAGACATTTCGTAAAAATCGCTTTAACGCTATTTTCCTTTTTTCGCCCACTTTATGTCTTAAAGCGCTTACGAGTTTATTTCGATATGCACATACATATTCTTTTTTACTTTTCCAGGACGACTGGAAAAGACGGTAAAAAGAACGATGAGGTTTACGAGGAACCAAAAGTTTTCATTGTACATCATTTTTTTACTACATTGTACTTCATGGTCCCTTATAGTAAAAAAAGACGACCAGAAGCTGCTAAACCTAGCAAGCTATCAGAAGAGTGTTTACCAACGATAAAACTCGTTGGGTTTAAACTTCTGGCTGGCCACGTCTTAGGGTCATCACTACCTCACTGAAGGGGAGTGATATGTAGCGTTAAACAAATCCCCAAAATAAATAGCTCGTTAAGTTTTCGACATTCGATTCTGACCACATGTTTTAATGAACTCACCTAGCTGAAGGCGCTCGGTCATGCATCCGCACCAGATCACGAGTGGGAACGCCGTGCTCAACATCTACTGCAATCGCTAGCCAGATTAGATCAGACGATTCTCGATATATTGATAGCCTATCAAATATATCTTCCAATCTCCTCGCTTCTGTCTTTTGATTTCACTTGGTGGATACGCTCCATATAAGATGTTACTGGTTAGAGCGTTGTCAAACTCTGAATATCTGTGGCATATTCACCCTAATCGCGTAAAATGTGGAACAAATATTTATGATATTGCAACAGATTGATCATCTACCAAATGAGACAGTTTTGCGATATTCTTTTTTATCAGTATACGCATACTAGATGTCGTACCGGCCCAATCTCCCAACTTTTGGGAGAGGAAACCTCAAAATCTATGTTGCACAGGTCTCCAGACAAACATTCCTTCATCAATGCCCTTTTAAACCTTTGAAGATTAATTAAAATTAACAGACGTTATTTTTATCAATATCATTAACTTTGATCACAAATATTATTTGGACGTTGAGGTTTTGTTTTAGTATATCAAACAGACACGAGACAAGGATTCATCCGCTTTAAACCACTTTTTTAAAATTCTCATGCCATGCGGTATGGTAATTTGTACTGTCCACAATTTCGACTAATGCTTTCGTTTAGTCTGACTACATGTATTTGTTTCTTTCCGTCTAATAATTTCGAACCTAATAAAATTCCCAAAAGACGGGATAAGGCCAACAGAGATTTAAACTCTATAGGCTGTCCCAAATCAAACTTTTACAGCAGGTTGAGGAATTCAAAAACTGAGATTGATTATAAGTATCGTTTGACAACCACTAACTATGAGAACCACCGTAGCTACAGAGCAGTGTAACAATATCATCCCACAATCAGTCAATGCTTCACGTAGTTAGGTTCAGTGTGCAGCCAGTACAGCCAACGGTATAATCCAGCCTTTTTTATGAACAAGTTATAGATCGTTCAATTTCAGAAATGTCCCCATTGATTCACCTATCAGTGAAACAACAGCTAGATAAATTTGTAGATGAGATGATGAAAGGAGAAATAACGGTGAAGAAGGTTGACGGAATTCCTGATATTTTTCGAGTGTACATTCCAGAACTCCCCACATCCGTCAGACGTGCACCAAGTCGTTGTTATAGTGTGGAACCAATCAGCGTCTACTGCGTCTTTCATTCGGTCTAGCAACACTCCGTTAAAGAATTTCCGTGGTATTGACAGTAGTGTAATGCCTCTGTAGTTTTCACATTTGATCAGATCTCCTTTCTTTGGAATCTTGATGAGGAATACTTCTTCCCAGTCCATCGGCACTTGCTCTTCCTCTCAAATCTTCTTAAATAGAAGGCGAAGCATGTTTATAGGTACTTCGATGTCTGACTTCAGTGCTTCAGCTGGTGTATTATCGGGTCTCGCTGATTTCCTGCTCCCGATTTGTCTAATAACCATTCTGAATTGTTCTGTCGTTGGTGGATTGACATTTATAAGATCTATGTGTGCTGCATCGATGTCCGGTGGCTTCATTGGAGCTGACCTGTTCAGAAGTTACTCAAAGTACTCTACCAACCTGTTCCGCTGTCGTTGAATTTCAGTGATTTTTCTGCATTCTTTGTCTTTGACCGGTCTCTCTGGTTCACTGTATTTCATTGCTCGTTTATTCGCTGTATCGTAAAGCTGTTTCATATTTCCTTCTCTTGCAGCTTTTTCCGCCGTCGTTGCTAGTTTTTCCACGTATTTCTGCTTGTCGGCTCTAATGCTCCTCTTCACTTGCTTGTTTGCTTCTGTGTATTCAGCTTGTGCTTGGACTTTCTCTGCTCGTGTTCGGCTGTTGTTAATTGCTACCTTCTTGTTCTTCCTTTCTTTTATTTTGTTCAAAGTTTCTATAGAGATCCACCCTTGATGATGGTGTTTCTTTAGGTCCAGAATCTCTTGACACGTTGAAGTTAATGCTTCTTTAACACCTTTCCAGTTGTCCTCCATAGTAGTTTCTTCTTCCTTCAGTAGATCCTGTAGGACTTGAAACATGTTGTTGAGAGCTATCACGGAACTCAGCCTGTAGCTCTTCTAGAGTTACTGCCGGTCTCAAGCCCGGGTAAAGGAGGAGGGTTGGACATAGAGTTAGCGTCCCCATCCCGTAGAAAACTAACTCGCTAAAAAACGCCTACCAGAAAAAATAATTCAAACCATTTTAACTCTGCCCTTTGAGTTAGAAGGTCTTCTTTTAGAAGAATTATGACGCTTCATGTTGAAAGCCGAGGTCCTTCGGAAGCCACGAGGCCGATGTCCCTTCTAACAACCAGAGGAAACATTTTTGTAGGTACATGGAACGTTCGAACAACGTGGGAGACCGGGAAGACCAGTCAAATTGCAACGGAAATGAGGAGATACAATTTGGCAATACTGGGAATCAGCGAAACCCACTAGACCCAAGCTGGACAGAAAAGGCTAGCTACAGAGAGATGCTGCTATACTCCGGTCACGAAAACGAAAATGCTCCACACACTCAGGGATTCGCTCTTATGCTGTCCAAAGTAGCACAAAATGCACTTGTAGGATGGGAATCTCACGGATCCAGAATCATCAAAGCATCGTTCAAAACAAAGAAGGAGGGGATTTTAATGAATATTATCCAATGTTATGCACCCACCACTGATAGCAACAACGACATTAAAGATCAATTCTACGAGCGGCTGCAGTCAATCATAGAGAAACGCCCAAGAAAGGACCTCACCTTTACTTACTTACATTATCTCGAAGGAAGGCTGTATTAAACCCAAACTCTTAACTCTGCTGAGCAAAAATATAGTCAGATTGAGAAGGAAAGACTAGCTTCAGTCTTTGCAGTAAAAAAATTTCATAAAATGATTTGTGGTCGTCGATTTACCAATTTAACGAACCACAAGCCGCTTTTATCTATATTTGGGTCGAAGTCAGGTATTCCTGCATATACAGCGAATCGATCACAACTCTGGGCTATTACATTGCTTGCTTATGATTTCCAAATTCTATATAAATCAACTGAAAAGTTTGGACAAGCTGATGCTTTATCCCGATTAACTGCGAATGAGAAGCAGGAAAGCAAAAATTCTATTATTGCATCGATATCCTTGGAAAATGATAGTCACCAATGTTAATTCTATTGAGGCGTCCAAGTATACCCGATTGAGATACGCGCAAAATCGAAGTTCCAAAACAACGATTTGTCTACAAAAGCGGTTCTTTATTAAATAATACACAGAATTTAATTACAAACCTCAACTTGTGAGGTGTCCAGGCGTTTAAACACGTCCTTCAAGAATGAAAATAACAAAGGTTTCCTGTAAGAGTAACATGAAGAACAATTATAACATACGATAGTACAAAGACAGCCGATAGCTGTGTCTAAATTGGATAACAGTTTATGAGCAATCGAAACTCGAACCGAGGGAAGAGCAATATGGAAACTGTTGCGTTTAAACAAATGCACATAACTGTGGATAACGGCTACAGTGATTAAGATACAGTAATTATAATGATGAATACAATAATAAGTACAATAAACGTTATAAGTATATGTGAATAATTTAGAATATTACAGAACAACTCGCGTTACAATATAAGTCTGAAAATTGTTAGGAATAGGACTGCTTACTGAATGTAAATGAGTAGTATAAAATAATATACAGAAGAGTAGAAAGAGAATGAGCGGGAACAATGTAAGACAAAGTCAACAACCAAATACTACAAGTTGCCATAAAAGCAACACTGTTATCATCTGAAGACACTAAGCGCTATACTCAAGAAGACGACGAGCTGATGCAGATTATTAGATACCTCGAACATGGTTGGACTGCTCATATAAATAACAAAAACATTGAACAGGATTCTCACCGTCGAAAGTTTACATCACTCGTTGACGAGTGTTTGATGTTTGGAAATCGGGTATTCGTACCCACAAACTTTCGCCGTAAATTGGTGTTAGAACTGCATACTGCACACCCAGGGGTACCAAGGGTGAAGTCTCTTGCACATGGGTATGTATATTGGCCGAATATTGATGGCCAGAACAAAGAATATGTTTAGAGATGTTCCGCGGGTGCAAAAGCCATCAAAGCCCCTCGCAAGACAGAGATGCGGAGTTGAGGAACACCGACAAATCCGTGGTCAAAAGTGCATGTGAATTTTGCCGGTCCCATAAACGAGAAACAGTACTTGGTGATTGTGATTTAGATGGTGGTTGGAGGTAGTCAACTGGAAACCCTGGACCCGGGTATCGTGCTATTTGGCACTCGTCAGCAAGGTGTACCTGTAATCTTGAGGGAACTGGTGCTCCCTGGCGGATTCGATCTCGTGTCACCCAGTTTCACAGTCAGAGACGTTACCACTGAGCTATCCGAGCCATGACTAACCTCCTGTAGTACTGAGATGTAATCACAATTGATTGATCACTGGGTGGTGATCAATGTCATGCTCGATAGCATTCGATCTGCACTAATAAGGACTAGACAAGCATGACATTGATCACCACCTAGTGATCAATCAATTGTGACTTGGTGATTGTTGATGCCTTCTCAAAATGGCCAGAGATCCACTACATGAAGTCTTTTTCGACAAAAGCTACTATCAAAAAACTGAGACAAGTATTCAGCTGCTTCGAGTGTTCAGATGTATTGGTGTCTGATAATAGACCGCAGTTTACCTCCGCTGAATTTTTGAAGCTCTGCGTCGCCGACGCCGTTAGGCATACAAAGACAGCCCCATACCATCCGCAGTCTAACGGTCTAGTCGAGAGGTTCGTGGATACGTTTAAAAAAAGCACTGCTTAAAGCCGAGGAAGAAGAGGAAATAGAAAAGATCATTCAAATATTTTTACAAACCCACCGAGCAACACCCAACCCAGCGACAAATAATCAAGAAAGTCTAACAGAAGCAATTTTGGGTAGAAAGATTAGAATACCTATAAAGCAAATGAAACTAAAACCAAGAGCCAACCTTCACAAAAACAAACGAATAGGTTAGAGATTCAACAAGCGGCATGATGCATTGTTCAGAGGTATTAGGGTGTAACAACAGGTAATAGCAAGAGATTTCACGGTAGGAAAGCCAACCTGGAAGTTTGGAATCATAATACGAAAAAAGGAGGAGTTATCTGTGAAGTCAAGGTTGGGCAAAAGATATGGGTGCGACGTGGAAACCAGATACAGCCAACCAAACGAGAGCGGGAACAGGAAATACTATAAAGTCGAATATACCATTAAATATATTAGCTGAGTCGGGTGATGAAATTAAAAATGACCCGAATAATAATAAGACGTATACAACACTTCAAAAGAGGTCGCAGCGCATCAGGTGGAAACCTCACCGAAGAAAAATAAATTCTAAGGATCATTATTATCTCTAACGATTCAAAAATGAAAGGTGTTATATCAAGGTGAAGATTCAAGTACGGGTAATTTTCAAGGACTATTAATGGACTAATATTCTGTAAATATTTTTATTGTATAATTATGCAATAATTAAATTATGTATATTTATATTCCTCTTATTATAAGCTTCATTTTGACCTACAATTTATTATTATACGATTTACTGTCCCTAAATTATGCTCAGTTAATTAACTACTGCCTCCCACGTTCACAGCCACTTTTTGGCTTTATTGTGTACAAACATTATTTCCTATTTTATGGTGCGTTGCAGTCTGTTCGTTTGATATATAGACATAGTATGCTTGAAATATATGATTTGCACAGTGAAAGCTGGTATTGATATTCTGTACTCAAGTGGACGGACTAGGCGTACATAGGACCAATAAGGAAGCTAGGCTTGCCATACCAGTCAAACGTCATTCGTTTGGCACAGTGCTAAGATTGTATAAGTCATATTTCGATCAGTGGATAAACCACGTGATAAAAAGCCGGACATAAAGTCACAACACTCTCACATTTACGTTCTCCCCTTCGTTTCCCTGATTGTCTGATCAAATTAGTGAGTTCATGAAATATACGTATTTGAAATCCATCCTCTTATTTGACTTATTTTTCATTCCGTTGTCCAATAGCGCGATTTCAGTCAATGGTTATATACGAAGATAGACGACATAAATATTTATATGACAATCAGCATACAATGCAACTGAAGACAATATACTGGGATACTAAAGAAGAAAAACAACGAGGAGCGTAGGAAAATATTTTGTGTAATTTTTCGTAGTTTTTTTACTGCTTGCAAAATAAATCAAGTTTAACTATTCTCTGAAAGTCTAGAATGATGGACAGATCGTTGACAAATACCTCATTTGTCATTTAAATCGAGACATACATAGTAAAGAGAACTTCAACGGCTAGATAAGTTTCTCAAAAGTAAACCTAAAACCACTTTACTGGACAACCACTAATGCCATCTATTTTAAGTTTAATTACGGGTATATCTTTCTTTTATTTCCCGTCGAATGGTATTCTGCCGTTGACTAAAGAGCACTTGAATAGAGTATTAAAAGGCGAGTGAAGAACGTCAGGACTCAGAGTTATCTACTGTCTGAGCCACCAATCCTAAGTGAGCCCAAATACATCATAATCTCTTGATTTGGAAGGGTTCGAACTCGACGAAACATAGGTCAACATGAGGAAAGATTAATCAGGTTTTATTAGAACTAGGTATAAAAGAATGACCATTATTGGGATGAAATAGGATCTGTGTACTGTTGACAACTTTTAAATAATACTGCCTGATGTTACTCCCAGAAGCCCTTCACATAGAAATCACTAGCGACCAGAGCCCTAACAATAGGTTGACTCTGTATAGTATCTTTCAGCCTACCTAATGCATGTTACCATGATAAGTTGTGATTTTTCACCCCTGTCAACAGAATCGAGTCGTATCACTTGACATTGAATAAAGCAAGATACCTAAGGTTTGTAATCATTTCTAGGTTGATTGATGGAGAAGTATGGGCTCGATGTTGTGATTTGGATCTACGTGATTTTATAATCTATTCTTGGGCACAAGTAGACTGAGGCTTAGATGCCTTCTTCGAAGCTGAGTGAGGTGATTGCACGGGGAATAGTCTATAATTGCTCACAGTTTTGGTTGCTTGCGGTTTAGCATCTAAGCAAAAGCAAATTCTAGGTTTGTTCTTAAGTCTTTTTGAACATTGGGTGGTTTGTTATTGAAGATATGATATCGGCGAGGAACCATCGCTTCGTCTAAAGACTTCCCTAAGGGGCTATCATCTTTCTTATAAATAGTGTTGGCTAGCTGAACATTCTAATTATTCGTATGCCTGTGGTAAACGGATTGGAACTGTTTTTACTCGTTCGCATCAAAGTTAAATCCTACAGGGTGTAAACACTCGTTTTTGTTGAATATGGTAGTACTACGTAGTATTCTGTGACTATGTATATTGTGGTTATGTAATACGTTGCTGCAAAAAGTATCCAATAGAATTATTAATTCTATTCACCACTGACATTAATTACGAACTTTGCTGTTCAACAGTGCTGTTAAATCAAAGTAAATGGGGCTTGCCATCAACGTTAATAAATTTAGTATCACGGGTAGTTGTTTATTCTGTTTTCTGGTTGACAGTATCTGGAGTAATTTTGAATGCCGAATTTTCCATTCTAAGTATTTGATTCGCATAAACGGAACTTAAGGGTGATATACCCCTATTCATATGAGGGGGGCCATTTTCAGTTCACTATTCGCTGGTTGGAAGCGAGTTTTTATTGGCGGTTGATCACACTTGAGGAAATGCTGCAGATGTCTGCACCAGTATTTGTGAGATAACGAACAGTCATCACAGGTGGTGTATCACTGGCAACCACAACTATCACAAAAACATGTTTGAATAAGTTACTGATGCTATAACAGTGGTAGTAAATCTGAAGCTTGTACAGCTGAAAAGTTTTCCATATTTTTTCAATCGTTTAATGAAGGTTACGTAGTAGTGTTCAGTGTTTTCATTCAGTCCCGAACTTATGCCATATTTGCGTACTCCATTTGGAGTTTCTGTCATGACAGGAATATAAAACACATTTTCAAAGTGCTATAGACGCATGGTGTAAAATCAATAAGGAAATGTGCTTCAGACATCAGCATTCATCTATCAAACGAGCGAAAAATGCCAGTACGTGGAGAATACACCCCACTTAGTTTACGTCAAAACCACTCATTTAACTCTTGTAAAAAACCTTGTACTTCTCATTGCTCATGAAGGAGCAAACCAAGAAGGATGATTTTAGCAAACACAAACCCGACGTAAATTCCATGGAACTGGTGGTTTGCTAGATTCAACAGTTTGAGGTCAATCGGGGGTGTTTCAAGGCGCACATTTTGACTCCTACCACGGTAAAACGAGAATGGCGTTTGGTTTGAGGTTCTTTGTTCGTTGAATGGTTATATTAATAGCTTTAATTGAGCTGTTACGGTTAGTCCGAAGTTTATCATGCATAGAATTTGCGCTCGTTCTATCGGTAGATTTACCATAACGGCGATTCAAGCCAGTCGGTCGAGCTGCACATAACACATGAAGCGCGTATCATTATCTGTTTCTGGTTTCGATTTCCGTATTATCTTAATCATAGGCTTTTGTTATTTCTGAACTTTTTTGCTTTCTTTAATAAGTGTAAGCGTTTTGTGTGCTTTGCTTAGTCGTTGAATCACCTCTTTGCTTGCTCTCCTGCTATTATGTGCTCCCCTATTACACCGTCCCTTCTGGTCAGACCCGAACCCCGACAACTTACGGCTGTTAAGGTTTGTTATCCAAATATATCACGCTACGATTTCTCAATAGTTTTGTCCTATTTTCTTTCATCGCACAAAATCTACTCTAGTTTCTGGTCATTTGCATCATACTTTTAGACTGGATTCAGGTTTTTGACACTTAATTTTTGATTTCTGTTCTCATGTCTCTGGTTTGCGATGTCGGTTCTAGTTTTTTATTATTCACTGCCTCGCCTCATTCGCTTTTGGTCTTTTTTCAAGATTCTCAATCAGTTTTATAAATATACCTAGCATATCTCCAGCCTAAACGTTAACTTAGTGATCATTAAACCTTTCTGTCTAATAGAAACTATTTGTTTGATATATATGGAAATAACGGCCGGAAATCCGTGCAAAGAGAAGTTAGCTGTTCTAAGCCACTCACGGAAAAATTGTTCATTCTGAAGAAGGTTGATAGTATATCCCACCAGTTTTATATATTATAGTGTCAACCTCCAGTCTTAATCAGATTAGGAAAGAACAATGGATTATAGAAATTCAGAGCAAATTGTCAATTGCTCGGAAACTCATTTCTTCAGGCTCGAGGAACCATGAAAAGAGACCACAACTTAAGCCTAGAATAAAGTGCATGCATTAGCCGTGACCATTAGTGGACAATAAAAGCAAAAATATAGGAGAGCGGGTATGAGTAACTAAACAGTCATCCTGATGCACACAAGCAGGTCTTGTTAAACCAGTCACCAGTAAAGTTATTCCGGAAGTACAGAACCATTGTACATTCAGTTCAGGTGAGTAGAGCTAAGTGGCTGAGATGTGTGCAATATTAACTGTAGTAGGAATATGTTAAAAAAAGCTTGAAGTGACCAAACCAAGACATTGCATCTGTTTATGAAGTCATTGGTAGCTGGTGTAGGCTAAACTGATAGGTGTGAACTACCTGGTTAAGGTTGGCGTTATAAACACATTCAGTGGTTCAGGTTGTTGGGCAATATGATTCAGAATCCATCAAGATGGTGTAGATGCACTCATTTTTACTCTAGATCTTAAGTTTCAGTAGCTATTCATAAATATTCTTCCATTCCTTTGGGAACCAAGTTCCTAGTGTTTAATCTTTCTCACTACCAGTGTCATTACAGTTATTCTTATTCGTTTGCTGTTCGACTCGTCAATCTTACATCCCGATTTGATATGGGGAACTAAGCTAATCTCCACGTGCCATACTCTACGATAATCATAACTGACTTAAGATGTGAACGTAAGTCAATGAATAGTCTTACTCAGGCTCTGGGATATACTTATTTCCTTCGTTTTTTATGCTTATTAGATTGGAATTTCGACCATACGATCAATTGCCCTAGTTACTGGCAACAAATAACAATCTATCAACTGGCTGCCTGTTATGATTGGTAAAGTCGAAAATCTTGCTGCAAATAAGCTTCTGCATGGATTCAGGTTAAGGAGAGTAAGTTTTTTTATTGTGATGAATATCCTTTTAGTCCTTTGAAGTGGCAGAGTTTCGGTTACTAGCTGCTCAGCTTGAGCATCAGAAGTCGGGTGCAAAATACTTGCACTTGGCACGAGATGATCCCAACAAAACATTCAGGTTGGGTCAGATGTTACTTAGTTTATTCTAGGTCAGTGTTCAACTTAAGACTGTTCCTCACGACGATTCTGGTGTTTCTCATATTTTAGAACATACTGTTCTTTGCGGATCCCAAAAGTATCCTTGCCGTGATCCGTTCATGAAGATGGCCCAGAGAAGTCAAGCTACATTCATGAATGCTTTTACTGGTAAATTATATGCTTATGGCAAATCATTTTTTCTAGCCAGCGATTGGACTATGTACCCATTCAGCACGATGAATAATACTGATTTCCAGAATCTTTTAAAGGTCTATCTAGATGCTGTTTTCCGACCTAAAATCGAAGAGCTTGATTTTATGTAGGTTTAGGTGACTTTTAATTATGATTTTCAGGCAAGAAGGATGGCGTTTAGAACCAGAAAACCTTAATGATATGACATCTAATCTGGTTTTGAAAGGCGTAGTCTTCAATGAAATGAAGGGTGTATTTGTAAGTTTTTCAGATTTTCCTTCTGTCCGTATACACCAGTTTCAAATAACCTATCAACCTATTATGTTAGCCTCTAAACTTACTATGCATTATTAACTTCATATGATACTTGAATTTTATTCTTTTTTCAGTAAGATGTTAATCCGGCTCATTCGCAGATGCTTGGGTATTATATTTTAAGTCATTCTTTGTAAATGTAGTACTATTTAGCTTCTTAAACGTTGGTTGGGAAAATAGGGCTTGAACCAGCATCCTGTTGACCACAGCCTGACTCTAACAAACTCATTGATTCGAACTAGTTTTAGTTACATCAATTCATTTTGTTAATTTAGTTGTCGAAATCTCTCCCGAAACACAAATTTCATATAGGCTTTATACATCTGTTTATCGCACGTAGTTTGGGATTACCAATAAAAAACTAACCAATTCGCCGAAAAATGT
The DNA here is from genome assembly GCA_944470205.2 of Schistosoma margrebowiei. Classification (NCBI taxonomy): domain Eukaryota; kingdom Metazoa; phylum Platyhelminthes; class Trematoda; order Strigeidida; family Schistosomatidae; genus Schistosoma; species Schistosoma margrebowiei. Next base: position 22,640,382 of record OX104024.1, read on the forward strand.
GTCTGTACACTTATTATTTTTCTCAATCTCTATTTCTTTATCATACTACGCTTCATCTATTTTAAGTAACATTAATACTTGTGATGAGTAACATTTGAAGTTGGCATGTTTACCTTCTCTGCTTCGCTTCTCATCATGCTGCCTGTCTGTTCAAACGAGTGCCTGAAATAAATTCGTCCAACTTAATTCGTATTTGGCTATCTATTACCACCGTCGCGTAAACAGGGTTAACCTAGGTGGAATATACAAAATCAAACGAAAGATTTATGTTCATAGCTCATTGATCGTTCGTTAGTTACAGCGTTAGATTTCGAACAATAAACCCTCGTTTCGCCGAGTTCATAAATGAAGTTTACAAATTCGACTCATTTCCCCGTTTTTGTTTTCAGTTGCATAACAAATGTAATTCCTTTTCAGTCTAACTCACTGAATCGTTTTGCTCAAACTATCAAAAACAATTTGTTTCCGCAAACGTACGGTTTTGTTAGTGCAGGGAGTCCAGAACGTATTCCAACATTAACCTACGAGTATCTGAAGGAGTTTCACCATAAGTATTACCATCCGAGCAACTCATGGTAAGTGTTCAGTAAGTAGTGTAGTTCAGTGTCAGTATTTTTTCTTGCGGGAGAGGTTTCAGTTTGCGTGCTGTTACTATTTTGCTTAACTTTTTTCACTGGTTGATATTCAAATAAAAAAAGTAAGAAATAATTCCAGATATCAAATTTATAGTTAGTTCATTACTATGCAGGTTTTTATAGCAGTTGAATCAGCATTCAAATTTGTTCAAAGTAGTGTCACTCACTTTTATTAGCCACAGTATCATTTTTGAGTTTATGTATCGCGCCCAGCAAGTCATTGTAATTCCTATTTACTCACCGACGGATTGCAGTCTAGACTTATCTGAGAATAAGTTTTACGACCACTTAAATCACAGTAATAAAGCGTTTGACATACTGTGTTGCTATCTGGGTTCTTGAATGCTGAAATCGAGCTTCTAGGCACAGAGTTGTGTCGTTTGGGTGGCTAATAAAGACTTAATAATCGCAAGTTGGATAATAACGATTGCCTTATGCTGTTCTTCGCAATCCACAACCTGTTTATGTTCAACCTAGTTCCCCGCACAATTGTCGTCAGTATCCCAGCTTGGGTCATTCCTGAGGTCATATTGATCACATTGCGACTAGCCACCTCTGGTACGGCTGTTTATGAGACTGTCGCTACTTTCAAAGTATGTATCTAGATCCTGATCACACCCTGATTTGCCCTAATATTATCTTGCGCTCCTATTGTCAACAAACCAATCGTTGTGATTGAATCGATGCAAGCGAATCGGCAGCAACCTGTGTTTCGTCCAAGTATCCATATCAGGCTCAGCTCTAGCTACCACCAGTCAACTGAAAAGTGCATATGGGGACTGGCTGTATTTGCTTGATAATGGTAAGTAAGGTCACTTGCGGCTCTACGAAACGTCTTGCTTATAATCACAGTGTTTCTATAGGCTCCATATGACCCCTTATAGCACATCGATCTACTCTAGTGGATAGCGAGCTTGATGCTATATATAGACCTGTAACTCGAATAATTTCTTAAAGCACGCCTGAGAACCAAGTGACTTGGTGATTAATGCACGGTAATGAGTTGAAAGCACCAGCTGCATCTAGTAACTCCCGGGTCACTAGCAGAAAAATGTCCGGTGTCAGTTTAATATTGTATGAGGTTGATGATACGCCAATCAGTAGTAACCTTCAAATATAAGTTCCCATCCAGGTTGGAGATGTAATGATCATGTACTCGCTTTTCGTTGAATGCTATAGCATCACACTTACTAAAGGACAGTATTCGTTGTATTTCATGACGTCAGGAGCCCCTTCAATTCGTTGGACAGGACTATGGTTTGAAAGTGTCGGTAGAACAAAGTTGTATCTAAAACTTCTTTTCATATATTGAAGAGCTCTACTCAAAAGCACAATGAAGCCATTCAACTACTTCTTCCTCATTGTTGTAATACCGGTGTAGAGTAAGACGGTTTCTTAATCTCCTTATTTCTCTCCAACTCCGCCACCTATATTCTGGAAACTGCTCCGAAGGAAGTACGTGATGATGGTGTAGATGCGTATCCCAGGAAGAAGATTTTCGACTTCGAGTATGCAGGTGACGTCGTCTTACTGCACGATGACATGCTATGCAAATAACATTTAATTAACCGACATTCAGTGTCTTCAAGGTCGGGATGTAATTTGCACCTTTCGAATTAAAATTACTTTTAAGAGACTTTAGGAGCCTATGGCTACACTGTCTTTTCGGAGAATCACTAGAAATAGTCGAAAAGTCCATGTATCTGGGATGTTGGATAACTGCTGTTGGTAGCGTGGCTGATCAGGTCAATATATCCAATGTAAATCAGAGCCTTTTATGTCAATTATTGCTCTCTGTGGTGCTATCGTAATTTAGGCCCGTCTGTATTAGATTGAATTCACAACAGTTTGATAAAAGTAGTTTTCTGCTAACTGAAGATATTCATCGACCATGCACAAATATTGTTGTCTTTGAAGGATTTCTTACATCTTATGCCTATATCACGTTAGAAATGGCAAGCTTCGACAATACATATTCGGTTGAAATAATGATAATTCAGTTGGTGTTATCATCTATCCACCGAACTGTGTGTTAAAATCATCCACTGTAATTGCTACATCTGAACACAACCGGGAAAACCCACTGTTTAATTAGTTTGAGCTACAATCAGTGAGAGCTCTGGCAAAATATGACGAGGTGACTTCGGGAATCCCTGTCCTCCCAGACTCTCATATAGGTAAAAAGCTCAAGAAAGGTCGTTGACTGAAATCTATCTAAGAAGTCTCGTTTGCTTTGAAAATTAGTGGTAAGTTTACACCAAGAAAAGTTGTTGAGTCTCTAGGTACACGAAAGGTGAGTCGCGTTGGCTTTCTACATTGGCTGGATTAGATAAAGTGAACATTCTCTTCTCGATCTTGTATGTGGGTTTTGAAGACGCTGTATATACCAGAAGCACGAGTTTCTAACTTATTGTCTTATGAATCCTGTTATTCTTTTTTATGCAGTTTAGGAGTTAAGAGTTGATTCATGGATAGCTTTTACTGTCTAGGTCCTTAGTTTTCAGGTTATATAACTTACACCAAAAATTCATGGAGGGTAGATGAGATGTGCTATTTGTAGGTTAAATCTATTTTGACCTCAGTTTATCATGATCAACTTAGGACCTGACGCAAACGAATTAGACCTCAAGGAGCAAATTTACCAACCAATATAATTAGATTAGATCCCCTTGATCTGCATGCTCGGCCATGGAGTTAAGCTAGTGGATTGAGTATTATATGACAGTAAATTCTGTTAATACTTCCGATCATCGTCTGCTGTGTAATAATTGTCAATTCAGTAGTTCACTGGTTTTGATATTCCATAGCCTAATAAGTGTCCACTATCAGGGCTGAAGTGCATGAATAGTGGAATTACTGACTATATAATCCCTTAAACAGCTTTAATGTCTGGAAAATAACCATTTACTTTAATTATACGTCCATGCTTTTATTTGATTATGCAATAGTTAGTACATGAGTATTTGTTTATTTGCTGAATCAGAGTAGGTTCATATTATTTATACTAAAGATCCTCACCTGGCAAACCTTGTGCTAATTATATTTGATTTTACCTTTTGCATTTGTACAAGCAGTAAAAAGTCAAATTGCAGTACTATTGTGATTGTGAATATGTTGTACTCGTCAAAACAACTGTCGTCACCTTAGCACGCTTCATTATCTTTACTGTTAGTCAGGATATATGCATTTTGATGATCGAATTAGTACTTAATGACCCAATAGATTATTATTATTATTTATTTATTTGAACACATAAATATTGGTACAAGGGGACATCAGATATATATATATATATATATATATATATATATATATATATATATATATATATATGCGCCACACAAAACAATGAGAATGGGAAAAGAAAAAGAAGGTAAGGTGCGTATAAGAAAAAAAAGAAGAACAATAACGACCACAAATTAGTGTATTTATTGGTTTGGTAATTCTTCACACGAAACGCATATTCGTCGTTATCACTCTAGTTCTCTCATCTGGAGTCCTGTATTCTTTAGTCTCTTGAAGTGTTTCCCGGAAGAATAACCAAAACTAATTTCGATACTTCACACTTGGTTCTTTCTACTTTCAGTTTCTATACTTATGGTAATGTAAACCTGGAACATTGTCTTGAGTATCTTGATTCAGAGTACCTCCAACATTACGATTTTTCAGTTCAAGACAACTCAGTACCATTAGAAAGTATATGGGATGAACCCGTAAGTTTCTTCAATTTTTTGTCTCGTTTACTGGTCTGTTGTAAACTTTCATGTTGACGAATCTGATATAAAATGCTAAGCTTTTACCAATATTGGGATCTGAAATGTAGAAGAGTTATGAAGGAGGTTTTTTCTGATGTGATTTTACAAAATTTTCACTTGTCAAAACCAATGAATAGGATGCTAACCGATGGATAGACACAATGATATGTTGTGGAGGTGTGATGGCTTCTCACAGAACTGTGCAATTGACTTAGGCCCCCGAATAATTAAAAGTAAGAGACAAGACTGCAAACCAGATGAATAGGTCTTCGTATAATGGACATAAAATAAGCATAATAAAATGCCATAGGTGATCATAGGAAGTTCTATGTTGTTGCATCGTCGTCTTTGCATATTCTCCCACTGACTGCAGCTTAGATGATGTAAAAGACGAGTTTTACAGAAAGCTTTCTGGCCTTCGAAAACCTAGGCGCTCTGATGTAGCAATAGTGGCTGGTGACTTTAATGCTCAAGTAGGCAAACTAAGCGAAAGGGAAAGACACCTGGGTGGATCTTATAGCGTCGTGGCTCAAAGAACAGATAATAGCGACCGTCTATTGCAGCTATGCTCAGACAACCGCCTGTTTCTTGCAAATACTAACTTAAAGCGTAAGGAAAAACATCTTTTAACATGGCGACCCCCTAATTCGTCCCAACATTGGACCCAAATAGATCACATCGCTATCAGCCACCGATGGAGGGGTTCGATAGAAGACTGTCGCTCATTCTGAAGCACATGCTTAGATTGAGATCATGCTTTAGTGCGAGCGCGTATTTGCCTGCGTCTTACTGGACGTAGGAAAGACGCTGCAAGGATTTATTTATTTTAACACACAGATATTGGTACAAGGAAGCACCTATACATATGCGTCACACAGATCTAATTTGATATGTGTGAGGGCTTTGATACTGCCCGGGTGCTCAGACCGGAGCAGTTAGTTTTCTCAGAGGGCCACACCCGGAGCCTTCGACCTGAAGGTCTGATCCACAAGGCAGTGGAGCATCGTAAGGAGATGCACTCCCATGGTAGCCAGTGACCAACGATTGGTTCATACGCCATTTGTTCCTTCAGGATACTGGAGCCCGTATGCACCATTGGTTTGAAGTAAGGGTTTTCCAACTCCCCCAGGTGGACTCTCCATGTCCGCCAACCCGGTTTAAGCGCCAGACACTCACTTTTTGTCCTCTCAATTTCGTAAACAACACCCCCGTCACGAGAAGGTAGTGAGTAGGACTTCCTTGGCAGAGGCTATATACACGTGGCCATGTGAGAGCATTTCGAGAGGAAGAGCTGACTCTCCCCACTCTCGGCCGTACCAGGGCATTTGGGGGCCCGCAAGGAAACCTTTTATGGTCCTACTTCATCATAATCAAGCTAAGAGTATATTTCAGGAACAATTAGGAAAACAGTTAGGCAGTCATGTATGTGATGCCCAACCCAAGGCAGCTTGGAATGATATCCGAAAGGCTGTGGACACAGCAGTGATATCTGCTAGTACAGTAAACCACAAGGTTAGGAAGCAACACTAGATCTCAGCAGCATCTACCGCACTGATAGATGTTCGAAAACTAATTCCAGCTGGCCTTGAACATAACGAAGAGCGGAGTTAGCTTAAGCGTAAGCTGACAAGAAGCCTACGCAATGATCGTGGACAGTGGTGGGTAGCGAAAACAAGAAAGATGGAAAAGGCAGTGGCAATAGGTTATAGCAGACAACTGTTCAGACTTGTTAAGGAAACCGACTGTTAGCGAAACAATCTCAGAGAAAGATGGATATATCATACATTCTCAATCCAGGAGATTGGATCGATGGTCAGAACACTTTATGGATCAGTTCAACTGGCCTTCAGCCACACTTCGGTTTCCCACGATCGGTAGTCAGCCTGTATGGCAAGTTAATATAGGTCACCCGACTCTATGAAGTTGAAAAAGCTATAGGAAATCTGAAGCGAGGGAGAGCAGCAGGCCCTGACAGGTTTACTTCTGAGATTTCTAAGGATGGTGGTTCAGTATTAGCAGTGAGATTAACTGAGGTCTTAGTTAGAATTTGGGAACTGGACGTAATCCCATCTGACTGGTCTCAATCACTGATTGTGCTAGTGTATAAGGAAGGACAAAAGTCCTCTTGTGACAATCACAAAGGAATCAGTTTGACTAATGTAGTGTCTAAAATATTAGCTTCAATAATACTTCGACGCCTAACCAAAGCTCGTGAAAAGCAAACTAGAGAAAACCAGACTGGTTTTCGACTTGGACGTGGTTATATAGATCAGATATATTCACACTACGTCAGGTTCTAGAACACAGACACACATTCGGACGCCCCACAATCTTAGTATTTCTAGACCTTTAGGCATCATTCGACTCTGTTGATCGTGAGGTTCTATGGCAGTGTTTGTCACTGAAAGGAGTACCAAAGAAGTACAGTAACCTTGTAAAGGCTCTCTACTCGAACACAACTGGTTGAGTGAGAGCTTATGGCGAACTGTCATCAGAATTGATTGCCTCAAGTGGTGTTCGTCAGGGCTGTCCACTCTCTCCATTCTTGTTTAACTTTGTCGTTGACATACTTTTAGAGATGACACTTTCCTCATCTAAATTTCCAGGGGTTGAACTTCTACCAGGAGATTCACTTGTTGACTTCAGTCAGTCAGTCAGCTACAACGTAGGACCAGGCACATATATGTATCGGTCCAGGTTGCCATACCTCGTTAGCACAGCAAGATGAACACAGGATTCATGGGAGTGGTTAGGTTAAAGGTGATAATATATAGGAGAAAGATTGCATATAAGGATACAGTACCGGAATATAGAATTAGTTCGTAGAAAGAAAGATATGAGGCGATTTTAATCTCTTAGTTTAAGGGAAGACAGGGATGAGAAAAACAACCCATAAATATACAATTTTTTTCACACAAGTGGTTTATATAATTCATTGTGCTTAAATGAACAGGTCATCATTTTGACGACACTAATAAACTATTAAAGACACAATTCTATAGACCTTTAAATTACATTTGAATAGTATTTTGGCATGCATATCTAAGTGTTCTTGTCATATAGACATGAACACATAAATGATATAAGTAATCATGGAATAATCTTTCATTCTTTGAAACAAAAAAGCTTAAAAAACTTATATCCCGACCGTTGTTGCTACCTTGACGTGGTGGTCGGGCTTGCCTATCGTGATGAAGCAACCGAGCTATACTGACTGGAACAACTGTTCCTCAAGGTCCTACCACGTCAGAAAGGTCGGTTGAAGAGCGGTTAGACTAAAAGCAACAAACCCAAGGTCTGAAGGCGAAGTCGTACTGCTGACTGTACAGAGGTGTGACAGCAGTAAGGTGTTTCCTTCAGACAACCAGCATGACAGCGATGCTGCCTTCCCACAAGGAGGGGTGGGGTTAGAAAAGGTCGACCCTAAAAATGCACACCTCGCCTTATCCCACGGATATCCGTCTCCGGCGGTAAGGTCTCAACAAGTACGGAGCTAACACAAAAATGCCCATAAAAAGGTCGTGTATGACCGACCTCAAGCAGTTGTCTCTTGGGCACTGCGGTCACGCTCCCAGGTCACTAAGACCACCTCTAATCCAATTTCCTTTTCAGGTACCTCCAGAAGAACCCTTCCACGGTGTGGGCAACCGGGAAGTGATAACCGCCCTCATACCTCTAACAGCACTCAAGACCACTGGATTCTATACTTGTTGACTTAGAATATGCCGATGACATAGTTCTATTTGGTGAAGACTCTGACAAAACGCAGAGTCTTCTGACCACTCTAAGCAACAATACAAGCATGTTCGGGATGCGATTTTCCCTCCTATCGAAATGCAAAATGTTGCTTCAGGATTGGGTTGCATCGACACCCGAACTAATGATAGGGAGTGAAGTAGTTGAGCGTGTCGACCGCTTCACTTATCTTGGGAGTCTCATCAGCCCTTGTGGTCTGGTGTGTGACGAAATCTCAGCACGGATACAGAAGGCTCGACTAGCTTTTGTCAACTTGCGTCGTTTATGGCATAGGCGAGATATCCGTCTACCAACCAAAGGACGTGTTTACTGTGCAGCGGTCCGTTCCGTCCTACTTTATGGCAGTGAAACGTGGCCGGTAAGAGTAGAGGATATTCGTAGGTTACTAGTATTTGATCATAAGTGTCTTCGAAACAGTGCTCGTATATCCTGGGACCATCGAGTAAGTAACACAGCTGTTAGGAAACGGGTACTAGGTAAGGATGGCAAATCAATTGATGAAGTAGTGAAAGTTGATCAGCTGAGATGGCTGAGACACGTGTTACGTATGCCCAACCACTGACTTCCTCGACGTGTGATGTTTCATGGTATAGGAGTAGGTTGGAAAAAAGCTAGGGGCGGCCAGACCAAAATATGGCACAAGTCCACGAAGTCACTGACAAGTGAACTGAGCCATGTTGGTAGGTGTAGACTACCTGGTTGTGGACCGCGAGATGATAGCAACTGATGGTTAGAGACCCTGAATGACATGGCTCAAAATCGTTTGCAATGACACAGGTGCATCCACTCTTTGTGTTCTCCCAAATTCTAATCTCCTGATTCCTCTTTGTCTCTTTTTTTCTCTTCCCAAATTTATTTCACTGGATTATACTCTTTAAGTAACATCTTAAACCCTAATCTTTCCGAATACTGCTTATACTCTTATTACCTCTACCACTATGGGATTTGAATCGACAACTGTATCTCTGTGCTAATGTGGTGTGGCAACTCGGATTGATGTACGTACGTACGAAGTTCTACGTTGTTACTGACTGACAGGAAATTTGCTTTTAGGTCACTCATTCTCCAATCGATTATGATCGGACTGTCAGGTCTAATTTTTGGCAGCGTATCAATAAGACTATGTTTATTCAGAATATTTTAATCTTATTTCTTTTGAAAATTAATCGCTTTCTTTAGTTGGAATGTATATGGACAACATTCATACTGTAAATTATGCCTTACTACTACTACTACAGAGGTTGAAGAATATTGAGCTTAATTTTCCCCAAACTCTCTCATATCATGGCTTCATTATATCCTCTTGTAAGATAGTTATGCTCACTGCTTTCATGCTATCAAAACAGTTCCACAGATGTATGATATCTGAAGATTGTACAGTTAAGAGTCTGTAGAGGGAATCAGAGATCGTTTCGGATTCTAAACCGATGACGACACTCCTGTCTTTTCCAAATGTCTCCTTCATAAAAATTAAAATCTCTTTTATGACTGAATAAGACCTTGGTTATATTCTCGGTCAAACAGTTTGGCTTAGTATATGTTATTCTTGCTTGTTTCACTTCATGAAAGGATGGTTTAGCTATTAGAACCCTCAACTTTCATTTAATAGAAAGCAGGTTTGAATTATGCTTCATCTTTGGTCCAAGTTTCCGGTTATCATCAGTAACGTCCACATAGAAGATTATTCAGCGGAATACGTGAACCTGTACTTAGTTACCTATATATCTTAATTAATTATATGTGATTTCTCATTTTCTACACTATTCTTGGACATTTCAGTGAATATCAGGTCAGTTTTTGTTCTTTCTTGTTTTTCGGCTTCCTCCAGAGATCGGGTTACTAATTAATTTTTATTTATATTGCGTTTGTATAATTTAATAAATTTGATCAATGGATTTATCCGATAACTTAACTAATACATTTGATCTTGTAAATTACCTTTTGTAGAGATTAGTTCAGTTGACGTGTGAACCAGATCCAATGAATCCCCACCCAGATCGTGAATGCTGTGTATCTCTTAGCTTCCGTTTGGATGAGTAAGTTTACATTATTTGTGCTGGGACTAACAATAAACTGAAGCTCCGGAGATGAGCTAATTTATAATAAGTGAAGTAGAGAGCTTTCAGTAATTCAGAATCGAATGAGTCACTATCATCCATTGGGTGCTAAAAAATGAGTTATCGGATAGTTAAAAATCCAAGTAAAATTTAAACAGAATTAGGATTTATATTAGTTGAGATGGTCGTTATATTTCTTCTCAGCTTTGTATTTACATGGAATGTTTCCGGCTTCCTCAAATAAGTACGGTTTCATTCATATTAATTGAACACTCATTACCATAACATTTGGACTTTCACATTTGAAAGCTTTGTTTCTAACTTATGTATTACGTAGATTAACTTGGTTTTCAGATGACATTATTGGTATTTATTTTCCACTTCAATGTGATTGATAACTAGTTTCGTCAAGTCTTCTTGTCTTGTTTCTATTAGTTCATCCAAGGTTTAATGGAATTAAAATATGAACAGTGAGTTTAAACACTATTATTTTAAGATGGACAATTCTTTAAAATATATGGCCTTTTCATATATGCTAACAAACTCACCAATTTACCAATTTTTTTTTCAAATTCGAACGTATACACATTGTCACGTCATTTAACCTAGCGATTACAAGATCGACAAAATCCGATTACCTCTAAAAATCTGTAACTAATCGTTCACTTTGGTAGCAGCTTAAGTAGTTTATCAGTGACTGTGATCTACAGTGAATGGTAGGTAGACTTTGCTGATGAGTCTGACCAAACTTGAAACATAGGCTCAGAACAGTCTACTAGTAATATCTAAAAAACGATATACCATACTGAAAATATCAACGAGTTTGTCTATTGTTACTGCTCGCATATGAAACATGCAAATGTTCATTAATATTTGTACTGTCTTAGTATCGTTTGGAATTTTAATTCCTTTAAAAAGGTAACTACTCTTAGTGAATAAACTAGTTTATTTACATCCAAAACTACTAGGTAGCAAATAATCGCTGTAACTCTCAGATTCTGCAATATTATCTATTATTTTAGTTATGCAATTAGTAAAAGCTCAATTAACGTAATCGAGGAACCTGTCTAGTTTGCTGTTAGCTTTATTAGTGTGAATGAAACGAGCTGACAAAAATATTTTTCCGGGGTTTACAAACTACAACCAGTTATGTAATTACAGTCATTTCGTAATATATACTCAAAATTCAGTTTGAGATAGGCTTACATTAAACAAAATGTGTAAAGTTTATTCAAATTCCGAACCTGATTCATATAAGATTGAAAAACATATGTTAGGTTTTTTAACGGTTTCAAAAATAACGATTTTTCTCGTGTGGATGACCTACTATGCTAGTTTGGCTTCGTGAACTAGCATATAAACATGTGCATAATAATTTAACGGGAAAGTTTACCAGTCATTTAGTCATTTTCAACTTGAGGCCAGATACATATGTGAATTGGTCCAAGTTGGTACACCATATTCGCACAGTTATATAACTTTATCAAGATAAATAACGGAGGAATATTTGTAATAATAGTAGTAGTATTAGTAAAAATAAGTATAAACGATCTGATTGGAGAGAAAATAATGGGTTCGTGGAATAAAAAGAAAAGCATGAAACTATTTTGAAATTAGGAATCTAAAAGAAAGTGAGTGCATCTACCCTTCTTGGATTAATCCTTAGCCGTTTCACACAACCTATTCAACCAGTAGTTGTATGAACCCCAACTAGGTAGTGTGAAATAACTGAAAGGTTAAGCGTCTAATCGTTCCCCAGTTTTTAAATCATATATTCCATTAATTTGTTAACAATTAATTCCTATTCTGCTTTTATTTCAGTATTTGCGATGTTTACAAAAATTTTGTGCTTGGAATAGTTTGTAATTTGTTACTAAATGGTGATAATACACCTTTGTATCGTGGTTTAATTGAGTCAGGATATGGTCTAGACTGGATCGACAGTGTCAGCGGAATCGATCGTGGAACTCGCACTACAAGTTTTCATGTCGGGGTACAAGGTGTTCGCGCAAATGATCTGGAAAACTTTCCCCATATAATCAATGATATATTATCCGAAGTCGTTCGGTAAGATTTATCATCCGTTTAGAACTTTCCATTTATTTGTATGTCATTTTAGAAACAAACTTGTTTGTTGTAAATGAACCACTCATTTATTCGCCTGATTTCTGTCTACATTTTTGTCAGTACTATTAAGTATGTAGTTATTTGGGAAGATGAATTTTAACCAAAGTAATGCATACATGAGTAGTAAATTATGTCACAATTGGTTACTAACGTATTTGACCTACCGCTTGTCCTGACCATATACACAGCACAAAAATAGCTATGATAACATCCATTACTAAGCTAATATGTGCATGCTAAATGTGACATTTAAACCCACTGCTCTGTTCTCTTCATCACTATTCTCCGAATACAGTCACATATATTTGCTTATCATAATGTTTAAGTAATCTCAAAAAGATATCTAAAATCCGTGAAAATAGATACACAAGACTGACGTGCATAATTGGTGTTCGATTTTCATCTTGGACATTCACTTTAGGGCTGGTTTCAGAACTGGTCGTGGCTGCATCGACCATACATTCACCATTCGTCAGGTTTTAGAACACATTAATGCTTATCGGCGTCCGACAATTATAGTTTTTCTTGACTTAAAAGCAGCATTTGACTCTGTAGACCTAGAGGTTCTGTGACAGTGTCTGTCATTGAAGGTGTACCTCAGGAGTACATAAACCTAGTGGGAGCTCTTCACTCAAACACCACCAGTCTAGTCAGAGATTATGGCGAACTGTTATCTGATTTTGCACCTTCAAGTGGTATCCGGCAAGGCTGTCCATTATCTCGATTTTTGTTGAATCCCACCATAAACTTCCTGCCGGAAAAAACTTTCTCGTCGACTGAATTTTTGGGGATTAGTCTCCTATTACGAGGTTCACTCATCGGCTTAGAATACGCAGACGACAGTCTTGTTTGATGAAGACGCTGATAAAATGCAATATTTTGGTAGCAGTGAGCAGCAATGTCAGGATGTCTGGGATGCCTTTCTCCCCTTCTAAATGAAGGTTGTTTCTTCAGGACTGGTCTGCGTCAACAAGTCGACAATTTCACTTATCTTGGAAGTGATTCTATGACTTTTGATTGCTGACTATTCACCTACTCAATGAAGGATCATTATAAAACCAAGACAACCTGCCGCTGGCCATTCTCAATGGAGAGAGAGAACTTATCAGATATTATTAAATTATTTGCCCATATCATTCAAAGTCTATAATCATTAGTTACGACAGTTAGGCGGACCCCAAACAAATTAGTTTACATATGTTAACATTGTTCAAACCAATTGTCAATGACTTCATAGACTGGTGCTGCGTTTTAGTTCGGCCACTCCTAGCTTTCTTTCAGCCTACTACACCAGACAACATTGCCCATCTAAGTAGACGGTGTTTGGGCATATTAGATGTCACAACTATTGGTAAGGAATCCCTGTCTCGTTTATCGATTTGTTATCCCTGCCTAGGACCTTGCGGTAAACTTCAAAGTTGCCCACTCGGTGTTCTCAAACTACACGAACAATGCTTCGAAGTCATTTTCGATCAAATACTAGTAACTTATAAATATCCTCTATTCTTAATGGTCATGTTCCATATCCATTAACTTGAACGGAGTGAACTGTTAGGGACTATCGGTTACCTACGACGTTATTTAACGCCTACGATATTTTAGATACGACCTAATCCTTTCAATCTGTTAGCTACTATTTTTGACATACTACCTTTAAATACTGTTTACAATCTACGATCTACGGTTTGCGACCTACTACGTGCGACTTAGTTATTACTGATTACTAACTAGGACCTAATAATTTTTACTCATAACCTACTACGTACCTGCCACTAGTTTGGTATTTACCTTAGTTCATCAATTTGTATCGATCAACAGATATGCCAGGTCCTGCGTTTTTATTTATAACTGGCTGCTTATATATATTGATGTAATTAAAATCGATATTAAAGCATTATTGCTAACTACAGTTATAAGTATTCGATCGATCAGTTTTAGATAGGAAGATATAGATGGTAAAATATAACCAATTATCTCATCGCAATCAGGATTAGGTCGAGAATAAAATAAATTCATTTAAAAAGGCAGAAGTATAGATAAAATCTACATAGGTGTGGCATCTGTACATCTGTCACCAATCTCTCATTGAATTTGTTTCCCAGAGATTGTGCAGTTCAGTGTCTTGTCATAGGCAAAAATGAAAACCTGTCACTTTCTCCTACATTCTCCATGAAAGTGAGATGGGCACCGTAGACCGAAAGAAATGTTTTTCGGCTGTATTTTTATCTAGATTGTATCTTTCATTAAAGATGTTATAAATCTTCATTTATTAAAATTGTCATGCACATGTAATTTAAGTTTTTTTATTCAAAATCTTTCAGTGAAGCTCTGCTTCTTATTGATATTTTTAGTGTACAGGGCTGTTTTTGCTTCGAAAACTAGAAATCGATGTGTAGGGTTACATTCCTAAATTTCAATTCCCGGTTTTGTGAAATTTCAGTTTGGATTGTAAGGGTCTTCACAAACATCCAAATAAGTATTGTCCATCAAAAAACGCTTAAAAACTACTCATAGGTTTGGGAGATTATCATTCTAGAAGACTGAAAAAACTTTTTAACAGGAAAGATTATACAAGGCCGTCGTTGAAGTCGATGACAAGATCAGCTTATGATGTTTAGCACGGCTACTTTACACATTTAAATAACTTTTATTTATCATACCCTATCGAAGCGTTAATGATTAAAAATTATTTTTTACTCGTATAGGGACGGCTTTCCAGTGGAAGAAGTTGAGGCTACTCTTCATCAGCACGAACTGGAAATTCGTCATGAATCGGCTCGTTTTGGCTTAAATCTAATTCTAAACCTATCCAACGCTGTTAACCATGGTGTTGATTTGAATGAGTTCCTGAAAATTGGAGCTAATGTGGATCGATTTCGACAGGAATGGACCAAAGATCCGACTATGCTTCAAAGTTTTGTTCAACAATTCTTTTTAGTATGTGTAATATGTTTACTGTATTCATGCATACCGTCTTTCATCTCGCTTAATCTCATGCGAAAATATTACCCAAGGTCTCTTGGATGTTTTTTTGCGCTGAAAAGCTGTAAATGTAGGAATATTTGTCTAATCCCAAGAGTCATTTGCTCGGAAGTTTCCTTTATGTTTTCCTGTGTATTATTTTTTACTACCTACGTTATTGTATTTTTAATTATTATCTTTAGTCATGTCATTTCGATATGAGGAAACATAATACTTCTGGTGATATATGTTTTGCAGCTAATGTCATTTTAAGTAATGTGTGGATGAAATGGGTAGTAGTGTGAAGCCGGATCTATTATTTTTATTGTAGGTTGATCGATCTTTAACGATAGAACCAAAGGATGAAAAAGTTTCAAAGCTCATGGTTTTTCAACCATGATACTGTTTGGCGCGAAAAGTGAAATTATTTTGTACAATGATTTGATTACCCTGTATTTTGAAATGTCGTCTAACAAAAAATATAACTATCATGCGTGTGATCCATAAGTGTTACACATGATATTTTTTCGGTGATCGGAATAAAGGGAGTTATTGACTTTTTAATTTTTATCAATATTGTTTTAGTGATTATTTTTTGCATATATCGTAATCGGGTGTTAATGTTACACTTAGGATAACAAACACAAACTGACAACTGTAATGCGTCCTGATCCAAACTGGAAGTCCATAGAAGCCAAGAAGGATGAAGAACATTTGGATTGTTTGACAAAAAACGTAACACCGTTGGAAAGGGAAAAATTAGCACTGAAGGGTAAGACATATGTTTTTCAGTCTTCTGATTATTATTACCTCAGTGCTTCAGGCACTATGGTATTAAGGTTCAAAATGGCCATTTGAAATTATCAGAAAATTCTTTCTTCAAATCTTTGTTGAAGTGTTGTTTCATGGAGGTCTTTCAATTCAGTTTTTGTCGATTTCTCTTGCTATTTTATTTATTCATCTCTATGTGTTTAAACTTAGTACTTTTCATCGAGGTATTTGCTGTCCTGTGATCCAATCCTTCCCATTGACAAGTGCTACCTGTATAATTTTATGCCCTTACTAGTAGTATGACCGAATGTTCCCATATCATTTAAATGGCGACAAACCGCTATACTACTTGTGTCTAGTGGTATACACAGTAAATTAACCATCATTTCATCGATTAATACTTACTTATTTTTATTAGTTCGTGTAAACAAACTTTTTTTTCACGAGTATAGATACTTTTGAACATAGTTATTTCACTTTTTCAAAACAAATGCAACTTACCATAGGTTCCACATTGTGTATAACTGAGTAACAAATATAATCTAAGGTTACGTGTGTAGTGTCTTTCGCGCCATGTGTTCAACAAATATTAATTTGGATACGTGTCTTTAAATTGAGTGCATGAATAGGTGTGTACAATAATTTTAAACTAATAACAGGTGGTTGTAAAAATTATAGAATTTTGTAGTTTTATATCCTAGATCGACCTTAGAACACTACTGTAAACCAGGAAGCAGTAAACGATCAATTAGATATCTGTATAACACTTTGATCCTACTTATAATTTTTATTTGAAAAATAGCTCGTCAACTCCTTGAAAAACAAAATCAAGAAGAAGATGTTTCATGTTTACCGTGCCTCGACATTTTCGACGTACCTTTGGAATGCAGACCAGAACCGTTTACACTCACTCAAAGTAAGTGATTAATCAATTTATATTCTATTCAATATCCAGGAAATTTGAAAATAAAATTGTTGCTGTCTTGCAATTTTGTGGCAGATAACATAGTTCTGTGTGGCGAAGATGCTGATATAATCCAATCTACTAGTTGGTTACAAGGGGCAAATGAGTTGACTGTATCGATCTGTTCACTTATCTTGGTGGTTTTACCACCACTCTCTCGATTCTTGTTTAACTTTGTCGTTGACGTGCTTTTAGAGATAACACTTTTCTCGGCTAAATTTCCAGGGGTTGAACTTCTACCAGGAGATTCACTTGTTGACTTAGAATATGCCGATGACATAGTTCTATTTGGTGAAGACTCTGACAAAACGCAGAGTCTTCTGACCACTCTAAGCAACAATACAAGCATGTTCGGGATGCGATTTTCCCTCCTATCGAAATGCAAAATGTTGCTTCAGGATTGGGTTGCATCGACACCCGAACTAATGATAGGGAGTGAAGTAGTTGAGCGTGTCGACCGCTTCACTTATCTTGGGAGTCTCATCAGCCCTTGTGGTCTGGTGTGTGACGAAATCTCAGCACGGATACAGAAGGCTTGACTAGCTTTTGTCAACTTGCGTCGTTTATGGCATAGGCGAGATATCCGTCTACCAACCAAAGGACGTGTTTACTGTGCAGCGGTCCGTTCCGTCCTACTTTATGGCAGTGAAACGTGGCCGGTAAGAGTAGAGGATATTCGTAGGTTACTAGTATTTGATCATAAGTGTCTTCGAAACATTGCTCGTATATCCTGGGACCATCGAGTAAGTAACACAGCTGTTAGGAAACGGGTACTAGGTAAGGATGGCAAATCAATTGATGAAGTAGTGAAAGTTGATCAGCTGAGATGGCTGAGACACGTGTTACGTATGCCCAACCACTGACTTCCTCGACGTGTGATGTTTCATGGTATAGGAGTAGGTTGGAAAAAAGCTAGGGGCGGCCAGACCAAAATATGGCACAAGTCCACGAAGTCACTGACAAGTGAACTGAGCCATGTTGGTAGGTGTAGACTACCTGGTTGTGGACCGCGAGATGATAGCAACTGATGGTTAGAGACCCTGAATGACATGGCTCAAAATCGTTTGCAATGACACAGGTGCATCCACTCTTTGTGTTCTCCCAAATTCTAATCTCCTGATTCCTCTTTGTCTCTTTTTTTCTCTTCCCAAATTTATTTCACTGGATTATACTCTTTAAGTAACATCTTCAAACCCTAATCTTTCCGAATACTGCTTATACTCTTACTACCTCTACCACTATGGGATTTGAATCGACAACTATATCTCTGTGCTAATGTGGTGTGGCAACTCGGATTGATGTACGTACGTACGAAGTTCTACGTTGTCACTGACTGACTTATTACATATTACTGCTTAGTGTCTAACAAAATCGGCTCATTCGGCTTTCGCCAACTTGCGTCACTTCTGACGCTGAACAGATGTTCGTCTTCCAACAAGAATGTATATAAATTATGCGGGGGTTCACACCGCGTAACTTTATGGATGTGAATCTTGCTCTTCTAAAGTAGAAGATATTAATAGGCTGCAGTTTCCTTATCAAAGATATTTTCAGAGCAGTTCTTGGGTACTGTGAAACAATTTTTCGAGCAGTACTGAAAATAGCCGGATATAATAAATCCGTTTACTCGTCATCAATTAAACGTCAAATAATGAAGTTATGCTCCTTACTCTACTGGAATGTTTGGGGTACTAAATACTTCTCAAGGTGTAAAGAAAATCTCCAGCGATTTTTATTAGCAACCTCAATATTAATAATATTCAATCTCTCCTTGCCTCATGTATTTTGGGTTCTGATTATGATGTTTGGAAAGTATGTAGCTAACTCTGGGGTTTATATACAGGAGCGTACGTTGACAAAATCTTCAGTCCCAATCTAGTCTTCTTATTCAGGTCTTTTGGAAATAAATATTTATTTTTAGTGTAGGTATTTAAGATGTGTCGAGCAGCCCTTAAATCCCAGCAGCACTCGAAGATAAAACGGAATTTTACTCATGTTGTTTCAGACTTTTCAGTTACTATTTTTACAAATATTTCGCTATGAATGTGTAATCTTTTTATGATATAATCACTACTCCCGTTTATAGTAGTCCGAATTTATAACTACGAGTTTGCTCTGTTTCAACTAAATCATTCACTGCTCCTACTATTATTTTGTTAGCGAATAAAATACATGAAATTTCGTTATTTAATGTTATGTTTGTGTATGAAAAATGTATTTCCTGTCCTCATAAAATTTCCTGTCTATTTTTGTTATATTTAGCTTCAGATTTTCCTGTCCAGTTGAACGAAGCAGCAACTAATGGTTTAGTTTATTTCCATGCTTTGGCTGATTTGAAGGATTTGCCTTGTGAACTATTATCTTACGTTCCACTGTTTTGTTCATTGTTTACCAGGTATATTTTGTTGCCTAAAGTATTATATCAATATATGCAAGTTTTTTTTGTTGGGCTTCAGTGTATGAATCTTCACTTCGGTAAAACATTTGAAAAATCTGTTTAGCTAAAACTCACTAGTTGGAAGTTTTAACTAAAACCCTAACGTGTTTTAAATTACTCAGCTTTTCTTTTAATTGAGATTGTCCGTAAATTGTCGTGTTACCAAAGCTGTATAGACTGCTGTACGTAATCTGCTTTTTAGATTGGGAGCCGATGGAATGTCTTACTCAGAAATGAGCCAAGCAATCGAACTACATACAGGTGGTTTCGATGCTTCTCCTTTTGTTACACCTAAAATACCATCTTGTTCAAAAACTGAATTTTCGTCTGCATCTCGACAAATTCATTTGTCCAGTTATTGTCTTGAATCAAAAATACCTAATTTCTTTGAACTTTGGTCAAAACTTTTCCGTTCCCCAGATTGGTCCGATCAGGAGCGTTTATCAACTCTGATTCAAATGTCAGCTGCAGGTGAATGGTCAGCTAATGCAATTTCAGATTCAGGTAAATAATAGCGTTATAAATTCCTCAATTTATGTTATAAAATATTTCTCTGAGTTTTCGTTATTGTTAGCAACATTAATGAAAACGATAAGTTATTGCGATGCGAAACTTTACTTCAGTGTGACCACAATTACATGTACTCTTGGAAAGTTGCAGATTCATTGCGAACATCCCGACATGGCATTTAGAAGTTTTATGAAGACCAAGAAAGTTAATTTCGACGATAAATATCCAGTCTCAACAATTAACAGTTAGGTGTACAGAAGGGAGAAATATCTTTCTATTCCGAATAATCTTCAAGATTGAAATGATCTAACTCAAATATTTATATTTGTTAACCTTGACGAAAAACAACTGAAAATAAATACTTTCATGTAATTTTCTAGTTATAGGTAGTTTTTGCTTATTTATTGTTAATTCACTATAACTAAATGTGATTGACTTTGATTATTCAGGATTAATGATAATAAGAATTTCATGTAAGTTCTCAGTAAATGGATTACATATGTTCTCGAATTCAGACAGTCAGAAGCAACATAAAACCTGGTGTATCGGTCCAATTTGCCACATCACATCAACACTATAATTTAGGTTATAGATCAACGATTAACAATATGTTGATACGGGGTTTACAAAAGGTATATCTAACAAGTTTTCGTGGTTAAATTAACTCCCGTTTCCTTCGTTCTCACTCATAATTGTCCAAAAAGTTGTCTACAGCTTTTTTTTTAAAAAGAAGGGTATTTCAATTTTTTAAATGATGATATCAGTTCAAATTCTGCTTACGTTCGTGTTATTCTTCGCCGTATGCAGAGCTACAGAATTCACCGAGTTTGAAATGTTTAGAAAATCAAAACTCCGACAATATTTTACAATGATCAGTATTGTGTTGACATTTTTGTAGCTACAATTATTCTAATACATGTATTTTTTGTAAGCCCATGAATTCGCGATGTGTCGCGCAGCTGCCAGTCTTTCGTCAACTCGGCTTACTCGTGAACTCTGGTCAGGAATTGAGCAAGCTAGGATCATGCAACATATTGCCGGCGAAATCGGACTAGAAAGTGACAAACGAAGTGATGTTCTTTCAAACATTACTGAACGTATGAAGGCTATTTGGAGTTATATTATCTCACATAAAAGACTGAAGTAAGTTCATGTATAAGTTGCAGAACAGTCATTTTTCATTTAAGTCTTATGTTTTGTAGAAATCCCGTGTTTGAAAGACCAATAGTTATGTTAATAATCAATCATGAATGCTTATAATATGTTCTGAAATCAAATTTATTTTTGTTCAAACTTGCTTTAATCCTGGATTATTATGAAACGTAATACATACATACATACATACATTAGTTTATACACAATAACCTGTACTTGTTCATTTTTATTGGATCTAATTGTCTAATTAGATCCAGTTTTATATCATTACGTTTATTTACACTGAAAGAGATTTCTCAGGTTTTGTTCATTTCATACGAGTGAAATGAAGGTTTTGTGATTTCTGATTGTCTGTTAAACTATCTTAGTTACCATAACTTCCTTTCTATTGTTTACACTGGAGGTCAAATTGATTGTCGTTTGCTAGGAAGATAATCTTTTATCTCATAAATTACTGTAGTTCTAAGGACATTGAATTTACTGATATAAAAACTAGTTTTTGAAATAGTTAATCTCGTGAATTTTACTAAATTCTTCCGGTGTATTTTTGCATCGATGTGAACATTATTTTGAGTTCGTACATACTGTAGACGAAAATCGATACGAATAATATAATTTTAAATTACTGTTTCTCATTGTACTGAAATATAAGTTACATGTTTATATATCAGTGTCTTTTGGTATCCTTTTGTCGAATTTTAGATTCAGTCTTCATGGGGAAGCTGATGGTTTAATGTCAGGATTAAAGCACCTTAATGGATTTTTAAATGATTTATCACAATCACCAAAAGTGTCGACCAGTTTATTGATTGAAGACTCTCAAAATCCAGATTTTTTTCCAAATATTTCTCGGAATACATTTTTTGCAATGCCGTATACAGTGCACTATGTTGCTAAGGCTATTGAAGCTCCAAGTTATGACTCTGAAGATTATGCAAGGTAGGAAAAAACTAGCAGCTTTAAGTCGACTTTTATTTCTTTAAATGTTCATACCAAAATTCAGTAGTCACCTAACCTCACAGTTCTTTTCCCTCTGTTTCTGTAGTTATCGTGTCTTGGCTCATTTACTGTCGTTTAAGTACCTACATCGTGAAATAAGGTGAGTTTTGTGTACTGTCGGTTATTTTAAAGCATATACTTTCTCATTTTTACGAAGTATTTGCGTTCTTTTGGAGGCTGTAATGTATCATTAGGGTTTAGAAATATGGAAGCAGTTTTAGACGTTTTTATATATCTCCCAAATTTTCTTATTCGAATGGATTCACATGTTTACGTACTTCATAAATAGGAGATTGGCTCAGGAATATATTCACTTTAAGATCAAATTGAAATATTTCATCTTACCAGACTTAGTATTGCCAAGCGCCTGATTACGATCACTGAAAAATATATATGCATTCTCTATGTTTCATTTCACACATTTATGTTTTTACTTCATTTTGAGATGGTGGGGATTTGTAGCTCAGGTGGATAATTTTGATGGAGTTTTTTTTCTCTGAGCTGGATGGTTTAGTCGTGAAGCGTTCATCATCAGAGCAGACTTCAGGTAGAAGTCAAGAACAAAACTCCATCATAAAAGTATTTACTTCATCCCTACTTTCTTGTTACGTAATTGTTTCTGTTGTATAAACTAAGACTGATGAATTTTTCAGCA
This sequence comes from Schistosoma margrebowiei, assembly GCA_944470205.2. Lineage (NCBI taxonomy): Eukaryota > Metazoa > Platyhelminthes > Trematoda > Strigeidida > Schistosomatidae > Schistosoma > Schistosoma margrebowiei. Next base: position 22,663,164 of record OX104024.1, read on the forward strand.
GAATCAGTCATTCAGTTACAAGCAAATGTTCATCAGCATAGCAACATGGAATTGTGAGTATGAATGTCAAACTAGTGGTATAGTATCATAGGTAATGAATAGTAAATGTTACGCATATAAAGAATGTGATTCGAGAAAATTGAATTAAAAGGGATGTGTGAAGAAGCACTGAAACGCAAAATCTAGAGTCCGACTCTGAGACATATCTATAAACGTTTCCGTCCACTGATTGTGTTTATCGCAAGGACGTCATTTAGGTGGTAGTCTGTATCTACCAACATCGCTCACACCGACTGTGAGTAACTTCATAGACTGGGACCATATTTTGGTTTGGTTGATCTTAACGTTCTCCCAACCTGCTTATGCACTGGCAAACATTGTCCGTCGAAGTACGCATTGCTTGTGTATACGTGACAAATGTTCTAACTCCCTCAATCGACTAAGTTAACCTCAACAACTTATATGCTATCTTTGCCACGTACTCTATGCCTAATCTCATTGATCACTCGAACATTCCACGAAACGCAAACAATGTTTCGAAAAAACTCATATTAAAAATAAGTAGCCTACCTATGCCTTCTAGTTTTGTAGACTGTATCATGGGAACAGAGCAATGCAAAATAAACTATTGCCTAGTTTGCGGGCATGTCGCTCACATGAAGTGAGTTTTTTTGGATGCGTACCGATGATGAAACTTCCAAGATAAGTAAAGCGGTTGATGTGAATTATCTGCGCTTCCTATGATCGACCTAGCCGACAGAGATAAGTTCTGAAGCTAATATTGCATTTAGAGGGAGTAAAACGCGTTCCAAACATGTATTGTTGCTCAAGGGGATCAAAATATTGCACCGAGAATAGTGAGAAATGAACGTAGGAAACTTTGGCGTGATAAACGCTAAATTGAAGTTTTGAGAGAAACAGATTTCAGTAAAGGTAATTTTCTGATTGACTTGGGAACCCAGTGTCTCCTACGATTTCACCCATCCCTCTAGTCCCTTGAGTTAAGAACATTTAGTGGTCCCATCATATTCTTAACAGTTGCCTTGTTTGTTTGATCTCTGAACACTGGTTTTATGTTACTGATCACCACTAACTTTCCCGTATTTTTTGCTTTCATCTCTTACCACCGCTCATGACCGTTAGCAGGGTTTTTGTCGGTTTATGATTAATTTTGAACTGGGTCTCTGACTCATTCACTTAATTGCTTTTAAGGTTAGTTTAGCCTATCTACTTACGGATCAAAATTAACTGCCACGATTTCTACATCCAGACATTTGATTCTTTATATATTGAGTAGCTTCTTTTCATCTGACTTGAAGTTAGTAGGATATAAAACAGACTGTAAACATGTAATAGCGTGCGTGGCTCAGAATCGATCACAATGGCGTGGGTGTATACACTATTTGTATTCCTTTAAACTATGAGATTTAAATCGCTTCATATCTTTCTTTCTACGAACTAATTCTTTCTTCCTGTACTATATCCTTATATGCAATTTTTGTTTTATATATTACCACCATTGAATTAACTACTTCTATGAATCCAGTGTTCATCTTGCTGTGCTAATGCGGTATGGCAACTTGGACCGACGCATATATGTGCCTGGTCCTACGTTGTAACTGACTGAGCGTGCGTCCCTATCCTTTCGAGTTATTACTGTCCTGTTTAGTCGAACACTATACAAGTAACTGTTTACCAAAGTAAACTTCGCCTACGCCAGCGACTCCACATAATTATTCACCATATCGGCTAACATACGAAGCATAAACCATCCTAGTCCTCTACATGGAATAGGTAAGACTAAGTGAATTATTATACTTGGATCTTGCATATAAGTTTCGGAGGCACGGCTTGTGTCAGTGACATGAGGTTCTGAACTCCTAGTTAATAAACTCTATTGTATGGCTTGACATAAGGTTTGAACATTAAAAGCTCGAACATGAATTTTGCAGCTCAATCTCAGTAGACCAGAGATAACACTTCAATTTTTAGCTTGAGGTAAAAAGAAGTCATACGAAAAAGGTTTGTAGTAAGAATAGAATGAGTGTTAGGAAATGAAAGAGTTGATATTGAGGGTTGTCAGAATCAGTCGATGTTCAATCTTTGGAGAGAGGTGTCAAGTTAGCTATTTTGTGGTACCGACCATTTTCCAACTCTCTCCTTCCGTTGTGAAAAGGCGGCGTCGTCGCAAGTGCTGGTTATCTGAAGAAAACACCTTATTGCTACAGTTGGCAGTACGACTTTGTTCTTTGACCCAGTACCTACTCTTAGTCTTGCCTCTACCCAATCGAACTACCTGATTAGAGATAGTGAGACCCAATAGATTAAGTGCTCCAACCTCAAATGGGTCGTCACGGTAGCGATTTTTGCCCACCACGTTAGTTCCACAGTTACAGACCTAGTTCCAACAGATCATACCTGTAATCCACTGACACCGAAATGGATGTGTGCTCTTACTTTATTCTACCAATTTTGCTGTGAATTATCTGTCGCACCGTTGGGTTACTAATCTAATTTATTTCTTGCGGTTTTCCTCCCGAATTGTGCAATTTCCCATGAAAATCTTTTTGTTATCAAGTGATGTGACAATTCTTTCGAATTGAGATCATTTTCGTTTGTTAATTGTAATGGTAATGTCAACTAGTTTATTTTAGATATTTTGGTTTATTCTCTTCCTTTTCCGTTGATTGAATTTCTACTGGATTTTATAGGGAAAAAGGTGGTGCTTATGGTGGGGGAGCTATTGCCAAACCGGAAGCTTTCTTGTTTTACTCCTATCGGTAAGCTGCATTTCGTCGGTCATTAAACAATTTTATTCTTCCCGTTTTATGTAAATTACTGAACTGCTTTGGAGTTTTTTGCGGTTTCATTAATCCAAAATACAAAGTGATTTGGATTTTCTCACTGACGGACTCAAATCAGTTGATTTCAGGAATTCTCTGTGAATCGACAAAAAAGTTGTCGGAAAATCATTCTGGTTAAATTTGATAGATCCGTTCAATGTAACATCTGTTTAGGAATTTCGTTATGAGAATAAAATATTCTGGTAGGATAAACTAACTTCTCTTTATATGGCACAGATAAATGAATTCAATTGTTCTCAATACTAACGGTTTTGTTGACGAGACTATATTTTATTGACGAACCAATTAGACTTAAGATAACAGGTCTCGGATTTTAGCGAGAAATTCATCCACTTATTGGACTAAATACTATTTCGGCATTATGTCTGATGTCAGTTCCTGATGAAAACCCTTAATCTAATTCCTAACCTTAAACATCGACTACAAATCGTAATTCTAATTCCTCAAACTACTTTATAACTGTCATTTAGTCCTAGTCAGTAGGTCATTTTAGCGTTGCTCAAAGGTCATTCATAAATTATAGTCTCACCAAATTGATTTACTATGCTAGTGTGTAAGTTTATGTTAGTTAAAACATGATGACAAACAAACGAGCGCTTTAAGCAGAACTTTTTTTTCTTCACGCGTTTATTATGCGAGCTAGCATGAGACTTCATTTTTCTGACTATAGTTACGTTTTTGTGATTTCGTGGTTACTTATTCCTTAGAAGTACTACTGTTAGCTTGATTTGGTTACCATACTTATGTATAATGTCTTAATTAACTTGTATTTTAAGTTTTATTCACGGTAAATGTATTTTGTAATCGTTCTTATTAAGAAATCAATTTGTGTACTGTATTTTTTAAGTGATCCTTATCCTCTCAAAACGCTAAGTAGTTTTGAAAATGCTATAAAATGGGCCAGCTCCAGAGAATTTCAAGATCAAGATATTAAAGAAGCTAAACTTTCTGTTTTCCAAGAAGTAAGTGAGATTGTTGGCAGTTACCATATTTTGCATAACTTTCATGCTTCGCACATTCAGGATTGGGTTTTAATCAAGCATTGGACTTCTTTAACTTCTGAACTTTTAGCATACTTATTCATTTAAGATTTGAACAAGTGAAAAAGAAGTATTTTAAATGAGGCTGTGTTCTAAAGTTCATATATGTTGTTACCACTAAAATAGAATAAAAACTCAATTATTAGTTCGCCCAAATATTATAAAAATTTGAGGATTTTTAGTAGTTAATGATTGATTGAAGGGTGTCCAGCAAATATATAGGCTTCTGGACAGAACTAGATAATGGTTCAATCGATCTGTTGCCTCAGTAACATTGATCAAAACCTCCTTATTTTTTTACCGGTAGGTTTAGATCCACGAAATGAAATGAAGATTTGTAAGAAACTACAGCTTCTGAAGAGTTGAATATCGCCAATTCCAGGCCGCTTACCCTTGAAATTTTTATTAATGTCTGAAGTGAATTCTTAGTCAGGAAACACTTCGCATTGTTTCAGATTTGACGTACAGAAGCGTTTGATTGCCCTAAAATGAAGTCATCATCATATTCGACTACACGAAACCTGTTTTATTTTGCTTCTAATCCTACCCCAAGTGTAGGCCTTCTTCATAGTCCACAGATTGTGAAAAACTCGTCAAAAGCAATCTGGTGTTTGATCATTTATCCTTAAACACCAGCAGACTTACTATCTAGGTCAACAAACTCTTGTACTCCTTGATATAAAGTTCGTCTTCTATTCCTTGGACAAATTGTGATCTGGGATTTAGTTCTCCTGCGAATGGCAGCATGAAAACAGCCTTGGCAATAGTTCGGAAGTTCATGCATCTAGTTAGTCGTGGAGAAGTTAATCTACATGTAATAAAATACTAGAATGGCTTTTCCGAAAATAGGGAATGTTCTAACATTTCTTCAATCCAATCACAAAAATTTGGGCATGCAGAGCCTCGGTAAAAGGTGTATTGTTAAAATGCAATAAATCTAGTACAGTGAAACTGTACAAAGTTAATTCATAAGGCCTCTTGGGTGTTTACGGTAATCTGCCCAATCAGCCATGTTCTCCCTACCAAGTTGACGTATGATTTGTCAACAAGTTTTAAGACTCGATCAACATTTGATCGAGATTTGAACTATTATCATTTCTCGAAGCATTAATAATCCTAGTAAATCCCCATGATTGTTTTTATTATTACTATTATGTTGAAATTTTATTCTATCCTTCTATTGAGTTATTACCAGTAAATTATGATTTTTTGTTTATATTTTTATTCCCATTGATTTTTTGTTTATATTTTTATTCCCATTGATTTTTTGTTTTTAGTTGGACTATCCTGTCTCAGCGGGTTCCCGCGGTCTAACCCATTTTTTGAATGGGATCAGTGATGATTTGAGACAGTCACACAGAAACCAGGTTTTCTCTGTTGACGCATCAAGAATAAAGGACATCGCTGAAAAAATTGTACAAAATTTATCTGATACGTCAGATTCTCATAATGTGGGTCGTGTGGTCATAGGCCCAGAGAGTAGTCCGGATTGGATTCAAGATACTTCCGATCAGGATTCCAAAATTATATGGGAACGTGTAATGATGATGATTTAGATCTACTACTACATATGTAATGCAACTCATTAATTTAATTTGGTATTGTCTTTACAAAACTTATGTATGAGATCACTTTAGAAGATGACTCTCAATTTTATACATTGTACTTGAAGAAATATGTCACTAGTTTTCTCTGTCGTATGTTAACATTATATCTTCTCTCATATATAAAGTTTACAATTGTATAGAATTTTCATGCTGCGAGTCACACTTATTATTCATATTTAATATTAATTGAAGGTAATTTTCTAGATTTTAAAATCTATGGAGTATAGATGTAGTCATTATAGGTGGCGAAAGGAGTTGCACTGTTGATTAGAAGTAAGATGCATTTTTAATATGTTCATCATTAGTTTTAGCTATGCAGAATGGGATCTTTCTAAATAAATGTCTAGTCTAAATGTTGTTTCGAAAATCTCTTATATTTTTTTTACTTCATCCAACTAGATGTATGCAATTTTCCATTTATAAATGTTAAGTAACGGTCTTTATGCTTCGATATATATTTTAATGTCATTACCACAGTGCAAAACATTTACCACACGGATACTAAAGTTCGTATTTATCATTCAAACTAATCAGAAATCTCTTAGTTTTCGGTTTTACATGTTTATAGTCGAGTTAACTGACACTTAAGCTAAAAGTAAAGTTCGGAAAAAAGTTTATTAATTGCTCGTTGGTTTAGGATTGTTTTTCTAACATTAATTCAGGTACAACTGGGAACCAAAGAAATCTACATCGCACAACTAAAGAGATAATACTATAGAGAAATAAACGAGGATAAAGTATAATGTAATGAATAGATAAAAATGAGTAGTATATAATAGGAAATAAAGTTTATTTGGTAAAACAATTGAAATTAAGTAGCTTGCGTATCATATTGGCATCCTTATACCCGAAAAGTCTTTCTTCAAAATGTAGATCTACACCACGAGTACGTACTTCTTTCTGTTGAGTCAGCTTTCCGAGAACTGCAACGCTTCCAGAGGCCCTAAAGGAGCCGAAGAGTCCTAGCCATTCAGAGCATGATGGAGCTTCTAGAATATCAGCGTGGCATGCTACTATTGGTCAGTAGCATAATATGTCTTAGCGGATTGGCCAAAATATGGTGTTGATTTAACAAATGTTAACATCTATAAATACCTGTGTTTTTCTGTACAAAAATAAACCTTTGAAGTTAAGTGTTTTTCGCTTATTTTGCGCCTTTTCTCTCGAGTTCAGGTCGCTGCGTAGTTCTAGCTTGCGGGTTACCAGAATAGCTTAGGAACCGAATAAAACGTTCAACTTAACAAGACTTATCACCTTCAGAGCACAATGACGTCGATCTCAGAGTTGGTGAAGAATAAGCAGAATTAGAAGCCGCCTTTCCATTTGTAGTTTGAAGCAATGAGAGATAGGTGACTATGCTTTCCTTGTGAATGAAATATTTTTGAGTAGAGCTCTTCAATATGTTAAAAAAATTTCAAACAAATGTTTGTTCTAACAACACTTCCAACACAGTGTTACCAAAAGAATTGAAGGCCTTGTTATTTCAAATACGAAGACTGTTGTCTTTCAATAAGTTTGATGGTGTTTTAACATTTGGATGAGGATTTATTTCTCTGGAAAATACCGTAATCCTATAGTCAGGCCGGATTACTGGTTGTAAAAATTCTGATTAGGGAGAAGAAGTTTGCCATTAGATTAAATATGAAACTAAGTTTTTAAATTATACCTCTGTAGTAAGTTATTTTCTACGTCGTACATAAGTGAGGAAAATAATAGCCTTTAATGTAAAATAACCTGAAAACTACGCTGACCATCTGAACATTTACGAAAAATAATGAAAACCTTTACTAACTTCAAAGATCACACCCTCATATTCAAAGAAGCTAGGAATAGTTACATTTCAGCAACTTTTGAATCCAGAAAACCAAGAATTATTCCATTCAGTAGTCAAGACTACATGCGTTTCATAGCCTGAAATTTAATAATGGTATTAATCATTTCTATGTAAGACTCGAAATAATACGTGATAGACACTACCCTGAGTTTTTGGTAAAGTAGTCTCTATTATAGAACAGATACCTTAAGAACTACAACCATTATCAAAAAAGTTCAAGTAATTCTCAACAATTGTCTACGCAAGATACTCAGTATTTGTCAGCCAGAAATCATCCTCAGCAGCCTACTGTGGTAGAGCATATCGGCTTGGAGCTGAAAAGGATATTAGGACAAGACACTAGTAGTATATAGGACATACATTACGGTAATCATCAAAATGCACCACGAGGCGAACGCATTCTAAGAATCCTGAAGGAAAACGGAAAAGTAGAAGACCGAAAAAACACATTGCAGTTCGAATTGGAAGCAGGGATGAATAGCAACTGAAAAGGATTGCCCAGGACAGAATTTGATGGAGAATGCCTACATTGTGTGACCATGTCTCAAGAAACAGGAACGTCAGTGCTAAATTAATCCGATTTATCTAAAAAATGAAAGTCAATTTCGATCGCTATATTTTCCCCTAACCTGAAGCTTATCAGTAAAAATATCCAGAATTTTTTTTTGAAAATCAGCAAAATTGGTGATTGAGAAGAACACCTTTTTCAGAATATATAAAACAAACACAAAAATCTCTATATAATCATACTGCTCACTCTCGATGAATTCTCGAACAAGCATTTCTTATGACCCTATGAATTACTTAATCAAAAATCATCGTTATTAACAGTTTGTTGAAACAGTTTACGACAAAACAAACAGGTAGCAAGCTTAGTTCTACACATCATCATCAGAATATTTTAGAGAAAGGAAAAATATCTTATTTACACACACATGGTACGGTGATATTATTAGTTCTATTGACAAAAAAAACATGTTGGATGGCTGTTAGGATATTTCACTCAGCTAGTGTCAATCAACCGAAAATAAATTAACAACTCATGACTTAAAGTCTATTTTCTATACAACTAGTGACTTTCTAAACTTATCTATTGTTCTAATCAGTTTATTTTCAATAATGGGCGTTTTATAAATTCACAAGAGATAAAAAAACTGAATAGTAGTGAGAACATTTTGAAAACTAACCTAGAATTCATGCTGTAATTCCACCTAATTTAATCCACCTTTGACAATACAAAGCGTAGTCAGTTTCAAGAACGTATTTTCAAGCAGAAAATGTGAAATATATACTGCAATTATCTGTTGTCTGTATTACATATTTCAATATGACCAATGAAAATTTGAGCAACATTCGACCAATCATGTTACACTTTTGTCAATATTATTACGATCATATGAGTCCTGTTATTTAATGCAGATATTTAATACAACACATCAACAGAATTATTGCAAACGTAAGAGAATTTATTCATAGCTAATTTTCCCCAAGAAATAGTCACAATAGAGAACGGAATCCGAGTAAGAAGAGTGAATATGAAATATGTACATTGAAATATGAAATACTGCATTCAGCTGCAAAGGGAATAATACCATACCTATATCTAAAAGTAGACGGGACGTAAAAAAATGAATGAGTGATAAGAATAGTCATGTCCATGAAAGAGAAGTAATTTCATAACTGCTTGTTAAATACAAATTTCTAATAATAATAACCAATGTGAGATCAAATGATTATCAATTGGTGGGTGTTTAACGTAATAATTGTCTGTTGATTCACTTTTATCCATCAGAAACAACAATATTACTGATATATGTATTATGGAAAGTAGAGGGTCAAGGATACTCCACTGAGCAACACCACTAGCTATTAGTCGAAGTATTAATATTACCTAGTTTCTGTTTTCCATTTGGTATCGGTCCGTAAGAAACAATTTAAGCCACTTTAAAATTAGGTTACTAACTTCCATAAGTTATAGCTTGTTGTCTTATACGGGTATTCACGTGTTTACTATCATTTTGATTAGAATCATGTAATTATCAGTGTTTTCTTTGGAATTTAACAAATCAGTTATGTTCTAAATATCTTTAATTGAGAATTATTGCAAGTTAATCAACTGTCGAAAGATTTTGTAATCTTAGTTCTGAATAAACTGGGTAATTTAGGTGTTGAATTACAAGGTGATGAATTTGAGAAGAGATTCACTTATCAGTTTGGATTTTAAATAAAATAAACTTAATAGTTTTATGTTTATTTTGTATTGCCATTATTATAAAAAAGTTTGATGGAGTTTGTAACAATGAAACGTATAAATATATATATATATAATTTCAAGCAGTATTCATAAACAAAGCTTGTGTCACCATAACGTATAATAGATTGAGTAGGACGGACTTAAACACTTCTATATTCATGTGAAAATAAATATTTGTTAGTATATTTACAAAATTATTACCTTGAAATGTGGAGAAATTTTAAAGATAGTCAGTAATTTATTAGATGTCACCAACAAACTATTAAATTGAATGAAGTAAATGTAACGGAAAGAATAGCAACTTTTACTTCTAAATATTTTCTAAGATTACACTGAGCTGAAGTGAATAAATACAGTCTGAATTTGTAAAAGTAAGGACAATCGTCTATGAACTCGTATTAATACTCTAAAAGTTTAAAACTAATCTAAAATTACCAAGGAGTTTGATACTTTAAAAGTATTACAAAAACAATAGGAATATTCGTACGTATCATTGCAAGATTTTTTTTAGCTCTTAAAACTTTAGAGACGCTATTCTAAACACATAAGCATCAAGTTAGGACATTGACAACGACAATAAACCCACAATACTGAAAACTATTTCAAAATATCATGAACTCACTTCTCAGTGATTAGATAATTTTGATCGCAACGCATATTTTTAGAACAATGCTTTTTAATACAGAAGTTACACAAATTAATTTCCATATATTGAAATGATGTTGAACATTTGTTGGATTTTTTTGGCTAATTATCATTATTATTTTTAGAAGTTTGAGGAACTGTTTACTAACTTAATATTTTAACAATAATTTTATTGATATTTCACGACCTCTATTTATGAAACTTATTTTTTGAAGCAATTATTAACTAAACAATTAATAAATCGACACAACTAAGCTAGAATTGGATAGGATTACTTCGCTGATTGCACTCTTTTATAAAGGTGACTTTGAGTTTCCCTACCAAGAGAATAATGGTTCGTAAAGATGTTTTATCACCTGGTTGCATTGAAAAAAAAAACATTTTTCTATAACTGCTCTTCAAGAAATCAATTACTGTTTCGAATATGGTCCAAAAACAACACCAAAATTACTGCTACTCCATTGAATTCATTTGTCTTCAATAAATTAATAGCATTATATTATCTGTTGAATTACTACAGATCTAAACAATAACAAGGGAAGGTATTTAATTTTGAGGGAAATAGTGGTATGAAGAACCAAACTGAACTATCTAGTGATTAGCCTGTTAAATGTGCATTCTTTAACTAAGTTGTGATATTTATACTATACATCTTTTTGAATAAAAATTCTCCCCAAACTTTACTTTTTGTTATCATTATTTTAATTTATTTCGTTACTTTAATATAAAGACGTGACAGTGGAAAGTGGAGATAGTTATTAGCTGTATTTAATAATATGAAAAAGCATTTTTAAAGAGAACAGGAAGAAAATAAGATGTAAGTTTTCAAACGTACACTTTGAAGCTTATTTGTCTGAACATGCAAGTGTTCTATTTGCGATAGTTCATAATATCCAACAAAAGACTTTTTGTTACGGAATGAGCTATTAACTCTGAATTATGTCAGACATCCAACGAAAAAATAATCTAATAAATAATTAATCGAGTGATCTCGTGAGAATAAAGGATTTAGTCTAGTAAATAATTAATTATAAGCTTGTTTTCTACATTTCAATTTGTTACACGATTTATGCTGAACCACAATTTAAGTTCATTTGTCAAGTTAATACACTCAAAAATGTGAGCTGATCGTCCAGGTCTATTACTTTAAAAATTTATAACGTGTATGAGGTAATAATATAACGTTTATGAGTCACTTTATTGGAATTTTATGGGTCTGGTGGTTTTTAATTAAACAGTCATTAAAATTACATTGAGTTAACTTTTTTGTAAAACGTCCTACAAAGTATAACTTTCACTGATAAGTTTGTCAAATTTTACTGCCTTTCCTGTACAGAACTTATAGATGTCATTGAAAACGGTAGTATTATTCGGTAAAGTGTTCGCTGGTCTAATCAAATTTCATTTAAACAATGCTTTTTGTTCGAATGTGTCATTATTTACAGAACATCTTCATCTTTCAATCATATGATCGAAATTAACAGATCGTACTAATTGTTGTACATATTTTTTTTATCAAGTGTCGAGTCAACTTATCGTAGTCCTGTGGTTTTCTGGAATTTTCACCTACTCTTTCGATATAAGGTAGACTGTCATTTTTCGTTGGTGAAGAGCAAACCACACATCCATAGAATTATGAGAGCGTTTCAGAAACAATAAATAAATCTATTGTCAGTACTGTTTTTCTTTGAGTTCATCCGAAAGTATTTATTTTACGTTATAAAAACATCATAGAGACTAAAATGATTACCCTAAGAGTACCTCGTTACCTTGCAACATTTGTATTTAAAACAATTAAGAGTTTACAATAATTAATATTTTGTTGGTTTTAACTAAAATGATAAATTCATTACTTCATGAAACACCGATATTGTTTTTTTTTAAATAATCTGGTATGGTAAATCATATCATGCACAATTCAACCTTGTCAATATATGCTCAATTTTTATATATCACTGAGTGTTGTGGCTGAAATACATAAAAATTGTATGAATATTTGGTAATCCACGAATTCAGCTGTTCATGGTGTTTATTACTCAATGATGAAAGATCTTCGTAGTGCCCATTGTTTTATAGACTTTCTGATGGAAATAACTGGAGAAAGTGACTAGAAATCATTAGATATTTCTATTAAAAATAGGTCATTAATTAGCAATGTCAGTTTCATCTGCATTTAGGTGGATGATGTCTTACTTTTGATTGTGTTGTAAAAAAGTGTTTCAAATAATATACTGAATGACTAAGTATTATTCATCCAAAAACCGAGCAGTATCTTAATATAAAAACCTAAATACATACTTAATAATTAAACAACTGTTAAATTACCAGTTTCTCTGAACATAAACACGAAACTCAGGCTTAGGTTCAATTAACTAGTTATTGCGTAGCTTAATTGTATTTATCACCATCAGAAATTCCGTGGTTCTTTCTAAAGAAAACATTGAATTAAAATGAAATATTCACAACTATTCAAGTTTTGAAGACAAATTGTCAAATGTCTATATTTTACGGAAAGTGAGAAATGTTAATTTTAAATAAATAAATAATAAATAAACGGTTTTCCACACTGATTAAGCATATTTTAACTATAAGTGCGCTTCAACACTAGGCACTTAATGCATTGACTTTCCCAAATATTGACTGTGCAGTAAACTGGAAGACGGAGCGTCATCCATTAACAACTATTATCCTCAAAAAGAGTATAGATAAATAGTCTAAACAAAAACTCAATGCAGTATCGGCTTCTTAAACAATACACTTTATTGTTAGTACCAACATCAAAAGCAATCTGTGTGAACCAAACTTGCTACCTTCTGAAGCCAGTAATTCAACCTTAATTTGAAATTTTATTCAAGAGAATTAATTAGTGAGCGAATACTAATTAAAGCTACCCTGTTATTCACTTAAACATTTTCAGTCGTTTTCCGACGTAACTAACATGATAATTGACTACTTCTTATGTTTAACCTATCAAAGAAAATTCAGATATAAGTTCGTGACAAGTTTACCAGCGCTTCACATTTCACCTATATTTATCCTGATTCGCAACCATAATGCGATAGAAAAACAGCCTGTATTACAATGCAATGATAAGCTTATTATTCTCATAATTAAGTTCCATCTATAGGATCTACATAACTAGCGTGTACACTATAACATGATTTTCAAAGTGAAAAAAAGTTAATATCTGATTGAAACAAGAGAAAATAATGGTTTTATACAGATATGCTACCTTACTCTTCTACGTAAGATTTCAGTAGGTTGATAGATTCTTCTGAGAATCGTTTACAGGGAGGGTTTGACTTAGGACTTTTGATCTTTTCAAGGAAGCTGCACAATTACATCATTTTACTGCCAATCCATAAGACTAACCGAAGAATGTAAACTACATAATAAATACTATACAAAGCAAAGAGGATAAATGCTTGAAAATCTACTTTTTGTCATATGTTTATATTGACAATGTCAAAGTTATACTATTAATAAATTCTTAACAGATACCTTAACTTTTAATGCTTTATACTCTTTCAGATTTTATGAGATCTTTCATTAGAATCTAATTTAAGAATTCGAATGAAAAAGATGGAAATATTCATATTAAAAACAAATGCTAATTTTTGTAATTATTTTTACTAGAGATCTAAGACAGAGAAAAATTTCCGTCAGACTGCGAAGAAACAGACTAACAGAATCTGGGCGCTAATTATTCACAAAACTAACATTTGATCATGGTTAGACAGGCGTTTATGATAGACTTATATAAGACCTTACCCATCTCTGATTTTATTTCTGAAGAAGCTACGAGCATATTTCTAGACAAAAACTAAACTTCAATAGTTGAGTTTATTTCAAATATAATTCTTACATCTAGTGTTTAAAACAAACTAATTACAGAATTACTCGGTAGCTAAAATTGATAATAAGATTAGAGTAGTCTCATTTTTACAGTAAAAAGTCTTGTAATCAAGAAATTGTCATATAAATGCTTGGCTTAATTTAAGAATTCGATAACACGAGCATAGTAGACTGACAAAAAAATAGTCAAGTGATTACCAAGTGTTTTTTCACTATGAACTGGAACGAGATCATAAAATATAAGCTGAACATATTCAAGTAAATTTAAGACAGTAAGTTACTGCAATTTTAGATTTTTTTTTTTAAAACACGCAAGCCATCTATCTTCATTGATTTCTAAAACGTTTCTCACCAAAATGTTTTTCTTTTCTGATCAGTTTCCAGTAAACAGTTTATTCTTGACTGTTTGTTAGTTTTTAAAATTTTATAGTTGTCCAGAGTACTGATTAAAGATGATATTGTAGAACTGACAAAAATAACGAGCTTGTATATTTGTAATCACATACTTGAAAAAGTCGAAGGGATTATGATTTGTAGGAAACATGGAGTGAGGTAAATCACCGAACAGGAAGTTGTCAGACAAGGCTGTCTACTCTCATCCTTCCTCTTTCTTCTAGCACCTGACTGGATCATGAAGACCTCGACATATCAGCGGAATCACACAATTCAACGAACAGCTTATATGCAACCAGATGATTTAAACTTCGCACATGACCCAACCCCTCTAACCCATACATACCAACAATTACAGGTCAAGACAACCAGTGTAGCACTAGACTCTTCATCAACAGGCCTCAACATACACAAGGGAAAAAGCAAGATCCTCAAATACAACACAGAGAGCACCAACCCAGTCACACGTGATGGAGAAAGTGTCATAGAGGTGAAAGCTTTCACGTACTTGGTCAGCATCATCGATGAACAAGGAGGATCTGATGCAAACGTGAAGGCAAGGATTGGCAAAGCGAGAACAACATTTCTGCAGTTGTGGAACATATCGAACTCAAAACAACTGTCAACCAATATCAAAGTCGCAATCTTCAATACGAATGTTAAGACAGTCCTACTGTACGGAGATGAAACGTGGAGAACTGTCACAACCATCATCAAAAATGTACAAGTATTTCTAAACAACTGTGTCGGTTGAATATCAACAGCAATAGTCTACTGTGGCAGAAAACAGGTCAGCTTCCAGCTGAAGAGGAAATTGATAAAAGACGATGCAGGTGGAATGCACATACATTGCGGAAATCATCAAACTGCATCTCGAGGCAAGTGCTTATTTGGAATCTTGAATGGAAACGGGAAGTGGAAGAGCAAAGGACACACAGTATCGGAAATTGGAAGTAGACATGAAGAGAATGAATGGCGACTGGAAACAACTGGAAAGGATTGCCGAACACAGAGTTTGATGGAGTCTGCTGGTTTGCTACCTATACTCCTTCACAAAAGGTAACAGGCGTAATTAATTAAGTACTTAAGTAATGTATTCCTAATAAACTACTGAAGAGGATCCAAATAACAAGCTGTGTAAAAGTTAACATAGAGATTTTGGTAGATGTGTTGGTTATTTTTTTTGACATCTCTGAACATTTTAAACTGACTGTATTTCTTACTCCTAAACAAGTTTTCAAAGCTGAGTTCTGTCGAGCAAGAAGACAAACTTAATTTATTCACTATTTTCCAAGATAATTTTACACTGATGGCACACAGACATGAAACTATTTTAACTCCGTCAAATGCTCATTAGAATCAACTATCCTTCTAGGTTTATTTCAAGGAACTCAATGTGAATTTTCTAACGTCCGAATCTTTTACACTAACAAATAAAACTTTCTTGATGTTTATTGAACTTGTTGGAGATACTATAGCAGAAATCCTGACAAACTAACCTTGAAAATCTCTAGGGAAAACATATTATCTCGTTAAACTTCATATTGTCATCTCTATATAATTTCTCTTTTGCAGATGAATTCGGGTAAACGCATGCGGTGTACTTAATTAACATATACCTATAGTTTTTCTTACTTTGGTTGAGAAGGTACCATTGGTCGCATAAATTGAAGTCTCTTTCGACATATCTTCAAGCAGTAATATGTGTAGCGTTCAAAAGACGAATGTAAAATTACAGCTCAATATAAGAACATCTCATCTACTGTAGTCGTGGTGCCCCACTAGAAATATTTTTCCTGATTATTTAAATGGTAAAATAATCGGTCATAATGAGAGCAAAACCAAGAAACATGTCCACTGCAAAAACATTAGCAAATTACCAGTTCATGCTTAGACTACGTGCCCAAAATCAGTATTTTCAATCTTTTATCGTACTATGATCATTATTAACCCATCTATATTTTTCTTACCGCTACTTATTTGCTATAAACCTCTATCAGGCTTTTAAACTTATTAATAATTTGTTATTATCTCTCCAGATACTGTGATTTCTTACTTACCTACTTCATATTCCCCAAGTGGAGAATCATCTCTCATATTTCTGATTAGAAGACTGTTTTCGTCTTAATAATTTTCTAGAACCTTTTAAACCTTACGTTATATATATTATATTTTAAATTTACTTATATTTTATGATATAACTTCGTTTTTCTTTCCAATAGACTACTATATCTGTTAAAACAGTATTAATACAACTGTATACCCTCAGTAATTGATATTGTGAAAAAGATCATTTATTGAATCGTACGTATTAACTCTTCAGAAACTGAAATGTATGCAAATAGATTACTGTAGGTTAGTTGTAATTAAATAATAAACGTTGAGTATTATAGCCTTGGTTAAAGTGTTCTTTTTAGATCTGAGATTCTCTGACATGTATAAATTCAGTCAGTAAGCTCAGGGCTATTCAAGTACTGGTTTTCAAAATACTGCAGATGTATATTTTACTGATCAGACAGAAGAACGAAGTAATTTTTTAGTCAAATTGCGTAGGCCGTTCTTTTAAGTGGAAATATGTGTAGGACTCTTACTGTAAAAACATGAGAACCAGAACAAAATCAACTGATCATATGACACATTTCCAATGTAATACCACCACCCATGATGGTATTTCTATACATTGTTGAACTAGGTAAAAGCACATATTTTTCCAGAATGTACAGTTTTAGACCAGCAAACAAAAGCGAACAGCAATATTTTCACTTAAGTCATCATCAGACCTACTAATAAAAATAAAAATTTCTAATTAGTATTTCAAAATTGGAAATAGGTCAAACTTGAACAATAATAATAGTATTGGCCTTAATCAACAAAGACTTTAAATAATGGTTATAAAAAATCATTAAAATTAAGTGATAAAGCTTGTGTAAATTATTAGATAGTGAAGAATATAAACGGATAGAAGCAAAGAATGAAAAAAAAAACACAAATAATTCGTTCAGGTCATATACGACCAAGAAAGAGACAGAAGTGTTACAGATTTACTCTGAACACATAAACTAAGGTTATAGGTTCGGATCTCTATAGCTTCTACTGTATTTAGAAGACGGGACAAAACGCCATCGGTAAAACGACGAAGGTATACAATAGCACGCTCGAAATAATTTGATTTTAACTACTACATGAACACTGTCAGTCAGGTCTGCCGAAATTTATCAATTTATATTTATTACTTAGTATGTATTGTTATGTAATCTATTTCATTGTGATTATTAGCTCATAAACTGCCTTGACTAGGTTAATATTTCCATATACCCACATGAATGTTCATGTATAGTAGAGTAAGGCCTGAGTACAACCTAATTGGGAATAATGCTATTCTCTTTTATTTTTTGTTCATATTCCCACAATAGGAATCTTTAATGCACAGTTTTTTCACAATACAGATATTAGTGTTACAGTACGTTTTGGCCAATCAAATTATGTGTTATAATCACTTAATAGTAAAAAGAAAATAAGATTAAAAATGACCAAGCTGAAAGCAGCTGATTGGTAAGGAACATTTTACTGGTAGTT
Source organism: Schistosoma margrebowiei (assembly GCA_944470205.2). Lineage (NCBI taxonomy): Eukaryota > Metazoa > Platyhelminthes > Trematoda > Strigeidida > Schistosomatidae > Schistosoma > Schistosoma margrebowiei. Next base: position 22,681,232 of record OX104024.1, read on the forward strand.
GGAATTTCACGTTTTTAGATATTGACTTTGTTCGAATCGGCATCTACTGTTCATGAAGATCGATGCATTCGGAAATACAACTAAACAAAACTTCTCTACAGATCTTCAGAACTCTTCTTAATTAATCAGGCGTAGAACCATTAACACGTCAGTGTATTTGTAAAAGAGTAAAAATAGAAAGTAATAATAATGATATCCCGTATGCCTATATACAAAACACGAAGTTGATTATAAAAGATAACAATAAAATACTTCATTTTTATACAATTTAGTATCTTTTCTAGGTAATATTTCATAAAATTAGTTGCTTTCCAATTAGTTGAACTCGTAAGTACTTATTGTTTAATTAGTAGAGTGAAATTACAGTTAATTAAAAAATCGATCAACTGTTGAGATATTCATGTTAAAGGAGTTGTATTACAAATTAATTTAAATAAAAACACTCAGTAAGGTTCATTATACCTGTCCTTTCGTATAGGCTTTGGCATTACATGACCTATGTTCTTTCAGTAGTTACTCCTATTCTACAGATTTCTCGCCTTTGTCTCTGAAAGCTTATATCGTTTTATTTGACAATCTATCAAGTCAGAAGCTAATTTTATTGTTGAATTGCCAAATGAGTATTGGCGTTTGCCTCTTAAAAGATTAATTATATTGTAGACATTTTCTCAAAAGATTCATGACCACTGAAGATAAGAACTGTTTCAGCATTATGATTATGGAGGTATTAAAAGATTACATTAATACGTGTTTACTTTAAACAGCATGTAATCACCATATTCTTACCCTTTGTTTTACTACATATTTTGTCAATGAACGTAGCTTTAAAGTATGTATTTCCTAATTTGCGTTATATATATACTACCAAACTGAATTGTCCAGCTCGTAAATAAAAGAATAAAGTAGGCTTGCATTAGAGAACTACTCGAATGATATTATCGTCCTGAAAAAGGATATTACAGACTGTTAGAGTTTCAAGGTAATCTTATCACATAAAGTACACAGATAGACCTTTACTGCGAACTTGAATAGCCAGTAACCCCTTGGACAACTAGAGGTCGTATAATGATTTACGTTATTTCTTAACATCTTTGGATCCCAACCCTAATGATAAAAACGCCAATTTCGGATAAATAATACATTTTAATAACCATATTAATGTTGTTTAATCACCTGACTACCATGCGAGCATAAATAAGTGAAGCATAAAACTCGAAAGCCAACTAAAGGAAGTAGGTTTGGAATGTCAATATCCTCATATATTTTTTGGTAGGAATATACAAATAATGAATTAATATGTTCAAAAAATATGAACCAATAACAACCATGTAATTAATCTCACAAACATTCCGTGATACTGTGTAGTTCACTCATGCATGAATTTAGATTTATGCTTGGTCAAGTGAAAAACCAATGTATCTTTTGCTTAGTTAACACCTATGATATATTATAAATTGAAAAATCTAGAAAACGTTCGAATAGAGAAAATGTACTCATTAGTTTTTTAAATTAAAGTAGGACCTGATAAGTAATACTTCTTAGAATAGAAACGTTGTTTGTGAAGACTAATTCAAATTGAATGCAGTTTCTCATCCAAGATGAACGCTTAAAGTCAAGGAAAATTGAAAAGCTATTTTTTCCATGTATGGAACTCGTCCGGAGTGCTCAACTACCCCTTCTTCGAAAGGAGGATCTAGAACGCTGAAGTTTCTTATTGGACCTGTCACTTTAAGAACATTAAACTGAAATCTAACGGTCCATACTTCTACCTTCAATCAAATAATGACAAGGTAGATTTCCACTAGTCACGCTTATTAAAACTAAAAAAATATTATTTCAAAGTTAGTGAGCATTTGGTCACTATCAAATTAAAGATGTTTGTGGAGTCTAATGATCACGACTGAAATTTGTTTGAGAATTCACGTTAAAGACACCTCTTAAGAAAAAATGTTGAGACTGGTAGTGATGGCCGTTGACAATTACTCTGTACAACACTAAATTCGTGCATCTTATTTCCAAGTTGTAACATTGTGTTACGTTCAATCATCATACCCGAAAATTCTAATTTTATGTTGTTACATTTGCTTCTAATTCTGAAAAATTCAACAGACTTTAAATATATTTTTTATGTGCTTAGTAACTATTACAGATTACTCTATAAAGTTATGAACTCACAGACTAAGACCATCAAAGATGACATAAGAACTTTAAAGCTAAAAATCTAACGTTAATGTCATTTATTTCAATTCTTTGTTATTTAATTGTGTAATATCTTACTTTATACTCTCATGTACAACTTCTTTTTCTTCATTTTTATATTATATTTTAGGCTTTATTCCCTTTACTCTGTTAACCTATTCACTTTCACAGTTGCTATTACGCAACTTTCAATATTAATTTTTATTCTGTAGAAATGTGTATTTATGTGTTTCTAAAATTTTTCCTCTAGACTTTTCACACTAGTTAATATTATGAAGATATTCATCCACTGCGACATTTTTATAATCCTTCCATATTTATTGCTGCATCTTACTAACCTTCAATAATATGATGTGAAGTATTTTGCTTGGTTTTAAATAATTATTAATATTATTTCTAGGTTGTATGTAACTTGAAAGAAGCCACTGAATAAATGAACTCAAACTATTCTCCCATGTTCTTTGTTTTCGCTTTATTACTATTATTAATGGCTTTATTCAATATTATATTTTAACATAATATTCAAATTACATTAATATTCACCATTCCATCATGTTTACTCAAAACACAATATAACTGTTACCTAGGGAATTCAATACTTTTTATAACACCCCACTCTGACAATGTGTAACATTGTCGTTATTCTGTATGATTGATTCTAACATATTCGAAAAGTTTTATATAGTCAATCTATTAATTTTTAATAATTTATAAATTAAGAAACCATATATTTACAATAATATGGGCAGCTTATTCAAAAACCTTTCTTAGTAAACCTATTCTATCATAACCAGGCATTCAATATAATATGGGATTTTGAGTAAAGGTTAACAGAAATTTATGATGGATGGTAAAATATTTGTGAATAAAAAGGGTTTTCAGATCAATTTTTGGTAGTAATATGAAAATTAATTAGTTATCTTTTTCAGAGATGTCTCTGCAAATAGATGAAAATTGATACTGGAATTACTGTTAGATGTTTGCTAGGACATAAAGTTTTGGTTAAAGTAAGTAGAAAATCATTCAACATTTCCCGATGTGTTTGTTTTTATTAACATTAATTTGTGAAGAAATTAGCACAGTTAAATCTTAGTATATTCTAGAGAATAAGTTCTGTTAATTTATAGCTGAATAATGAAACTAATTTTATTACACTCAACATTTTTTTAAAATGATTCAAAATGATACGAAGTTTTTATTTTTACGACTTACCACAATGATTTCTGTTCTGCGATTACAAATAAGTGGTAATTTTACCAATAAATTCTTCGGAAGGACATAAAATAAATGACGCTTTATTTTGTGCGAAACTGATTATCATAAATATTGAGAAAAACGCAATTGCCAATTCTAACACGTCTCCCGTTGTATGTAAACAAATTAGCTTATCGCCTAATTGGCGTTTCAGAACAGAGTGTTTTAATGTTGATTGAAATCAACTGGTTGAAATGAGTACTGATTTATTGTTTTCGGTAACCTGCACACAATGAGTAAAAATTCAAACTTTTATGTTGCTCCACAGCCTGCTTTAACAAATTTCGACGAACTTAATGGTTTGGACCTTAAAGTTTTCCAACCAAACGTATGCATGGGAACCCAAATACTCTCTAAACTATTAAAATAAAAAATCACACTGGATAAAATATGTTACCTAATCACGACAGCATTTTACGATACTTCAAGGATTACCTTTAAATGAAAAGCAATCACAAAATATTAAATATTAATTAAAGTGACGAATAATTTATTATTACATAAACAGTTTGAAGGCCAGCTAAAGTAGAACAAGCAGACGTGTAGACCCTTTCAATTTATTATATTTACAAACTCTAGAAAAGTGTACATTTGAATCTTCTTTAGACTAAAGCATGAGATTCTCTGCTGCAATCTCCCTACTTTATGCTTTGTAAGATGTTTTTATGATTCTTCAATTTTGATATACTTTGAATTAACACGAAACCGCTAGGAATTTCTTATTTTCATTTTTACTACTGTTTTTAGCATTTCTGTTTCATATTTTTATCATTTGCACAGTTAGTTTTTGCACTTCTGTTTTACGTTGTCTTTTGTTCATTTGACGTCGATGTATTATTATTCAACTTAGTAATTTAGAATGTTTTCTCTTCATTAAATGATCTTTTTGTCTGGTCACTTATCAAAACTGCTTTTATATTGCCTGGCAATATCATAATATGAATTTAAATCCGAAGCGAACAACAATTCTTAAAACTTTGTTTTTGGTTATATAGTCTGAAAATAATAGATTTTTAATCTGTATTTAGTTTTGTTTAGTTCTGTAGTGAAACAAAATTTACTATCAAGTGGTTAAGTATATTAATATAAATAAGAATTTATTTTATATTTTGAATACACTATGGCACCTGTTTTTGTGAAACGATCGTGTTAATTTCTTAATATATTTCTGTATCAGTCACCATTATATAGAAAGAGACCTACATCTGTTTAAATTAAGATTGTTCATTAGAATAGTTGCCTATGAATACTGAATATATTTCCTGATAGGCGAACCTAACTCCGATTCGGGTAATAATGAAACTACAAACGAATATGTTTTCACCATATTATTAACTTGAAGAAGACTTTTATATACCAACCACATTCAATTTCCCCAGTTTCTATATACCTGGAAAAAGTAATGATATCTTTTGAATATCATATAGTTCACTTAACCAGTAACAATGATGAACATTATTGTTTGAGATTTGGGAAATTCTCAAATATAAATCTTTAGATATTTTTCCAAGATTGGTCAATATTTATTTTTTAAGACAACGGTGATTCTGTAATAAGTTTTGGATAGTTACATTTGATTTTCCGTTTAGTTGTATTGATTTGATTAACTGTAATAAATATTTAAGTTTCCGAATCCCATACCCTTTATCAAATTTATTTATGGAGTATAGCTTAGGAGGTTTACCCGACAAGGTAATATACGAAATTCGTCTGAAAAAGTTTGATTGATGGAATTTAAATGTCTGGAGTCAGACGAACAGCACCAGTGGCATTAAGTGATGGTCACACAAAACAGTTGATTGATTGAAATTATATATCCAAACCATTCGATGTCGACTTACTGGTATGAACGCTAAACGCTTTTTAAGAGAACTGAATGTTCAGGATTCTTTCTTTGCTGGAGTTGTGGAAGAGCATCGACGAGGAGTTTAATGGTGGGACGAATCATCTCTCCAGCGCCTCTTGTTTTTCAATAGTTGTCTAGCTGAAGTTAGTCCATGGTGTTAAACTACAAAGTTCAACATTTCACAGAAAATAATGGAAGCTATTTAAACTAATGTCTTAAATGAAATAATACTAGGTTGACCTAGCCGGTTCGATCATTTTTAACCATTGATTGACCATAAATCAGAGACTTCACTATACGATATCATGTCTTGCCCTATCAATCTTCTTCCAGTCAACGCATGACAGTATGTTATGGAGAATGATATTAGATAAAAGTGATGTATTCTTTGGTAATCTTTTCCTGAAGGTTCACTCCCCATATAAATTAATTAAACAGTTAGTTTACCATAAACAAAGAATAAATATACATCATATCTGTTTTTAGACCGTCAGCTTACTAGGTTTGATAGTATTCAGTAACTGGGGGATTAATTACTGTTCTCGAACATCTTATTACTTATTGTTAGATAAGGCATATGATAAAAGATCACGCTTTTTAGCTAGAAAAAGAATCTTGTGTATTATTGTATAGTAGATCAAAGTGTTTCTTCAACATCAATAAAAACCCACCAAGCTGAGTAAAATGCCTACTAGTGGGTGGTGCTTGACATAGTGATCTGACGCTTTTACGTCCTTAGAGTAAGTCATATGTTGAGACTTCAATACTGAGCTTGAAGTTTGAATTTATCTTGCTTCAAAACCTTTAAAAGTACAAGATGTTTTAATATGTTAACATAATTACACATAACATTTAATTTAAAATCGAGTACTTCTTACCTACTTCCTTTACGATGAGAAAAAATAAGGTGATTGTTCAAAACTATAGTATAAATAATAACATCTGTAATCCAAAAAATGTCATTTTAAATCTGAGAGGACTTCCAAACAAATAAGTACTAGTAATCAACATGTGCTCACTAGTGACTAGCTTCGTGAGGGAATTCTCGGAGTTCTAGTGAGAAGCCGTGACCAGTGGAGCTATTCCTTGTCGGGTAGAGACAGTTATCTACCTCAGTACAATGGAAGTTGGTCGCGCAATTTCGTGGATTGGTTGATGTTAGAAACTATCACCATTGGATGCCGGCTCAGTGGTCCAGTTGGTTAAGCGTTCGCGTGCGGGACCGAAGGCCCTGGGTTCGGATCCCGCTTGCGGGATCGTCGATGCGCACTGCTGAGGAGTCCCACAAAAGGACAAAACGGCCGTCTAGTGCTTCTAAGTTTTCAATTGTGATGGTCTAACATCAATTGGTTCATGATCTCAATCAAAAATTTAATAATCTCCACAACTCCTATACTAACAAATAAGAATGATTGGTTTTCACGAAAAATTTAATCAAATGTTAATTATCAGAATGGGTTTTGTGGAGAGTTTTAGAAATTTCACAGGTTGAAATCATGAGTCAGTTGAAGCTAGACCACCATTGAAAACCTGGAAGCACTGGACGGCCGTTTCGTCCTGGTATGGGACTCCTTAGCAGTGCGCATTCAATGGTGTACGATGGCGCAACTTCGTGGATTAGTTGGAGTTAGACATTAACACCGTTGGATGCCGGCTCAGTGGTCTAGTGGTCAAGTGCTCGCGCGCGAAGCCAGTAGGTCCTGGGTTCGAGCCCTGCGTGGTGCGGGATCGTGGATGCGCACTGCTGAGGAGTCCCATACCAGGGTGAAACGGCCGTTCAGTGCTTCCAGGTTTTCAATGGTGGTGTAGCTTCAATTGACTCATTATTTCAACCTGTCAAATGTTAATTCTCATAAAATGATAGGTTTATGACATAATTCACTAATTTTGACATTATTATAAATATGTATGAGAAGCGTGGTATCTGTGTTATTCATGATAACACCAATTGAATCTATATTTCAGAAAGATGGTTATCAACTTAATTAATTTTAATGATAATGAATAGTAAAAGGAAGTCATCCAATGTTAATTGACAGTAGTGAACAAGGCATGCTAATAGTTTATTGTCTACTGGGTACTTTATTTCAAAAGTAAAACATTCCATGTAAATCAAGAACAAAGGATAGTGGGATGAGTTGATTTCAGTCATTTATATCCTCTAAATCTTCCAAATAAATAGCAACTTTAGAAATACTTCTGCATGCCTGGGCTGGTTATTCACACACGTGTCTTATTAAATAACCTTTATTATTATTATTTCGATCAGTTTATTTTTCTAAATTCCGACCTACTTTCTATATTGAAGTAATTGTGAGTTTGTGTAACACTCAAAATATCACGTTTACTAGTGAATAATCACAAGTGCCCTCTAAATTCATACAAGTTCAATTGATGGACTATGATAATAAGAGAGAGATCATGATGTAATCTAGAATGAGAAACATGTCCATATTCTTACTGTAAAGGGTACCCAAAATGATAGAATTCATAGTAATTACCGAAAAATAGTGATCACTACATTTGTGATAGAAATATTAATAATTAATGAAGGTAAAAGAAAATACAAATACTTGTATAACTAAGTTGATAAGGGGTAAGACGTTTTTTCTAGTAATGCTAAGAATAATGTGACTAGTTACAATAATTATTGTTAGAAATAAAACATAAATTAACAATTTACGTGTTTTATCATATTTAACTTACCGATGATGTCTGAATGAGAGGCTAGCTAAAACAATATCGGAGTTCCTTTGCCCGTATTCAAATTACTGAAATCGTTAGAATAACTGTGGTAATGGACACTAACCGAAATCAACTTATGTGTATGGCATCATTTAAGTTTGAACTGATTTTAGCAAACACTGTAGGCAATTGATATTTTCGTCGTATGATTTTATCGAAAACACCAATTAACTTAGAAACATGGAATCAATATATCTGTTCCGGAAATTGACACTTAACTTCTTTCCATCAATCTATTTAGTTTACTAGAAATTATTATAATTACCGACTTGATGTATATATATATATATATATATATATATATATATATATATATATATATATATATATATATATATATATATATATATATATATATAGAAGTGATATATTGTATGTATGATGTTTTTCATTCAAGTTGAAATAGTGACTTATTATTAAAATAGATTACGTGCAAAACATCCGCCTAAAATTTATTATGGTTCTAGTTGGTTTACCGTTTTAAATTACAAAATCAAAATTTTCTTCTAAAATTATGTTTTAATGGACATATATTTATATTGTTAAAAACTATTAGCATTGAGTAAATATGATCATTTATATTATGTTTGAAATTGAAAATTTCTAATTTAAGCTACATACAATTAGTTAAGTAAAATCTTCATGATACTGTTTCATTGTTGTATTCCTAGAAACATATTTACTTAAAAGAAATAATGAGATGAAATTGTGCTGAAAGTGAATTTACTAGTATCATTATAAGAAATGTTAACAGAAAATAATTAAAATAAAATGAAAACTTATTGAGTTTTGATAAGTTTTTTTTATTTTTCTGTTTGATAATTATTTCAGATTTACAAAAATATCATATAAGTAAATTTTCACAGAATGTACACAAGAAACAGACGCACTAATATAGACAACATATTTTCTAAGACACCATATAAGAATTTTTGTAGACATTTTATATCGACAATGAAGAATACATGATAATTTATGTAAGGAACGAAGGATGGAATAATTTTAAACGTATTTTTGATGGTAACTAGAACATATATATTTTTTTATCCAGACTTTTTTTTGGATACAAAGTTTCACAAAAAAATGTTAATTATGTATTCCTTAATAAAGCATTTAAATTGCTATTAAGATATGGTACAATCTAGATAAACTAAATCTGGTTTACATTTGTTTGTCTTTCCACTAGATCTTCGACTTAAACGCAAACTATTACGAAAGATTCCTTGACGAAACTTTGAATGCTTTCGTTCAGTTATACTCATATCAGATAATTCATTACTAAGAGTATTAGGATTGATATTACTATCATTCGATGAGACAGTATTATTAGGTACAGTACCACTGAGCGCAGAAAAATCTGTTTCTCTTATTCCAGTGGGCAGCATATTCCCTGATGTATTACTGATTGTATTACTGCCAGTACTAGTAGTTATTCCGGTTTGTTGGGTATTACTCAAACTAGCTCGTCTAGTACCATCCCATTTAACTAACGTTATTGCCTTACTCACATCATTTTGTAACCATAGTGATTCAAATATTGACATAATTGAGTCGTTTGTTTTAGCACTAACATATACGAATTGTGATGGCTTTAAACCATTTGTAAGCAACCATTCCATTATGGCACCTTCACTGATTTGTGAATATGAATTTGGTAAATCGGACTTATTGCACACAACAGTAATTGGTGATGCCACGTTCATGCTAGGTACACAATCTTCACTTTGCTCATGCGACAAGTTTGAAGTTAGAGAGACATAGTCTTTACGCTGAGATTTAATTTGTGATAATAGCTGACCAGCTTGTACGAGTGAATCAAGGCTATCATGAGCAAATACAATCACAAATGCACTTGCTTTACTTATGCATAACCGTAACATAGCTGGAAAATCATAACTCCCAGCTGTGTCTATTAAAACAAGTTTTAATATGTGATTACGCACTATGAACTTTTTCAAGTGAATATCCTCAACGGTTGGTGTATATTTTGTTTCGAAATGGTTATGGAGAAAACGTTGAATGATTGAAGTCTTCCCAACTTTAGCTGAACCTAAAAACACTATTCGTACTTCTTCATCAGCTTCTGATGGTGTCGATGATGTAGGTGTACATTGTGATAACGTTGGTGAATTATTTACTGGTACATTTTCTTGTTGTTTTGTTTCAGATAATTTCATTTGAATTTGTGGAGGCTTAGTATGGCGTGATATAGATGAATTCATTTTTCAGTATCTTTCTTCATGTAATGTATTCCTGAAAAAAAGTAGTTTATTATTTAAGTATTGTCTGATGACACAAAAGTCATTAAAAAAGAATATAAAAAAATATTTATTTTTAATTAACATGCTACTTACGATAATCTTCTTCATGCACTTAAATGAATTTACTAGAGTGCTTACCTATTATTATTATTTTATTTAAATAATTTTTGAGCATAATTTGTCTCTATACAATTATTACTTATTGGCTATATGACACTAGTCCTTAAATTCATTATGAAAGTGTCAAATGGGTGAACGTGATTGATAGATATTACAGAAGAATACCAAGACCCTAGGTGTAGGATGTAAGGTTCATAATATTTATATCATTTATTGTATTAATTTTATCGTGTCCACTACGTTGCTTTCATAAATGTACGCTTCGGTATTATAAATATTGTTTGACTGTCGATAAAATTTATGGTTTGATACGTATGAAATCACCAAGTTATCAGATACATTTATCATAAAATTGATTATTTCTCTATGGGCGTTTTTTGTCTAAACCATTGAAATGAATGAACAAACCACCCTTAACTTATTTAATTTAGTGTAAGATTAGAAAATATTTATGTACTATCATTGATTCACTTATTTAAGTGGTACATATCTTCTGAAAAATCTATATGAAAAATTTCATGTCATGACTGAATATCAAGAGCAAACTTGCGCTTGTTACTGACAAGAACAAGATCAGAAATTCGTCTTTTTTAACATCTTTATGAAACATTACGTAGAAAAAGTTCATTACGAACATAGCCTTAATTTACTTCAGTGTACTCAACTGAAACTAAGAAAAACAATGTATACACTTGCATAGCTTGGTACACATGTGTGTTTAGACCAAAATGGCTGATCTGAAATATTATGCTTTTTTTAGACTATACTAGTAGTCGAAGATAAGCAAAAGCTGATCTTATACGTTCATGATGAGGCCAAGGGTATATCAAATCATTTCACCCAAAAGCCTTCAAAGATAATAAACAACAGTTGTAACTTCACTATAAGTAGAGCCTAAGAATAAACTATTTTTAATTTCAGGAAGGAAATCCACAATCTGATTTTCGTTGTTTTTCTAAACTATTTTATTTAAAAATTTAAAATGTCACAAATATACATTTTCTGTCGAATTATGTCTAAAACACACAATAGTTCCGAATATTATTGAGAAGATAGCCAGTAAAATGAATGTTGTTTTTATTAAATTAACTATCTTAAAACTTTCTGGAATGACCACACTCAATATAATAAACCATTTTCTTTAACCATTATTCAAGTGGATAAATATTTGCACTATTTAAATGATGTTTGTGAGTTAATGAATTTAGTGGTATACAAACAATAAAAATGTTTAAAAATATTTCACATATACTACAGTCATCTGTTACTTGGTTATTTCATCTTCAAAGTTTTATTATTTATGGCTATTCATATGGCACATAATTTCAATTATGTGGTTTTAACCATTATTAAATAGATCTATGAGTTCGTGAAAATGTCTAATTTTTGATTAATTCACATTAAAGCGGATGTAATAGATAATTTTAGTATATTTTAGTACACTAATTGAAAATTACTTTAGCTAATAAACTTTAGGAAACTTTTTCACAGTTTTTATCAGTTTACTTTTTCAAACTTTACAGTCATGCTATTGCTATTGTTTAATATTCTGACTTCAAGTAAAAAATCATTTATTGAGATAGGTCGGAAAACTAACATAAAATTATTTTCCGTCTTTCAATATGGAGAGATTTTTAATTTAAGAATGCGATTACGAAGAAAATGATTGAACTACACAAAACGAATCATAGATCAATTTTATAATAAGTTTCTAATTTATATCTCAACAACTTACTATTACTTAAGAAGTGTTATAAACAAACAAATGACAATAGAAGACAGTGACTAATGTTGTAAACTTTGAAATGCTGATCTTTCAGAGTACATTGTAATCTAAACAAAACCAAGATCTGAATTATTATCAATGCATCACAGCAAGGGTTGTTGCAAATCAAAAGGAACTGAAAAACAAATCTTCATATTCTATTTATTTAGGCGAATTTAAATGAAATATTTTTTTTTGGAATAATAAAATGAGCGATTCTTAATACACTTTCATTTATCAAAGAAAATCTCTGTATTTCTTCCCAAAACAATGCGTTATGTAATGATCACTTCATTTTCTATTAAACTAAAAGCAAATAACTATGCACTTCAAAAGAGGTTTTCTATTTACTCATATATCTCAACACTTTGATAGGTACAGGATACTTCTTTATCATTATAACAAACGAAACTGGTTTCATTATGATTCTGTCATTAAACAACATTCAGATATAAAATATTGTTAGATCAATATTTATATTTTGCTCATAATAGTGAATTTTCATTACAGCAAACGGGAAGTTTTAAAAGTCATCTTAATGAGTTGTTTTCATGATAACAAACAAAAACCTAGAACGTGATCCTGTTACGACACTAATCAGCGTGTTTTTAAATTGAAGGTTGTTCCTTTGTTAGAAAAACACTTTACGAGAAAAAGAACCAGAACAAATTCTTTTTTAAAACGGAAGTTAAGCAGCTATGAACTCATGAATGATAGTAATGAAGACGATAAAGATCAGTTTTATGGGAGACTGAAATCGGTCATATTAAAGTGCTCAGGAAAGGAGCTGAATTTCCTGATGGGAGATCTTAACTTCAAGGTCTGGGTGAACAACACTGGACATAAAGATATCGTGAGACGACACGGAATGTAAGAAATGAACGAGAATGTCGACATGTTTAATAAACTATGGGCTTGCAACAAATTGGCTATAGGTGGCACAATACTCCTCCACAAACTGACATGCAAAGCTACATTGATTTCACGGGAACACACTACAGAGAACTAGATCAATCATATTCGTATCAATTAAAAGTCCAGAAGCTCGATGAGAGACGTTATAACTGAAAGAGGAGCTGACATAACGTCAGATCATCACTTGAGAGTTGCCAAGATGAAACTGGAGCTGGAGAAGCACTGGACAATTGGGGAAACAGCATTACAAAGAATAAGTACAGCCTTCCTTCGAGATACTGACAAACTCAAAGCTGTCACCTCTCATCCTTCCTCTTTCTTCCAGTACCTGACTGGATCATGAAGACCTCGACATATCAGCGGAAGCACACAATTCAACGAACAGCTTATATGCAACCAGATGATTTAAACTTCGCACATGACCCAACCCCTCTAACCCATACATACCAACAATTACAGGTCAAGACAACCAGTGTAGCAGTAGACTCTTCATCAACAGGCCTCAACATACACAAGGGAAAAAGCAAGATCCTCAAATACAACACAGAGAGCACCAACCCAGTCACACGTGATGGAGAAAGTGTCATAGAGGTGAAAGCTTTCACGTACTTGGTCAGCATCATCGATGAACAAGGAGGATCTGATGCAGACGTGAAGGCAAGGATTGGCAAAGCGAGAACAACATTTCTACAGTTGTGGAACATATCGAACTCAAAACAACTGTCAACCAATATCAAAGTCACAATCTTCAATACGAATGTTAAGACAGTCCTACTGTACGGAGATGAAACGTGGAGAACTGTCACAACCATCATCAAAAATGTACAAGTATTTCTAAACAACTGTGTCGGTTGAATATCAACAGCAATAGTCTACTGTGGCAGAAAACAGGTCAGCTTCCAGCTGAAGAGGAAATTGATAAAAGACGATGCAGGTGGAATGCACATACATTGCGGAAATCATCAAACTGCATCTCGAGGCAAGTGCTTATTTGGAATCTTGAATGGAAACGGAAAAGTGGAAGAGCAAAGGACACACAGTATCGGAAATTGGAAGTAGACATGAAGAGAATGAATGGCGACTGGAAACAACTGGAAAGGATTGCCGAACACAGAGTTTGATGGAGTCTGCTGGTTTGCTGCCTATACTCCTTCACGAGGAGTAACAGGCATGGGTTAGTTAATGAGTAATTAGATATAGTACTCTGTCAATCAGCGCCTTGTCACTTAGTGAATTAGATTATTCAGAACTGAGAAGCTGTATATTTTTATAACTAGTTAGATAAAACATAAATACACAAACATATTTAGGACCTATTTGCATTCCAAACGTAAGTACTGATTTGATAAATGGTAAAACAATCTATCTAGATTATTGTAACAACTTGACTTAAGTTAAAACAGTTTACTAATACATTTATTCACTTGATAAATTACAATTTAACAGAAAACTGAACTCCTCAAAAACGAATAAAATTGTAGGTGTTTTGGAATTTTCAAATTAACTGACTTTTTTAATCACCTATGGTGAAAGTTCATGCGACATAACTGAATAAACCGAAAAATGATGAATAGGTGTCCATGGAATTTAAATTTATACAACAACATTATGTGGTAGATTGTAAGGGACCATATCATTTGATAATGGATACTTATGTTTAACTTGCAGGAACTGCTAAATTATCAAGCAATTTACATAGTCACTATATCACTAATGCGGTGGATGCAGTTCAGCTGGTATTGATGAAGAGATAACACTGATCTCTGTTTTTCTACAATTTTTTTTTGGCTAATTCATAGTTCAATATCACAGTACTTAAAACAAACGGATTATTAATTTTCCTTTATGTAACAACAATGCAATTAGAATTTTCTGTTTTTTTACAATCTGTATAAATTAAAAATACTGAATAATCTCAACTAATGATAAGTTTTACAGTATAAACAAGAAACAATTTTATTTTGATTGCTGCCTATTTCATGTTTGTTTTTGTAAACAAAAAGAGAGAATTCAATAATTTAAAAAACTAAATTCAATATTCTTATGCATAAATATTAAAACCTTTTTATTAACCATTTGTTGAAATAATAAATATTGTCTACATTTTAAACCTTAAATTACAATGAATTGAATACATTGTACCGTTTCTTGATAAGTGTTATTTTAAATTAATTTTATATACTTTGTATATGATACAATTAATTAAAAAGGCTCATTAATTAATTCTATCAATGCTTTTCATACAATTTGATGCGACGTAATATAGTTTAATTAAATCCTTTATTTTATTAATTTAATTGCTGTCATACTTCATGTTAGCTACTAGCTTTTTCTTATGGTTACTATAATAAACTATTTCCTGCATTGCCACTGAACATTTAAATTTTGAGTTATGATGATAAAGCCCTGCTATCAGTTCAGTCAAGATATGCTAAAATTTTGCTATATGGTAAATATCTACAAATAATTATTAAATAAGGGATCCGTATATTTTTGAATGGTAGAATTTGTTTAACACTAACCATAAAGTAAAGTATGTTGTATTTAAAGATAGGAGATGTGAATAGATTGAAATTAGAAAAAATTAAGATAGATGTATGTTGATTTGACTTGAGAAATTCAGGAGATTTTACCTAATATACCGGTGAATATAAATAAACAAATTCTAATCATTGATGAATTGACAGCTGACACATTTTAGAATGATATCTCAATAAAAAATGCAGCAATTACAGGATTACTGAGCTAATTATCGAAGACATCAGCAAATAAGAAGTACCGTAAACCGTAACGATATAATTAATAGCAGTGTTATACACTTATATTGTTAATGATTAATTGTGAAACCAGTATATCATGGTCATTTGCTAATAGTAATTATGAGAAAATACTAATAGCCTACATTGTGTGACCATGTCTCAAGAAACAGGAACGTCAGTGCTAAATTAATCCGATTTATCTAAAAAATGAAAGTCAATCTCGATCGCTATATTTTCCCCTAACCTGAAGCTTATCAGTAAAAATATCCAGAATTTTTTTTTGAAAATCAGCAAAATTGGTGATTGAGAAGAACACCTTTTTCAGAATATATAAAACAAACACAAAAATCTCTATATAATCATACTGCTCACTCTCGATGAATTCTCGAACAAGCATTTCTTATGACCCTATGAATTACTTAATCAAAAATCATCGTTATTAACAGTTTGTTGAAACAGTTTACGACAAAACAAACAGGTAGCAAGCTTAGTTCTACACATCATCATCAGAATATTTTAGAGAAAGGAAAAATATCTTATTTACACACACATGGTACGGTGATATTATTAGTTCTATTGACAAAAAAAACATGTTGGATGGCTGTTAGGATATTTCACTCAGCTAGTGTCAATCAACCGAAAATAAATTAACAACTCATGACTTAAAGTCTATTTTCTATACAACTAGTGACTTTCTAAACTTATCTATTGTTCTAATCAGTTTATTTTCAATAATGGGCGTTTTATAAATTCACAAGAGATAAAAAAAACTGAATAGTAGTGAGAACATTTTGAAAACTAACCTAGAATTCATGCTGTAATTCCACCTAATTTAATCCACCTTTGACAATACAAAGCGTAGTCAGTTTCAAGAACGTATTTTCAAGCAGAAAATGTGAAATATATACTGCAATTATCTGTTGTCTGTATTACATATTTCAATATGACCAATGAAAATTTGAGCAACATTCGGCCAATCATGTTACACTTTTGTCAATATTATTACGATCATATGAGTCCTGTTATTTAATGCAGATATTTAATACAACACATCAACAGAATTATTGCAAACGTAAGAGAATTTATTCATAGCTAATTTTCCCCAAGAAATAGTCACAATAGAGAACGGAATCCGAGTAAGAAGAGTGAACATAGTTTTCATTCTCATCGAAATGAATTAGCTTCTAATATAACAATGTTGGTTGTAGAGGTTAGTTATTGTTCGGAACACCAAATGGAATGAGCCTTATGAGTTGGAATACTTTAGGTTTCTTCTCTTCATTTTACAATGAATTAACATGTATTCAATGAATAGTGTTTAATATTTCCTAAATTTGAACTGTAAATGTGGGATTATTTAGGGGTTTTCTGACTCACTGCTTTCGCTCCGTTTTCTTAATCCTAGAAAAACGTTGAAATGAAGGACATAATGAATAACACTAGCCAGACTGTTTAAATATTAATTTTAACATACAATATTTACATAGATAAACGAAATATTTTGGGTGCTAAACGTTATTAAGATATATTTAACTAGTTCGTATTATGAATGCTATGACTCATTCAGGTGTATATTTGTTCCATATTGCGTGACAAAAAATAACTTAAAAGCCTATGAACCATCTCTGTTATTAAGTTTCGCATTCA